>KB672868.1:18037811-18108098 GCA_000349145.1 Anopheles dirus | reverse complement strand
GTCAAGGATGCAGTCGTAGTCTCTCCAGCAGAGGTTGTTGATGCGGGGTCTGAAGTCGTCGTCAAGGATGCAGTCGTAGTCTCTCCAACGGAAGTTGTTACTGTGGAGTCTGAAGTCGTAGTCTCTCCAACGGAAGTTGTTGCTGCGGAATCTGAAGTCGTTGTCAAGGATGTAGTCGTAGTGTCAACGGTGTTTGTTGACGAATCCGTCCGCGGTTCTGTAACAGTACGATCCGGCAAGACCCACAAAGTTCCGTGTTGGTATGAGCATATTGCACTAGACCTAAACATTAGTGTATCAACAAACCGTACCGTCTTCCAGCGTTAGCTGTGTATTCGGATAACTCTCACTATTTGCTAATTGGACGTCGATGATTATCGGTTCTCTCCTAATTTGCAGCGTCGCACCATACATGAAAAACAATTTGAACTAATTAGACACACGCCGTCCGCCACGAACCACTCGCACTTTAGCGATCTTCAGCGATCCTACCTCGTTTCACCCACAGGCACACTCGTCACCGTTGCCACGGTCAGGGCGGCTAGCGCCAACAGCACCACTCGGAGATCCATCACTACCTGAGCACCTGAGCACCAGAACGTTACTCGACACCGGCCAAGAGTACACTGCGGCTGTGCCACGATTGATACGGTGCTTTTGAACGGGCTCCGTCACCAGGCCCGATTGCTCGATATCGACTTCACACTAAGCGCCCGTTTAAGATAAAGCATTCGAAGCGATCGTTGTCGTTGAGTGGGGCCCAAAGACCCATCACCGCTCGCCCTCCTCCCCTTCTTCACTCTCGGAAGAGGGCAGAACGTACAGTTAGAACGCACCCGCATCCGGGTGTCGCGAAATGCCTTTAAACGGATCTTCCCCCGCCTCGTGCGCGCGCACACGGTCTTATCTTGCGGGCCCCTTCCCTTGCCCCAGATGACACATAGGCTGGCCCTGAGCACGGAGCCGAAGACCTTAATAGCACACATGGCCACGGCCACGGTCAACACACACGCACACACGCACGACGCGACCGTTTCGCACCGCCACGGCCCACCGTCCTTGGCCATATTGGAGTGCCTCGGCAACGTGCACCGTGTATCGATCGGCTGCAGTAGTAGGAGGCACTCTGCGTTGCGGATCAGGGCACGTCCGGGCTGCAAAATCCCTTCCCACCTTCCACCAGTGCCACACGGCATGACATCGTGGGAGAAACAATCTGGCGCGGGGCACTGATAAAAAATGTAAAGTCCCCCTGTTCCTGATGTGCGCCAGCTGGTGCCAACTTTCTCGAGAGCGTCCTCGCTCGGGTGGTCCAATCGATAGTGTAAGTCATTCGCACCCCTTCCGGCCGCGGGATTTGATCGATGTATATGGGCAACTTTTAGTTTTTCATTGCCGCCGGCACTTCAGGGGAAATGGGGATTACTTTAGTCGGTCGGTACTTGAGCCGATGTTTGTTGTTTTTTACGATACGATTATAGCAAATTGATGCAAGATGTACAACAAAACAGAAATTTCATTTTAAAGAATCAATTTGAATCGTTTCACCGACCAAATCGAACCGCGAATGTTTGGGCATGCAATGTTCCGAAATCTCTTCATAGTAGGCGTTGATCGCTATTAGATTTCTCTGATTCTTCTGATCTCTGAAATGTCATCCCGGTCAAAATAGGATCGGATCAAACTAGGGATTTCGAGATGTTGCTTCTAGCCTTTGTGGGAAGGTACTACAAAATGTAATTATAAATGGGTAAACAACACGTTCTACAGACATCAAAGCAGCCATTGACAAGTAACTACTGCCGCTTTAACCGACTAGCGCCATCTCTTGGAAAGTAACGGCACTAACAAAAACTATTTTTTCCTAATTCTAGCACAGTTTTAGCGAACTATACTAGAATGAATCTATCTTCAAATCAAGATGATGCATTAACTATCGCGATTGTATATCACACCCCGGAAAAGGGTGCATTTTTTATTATGCCTCCCATATACCACCCCTCGAATCGCTCGTTCACAATCGTTATGATGTGAAGCACAAAAGTGCACAAACGAAAGTTGGAGGTACGAATTCCTTCCTCCCCGATACTACGATAACGTTTTACCGCGTGCAGCCGAAGAACTGTACAGCCATCTTTCGTACTGAAGGACCATTCGGCAGGGCGACTGATTGATGTGAAACTCAAGCAAGCAAACAACTATTTGCGCAACAAAATGATCATTGCGGTGTGAAGGAAACCAGTAAAACCTTCAAAGCGCACTCTATTACCGCACCGGAGCGACAACAATTCGCCACTAAAAGAGTCACGGATCTTAAATTCTAATTGCGGCGAAGTTATCAGCAGCGTTTGGCAATTTTTCGAGTACGCGCAAATAAAGCGTAAACAAAAAAACACTTCCATTGATAAGACCGTTCTGGCGGATCGCGTGCGAGAGTCAGAAAACAGACGAAACAAAAAACGACGATGATTAGAAATGCATGGCAACAATCGACACGGAACAGCATTCCGAGGGTTTGTCGTCACGGATTGTATAATGGCACCCTGTTCGGGTTCGTTGGTGTGCATGGTTAAATCTGTATGCAGCCTTTCGTTACGCAATACTTTTATATTTATGCTATAACAATTGTGCTCACATGTTTTATCTAAATTTCAGCTTGTCAACCCTGTTTCTGGCAACAAAAAAACACCATTCAGGTAGCCGGGGTATAAGGGTAGCCAGCAACTATTCTGTCTTATTCCATTTTATTGCTAAATGATTCCAAAGAAAGCTCTTTTTTAATAAGTGCTGTATGTTATTCATGCTGTATGTTATATTCATGCTCTATGATATTTTTTTATTTTTTTATTCAATAGGGAATCTTAAACTAAAAAATCTTTCTAGAATAAAAGATCCCAAGCTTAAGCTTGATATGTTTAACTAATTCAAAATAAGATAAAACGAAAAAACAACTCATTTGAAAGATCTTTGTGGCTTATGTCCATTATTCCGCTGTAAGAGATACAGCGACAGAACTATAAAAGTTAACAGGTAAGCGTGCCGGTAACTACAGTTTATCTTTGACTATTGTATACGTATTTTTTTCAATTTTACTGAGCATTATATTTTTTCAAAAATATTGGCAACACTCAACTTCTAATCAAACACATTCTTTAAAAAAAAACCATCAACTGACCTTCTGTGAACTGGCGTCAGTATTGCAACAGCCAAACCTGTGTGCTTTCTTTCATCATCACGCGTCACACCCCGAACGCGGAAGAACGACAAGAGCACGAAGCACGCACGGCGCGTGACCCTGAAGCCGTAGGCAATTTTGAAGATCATCTCCCACCTCCCAAGCACCAGAGCAACAAGAAGAACAGAAAAAACACTCGTTCGCTTATCGGCGAACATTCTAAGCGTTACATCGTTGTCGCGCTCAACGGTTCGTCAATCATTCCAAGCGTTATCACCGGTGCTCTTCTCCCGCAAGAGAAGCCCCAGGTTAGTACGGTCTCACACAACATCGTGAGATGCTGCACGGCGGGACGAGAGCACGATCGAGCGCTAGTAACAGTTATGGCAGAGAAATAATCAGAGAGCGATAGAGCGTGAGTGTGAGACGATCAACGCTACTACGGTGCTACATGAGTGCTGTTATAAATGGTAGCGCATGAGCTCCCAGCCAGCGTAATTGTAGCCATGTGCTGGCCGAAAGCATCGCTGTAAAAGGAAAAACGAGCCTCCGTCCGTCCTCCGTCGTGCTACGAGTGCCCGTACCAGCAGCGTAGCATCTGCGTGTGCTCTCCTTCCGTGTTCTGTGTGCTCCGTTAAAGGTTTCCGTGCCACCAACAGAAGCTCAACAGCTCAACAGAAAGCTCAACACACGGCAACGGCACACAAAATGACGATCAACGAGCGAACGTCCCTGCTGCCGAAGGAGTACCAGAAAACGTACAGCATCGCCATCCCGCAGGACGATGAGAACAACAATATCAGCAACAGCATCGACAATGGCGTACCGCGTGAGTAGTAAGTATCGAACGGACACCGTGTCCCTGTCCCATGTCGGCTTGTTGGGACTCTCGAACAACGCATGTCGCGTTCGTGCCTATCTTCGCCACGATCGAGTGATAGAGTAAAGTTGTGTTCACCTTTGTTCTCGCGCGTGGTGCAACAAATTCGCCTCACCATGCGATCGTTATCGATAAACATTCGCTACAGAGCGATATGAGGGGCAAACAAGCGCTCAAGCGCTCGTTGCGTACTCAGGTAGGCCGGTTCGTTCCGCGATCTGGCGTCTGATAAGGTTGTTCTGGAGCTTAAAGTGCCACCAGAATTAACATTTTGCTCGTAGTGGCGTGTGACAGCCTTATCACGTTGTTATAGCCGGCTTGAAGTAGATGATTCCGAGCAACTATGCATTTTTTCTTTGTACCAAGAAATTACAAAAAAGGCTCCAGCCTACTGAACAACTGTGGTTTAATTCTATTGGTGAGATTATTTGCAATTTTTACGCACTATCACAAGTGTAACCGCGAGCTAACGTCTGTAACGCTTGATTTAGTAGTCAAGCGTTACTATGGTAACCGAATAAGTAACGCGCGTCTTTTTGACAGTCCATCCAAGCAGTGCGTTTGTAAACAAAACGATGGCAGATATCGAAGCTTCCCCGTCCGCACGTACCAATAGGTACGTTTTCGTCGCCAATTTCGTACTAATCTAATATTTTCCTTCTTTTCCGCTTGCAGCGACAGCTACGCGCTAACGAAGGACGAGCTGAACAAGTTTATCGACGACCCCTGGTGGATAAAGATGCGGTACGGATGCTTCGCGACCTGCTGGATCGTATGCCTGATTGCGCTGGCCGTATCGCTGTACATCGCGGCAGACGCCCTGCAGCACGGCCAGTGCGGTGCGCTCGTCGGCACCGTCAATGGAACGCTCCCGGCCGTAACTGATCTGCCGCCGGACCCGGTCAGTCTCATCGCGACCGCAAAGCCTCTCACGGGCGGGGTGGACACAAGCGTAACGCCACCGTCACCGATCGTGTTTGCGGTGCTGAGCCAGCAAACCTCCTAGAGTAGAGGCGACCGTCGGGCTTCGGTCCATATCTCTGTGATTCTTCCCTCTACCCTGTTACTCGAACAAAGCACCAGGCTCGCTGGGCCCTGGGAGCATTATTTATTATCATCATCAAACACTAGTCTCTAAGGTGGAACGAAAGCCACCTCGTATTGCATCGCGCTGCTCACGTTTACGCGCTGGCGTGCTGCGGCCCGGCCAGTGGCAAAACCGGAAACCGGAGGGCGAGGGCGATAGCTCGTGTGTCGAATGCCGAAACGATCGGTCCGGATCGAACGAGTTTACGATGCCCGGGCAGCTACCGTCGGACGGAGCCGGCTGGATGATGTAACTGTGGTGGGAAATTTACTCATCGCAGCCAATGTTTACTACACAACGGGAACGCGCCATGCATCGCTGCATCCCCGCACACGGACGGACGACATTGACGAGAAGCGGTCGCGACGTGTCGTTGTGTGCATTGGAATGGATTTTCACTGTGCACTAAGTGCACTATTATATTGAACGAAATGACGAATTTAAATATATCCGTTAAATGTATTTCAATCCTGCCCAATGGTTTTACATATTTCTATAAAAAAAGATAGGTCCATAAGCACTTGAAACAAAGTTATCAAGGCGAAATATTTAGCTACCGTTGGTATGGTTTTAATGGAGGATAAATGCTAAAAACAACAGACATCAGAAAGAAATGCTTAGTAAGCAATAAGGTTATGAGATACATTTTCTTGAAGGCAAACCTTGGAAATAAAAACCAATTACTAATATAAGAGCTGTGATATAAGAAAAAAACATTAATTAGATTTTTTCAATATCATTATGGTTTTGTATGCTACTTTGTTATTCCTCGAGAAAGGAGAGAAACTCATTATTTATTCTTCATAAAACGGGTGCATACAATTTTACATTTTTTTTTTAGAATTTGATAAACACTCGATAACTAGATAAAATAATTACTTCTTATAATAACTAGGTAAATACTCGACAAAGTCCAAGTATCTCTTTCTTTCATTAGTGCAAACACCTGGTAGTTTCCACCAAACTAATAGAAACGGATCGACATATTAACTTCCAGATGCTTTATTCCAGTCCACAGTCTGTTGTACCCCTTTATGAGTTGAAACCTCCCTCATAGGCACATACGTTTGTGGCGCATTACCATTAAACCGCGTGCATCTCGTCACGTTGCGCACAACAAAAGGAAGCACGCAGTTTCAACGACCCGCAGATTCGTCATCTGCCGGTATTTTCCTACACCCGCTGGAGTACGCCGCAGCTTCCGGTGGAGATCGAAGGTCAAGGCTGCGACGGTCGATCCATCGGTCGTTCTTGCCTCTGGGAGCCTGGGTCGTTACGCGCCGGCCAGCTGTCTTCGTTATCACCGCTGCGAGCTATACATTCCAGAACCAGCCACACGGCGGCTGATCTTACGTCCGTGTTTGTTTCCTGGTCGGCGCACTGGGACCGCTGCAGACACTACGTAATGCTCCATCGCACCAGAGATAACTCTGCCGCATCACCACCACCACCACTGCAGCTCGAATCACGCTCGAAGGATGCTGCGCATCCCAATCGTTCCGGTTGCGGTGCGTTGCAAGGGAAACACGGGATGATGTAACTCTTGTTTGCGTTTTAGTCAGACGTGGTGCCGGCCCGACCCGGGGGAAAAGGTCAACACCGGAACATCCATCGGTCCCCATGGGGAAATCCTTCGCCGCAATTGCATCAAGCACACGTAGGTCGTACTTTGTGTGCGCAAGAAATTGGGAAACGTCCGCGCTTGGAGTGGAGCAATGGTGCTCCTTGAAACGATAGCGCAACAAAGAAGCGGCTACATTGAAGGATGTGCACGTTTACAAAACAGTTCAGCTAAAGTCACTACATGCGCTTATCGCACGCTATTTCTTTTAAAATAAGGGTTTAAACAAGGCATGACAAGTCGTTTACAGTTCTTATCAGCATTCGTTATTTACTTTACGTTCCACATTACTCATTTGCTTTTTTGGTTAAGCTATAGTATTCATGAATTTATTATTTTGAAATGTCGTATTACTACGTCAACTTTCAGAACTCAAAGAAAACTTGTAGAGATTCGTTTTGTCGCTATTTTATTCATCGCAAAGTTCAAAAAAAGTTTATTCTTGTTTTTCCATTAGTCACATTCTTGTGAGCTTCAATTCTTGTGATTTATCGTTGAATTTTAAATTACATTTCATTACTTGATTTCGCAAATGATAAATTGATCCTAATGGAGTTTGTTTGATATAGAACCTCCTTGAGATGGAAAGTCTCTCTAAGAGGATCATTTTCAACACGTTTTTTACAGGTATCTGTGATGATGAATTCCAATTGGTTGAGTCATTTTGATTTTGTCTAATTAGCAAGATAAAGTTGTATAATCTTATTGTATTGTAATAAGAATAAAAGCAAATAAAATCCACAATAAATATAGAAAAATGCGTATAATTTCAATAATGAAGCTAAAAAAATATGAAAAAGAAAGAAACGAGGCTATAAATGTATTAAAATTAGTTTAGTTATATTTTCTTCATCTGTTACCTTTTCTATGTATCTTAGGCAGTACAAATGTTTAAGAAGGCGAGTATTAGTAAAAAATATGATAAATTAAATGAAACAAAATTACAAAATATTATCGTAAGGTTGAAAAAGTTATTAATAGCCGAAATTCCACATAAAGTACACTTGCAAAATCCAGCAATTGCAGTGTGAAAGCATAGATTTATAAGACCCATATCAAATATCATAAACCATAAGCGACCATGAACCAGGCTACATCTAAATCGTTACTTATCTTCCCGTGCTCGAGAGTTCAACTTTCATTCGTCATAGATTATTGTCTATTTCACTCACAACACCCCAAACATTCCTACCATATACACACCAATCGGCCGCGCTCTACCTTGCACCTGGTATAATTATAACTGTAAACCGAAGTGCCCTCCTTCTGAGTAAAACTATCACCGCCGGCGTCGGGCTCTCCCGAAACCACTTCACGCAACATGTGTAAATGTCTTTCTAATTTACTATGTCTACACAACACTCGATGGTGAGGAAAAGTGCAATCGCTATAGGGCTCTAGTTTGGCAAGAACGTGCTCTTGAGTGGAGGACCCGAGGAGTCACCTACACACCCCTTATCAATCAACCTTGGGAAGTACCGCGCCGGGTACGCACGTGTTTCCCAGAAACGCACGCTTCGGCACGGCAAAGGAAGTGGAGTTTAATTTATCGCTGGGCTTATTGCCGGTTTCTTCGATCGCAGACGGAAGTGGTGGCGTGTACCGAACCGCTGTTTCTTCGCTCTTTGGTAGAGGAGTGTAATTAATTAATCTTTGAGACGAAGGAAGCAGTGTATCTTCTGCGCCTGCTGTCGTCCTGGTACAAGCGGCCAACTTGCGAAGCGAATCCTAGCGAAGACAAAAGCAAAGAGAAAGGATCCAGTCGGTTGCTAGGCAACGAAACAGTGTGTAACCCGGGAACGTAAACGCCACTCCCACGTTCGATGCTCTCTACGGACGGAAAACAACACCCCATCCCGAGAAGTGTCTGCTTCCGGAGGACCGGAGCACTAATTAAAACACGAACCGTGTTTTAATTAATCGTCGTTTCAAGACGAAACGGACCCATTTTCACTCATTAAGCTCGAATTTTCCCCGGTCACCAGGATGGCGTAGCAGGTAGCGTAAGTTTCGCTCCCTAAATCATCCAGAAGCCGTTACCAACACACATACGCACAGATACACGATACAAGGAACATGCTTTAATTACTCTGCTCCCGGGAAAAACTCCTGGTTGCGCTGGACAGTGGGACGTGAGGGCGAAAACCCCCGGCAGCGTGTGCGCATTTCCGCGCGCTCACAGTCGGAAAGGGACGGAATCCGAGACGTTGGCCGTCTCGGAAGGCACAGAAGAAAACGAAAGTTAATGAACGACCGACAGCATCCTTTTTGCGAACGTTACGAACGGGCCCTGCTCGAGAAAGAAAAGTTTGGGAAGGTGCTGGAGAAATGGGCTGGAGAGCACTTTCATTTCGCTTTCCTGGGCGAAAACTACCGTCCGTTTTCCGCATAAATTGCCGATCACGTTGGGATGTGTGCTGTTCCTGCAACTACCATCGAACGAACCCCATTTTGGCAATGAAATTCCGACCCCCGGGAGGAACTGCCAGTTCTGTTCGCCATCGCGCGCTCGCCCGTAACGCGGTGTGACGGCATTTTCGGAGCAGCGATAAATTTCCTTCTGTCACATTAACAGGCGAGCAGGGAGCGCAGCAGGCCACCGGCTTCTTTCGTTTCGTTTGATAGTGTGCAGCCACCAGCGCCGCACACCATTTTGGGGCGGGAACGAGCGTGCGAAAGGGAGCGACGCACTGGCCGTTTGATAATGGTGTGCGCGTCGCTGTCGTTTGACATGAGGCAGTGGTCTCTTAGCCTTGACAGGGATGTTGAGAAATCTCTTTTCAAGTTATGTTTAGCTTAGTGTTTATCGTAAACCTCGTTTTAATGAGTTTAAAGGTTGAATAGTACATGTTCAGCACGAAAGTATCGTTCATTTCTTATCTGTTTAATTTCCTCAACGGACTATTGTAGGTTCATTAAAACATTTTTTAAATTTTACATAAAAAATGCAATGCTTATAAAAACTTTTTTCATCTTCTTCTTCTTCTATGGAGTTCTGATCTACTCAACACGGCGAGCTAGCCAGTTCAGTCAGTCAGTCGGAGTTACCAATTTTACATTCAGGCAACATTTCTAACTGCCGCTCATTGCTCACACATCAATCTAACAGAAGGAAACAAAATAATTCATTCATCAAAAAATCCAAGTGACTACTTAAGAAAACAACACAGAGCCCATACGTCGCTAATACAGACCACAGCCTCATAAGCCGTCTGCCATCGTTATCAGCCACAGAAACAAAAGCCATAACGGCCCCACCCACGTTTTCTTGCGTCGTCTTCTCTCTCCCTCGCGCTCAAACCAACGCGCACGTACTTTCTCGCTCGCTTCACTCTCACTTTCATCGCGCCGTGAGAGCGCGCAAAAATCCAAGCCCGAGCACATCCTCTCGCCGTCGCTGCCAGCCTGGTCGAATCCGAGGTAGGGGAGTGAAATGATCACACTGTGTGACACGCCAAAGCAGCAGCAGCACCAGCCGCAGCAGGGCCCACCGGGGACGACCTTTCGGGTGGCTACTACCACCTACCGCGGTGCGTGTGTGACAATTCCAATTAAAATTCATTCCTACACCCGTCGTTTTGGGGGGGATTCGGTGTGGTACAGAGAACAACACGAAACAGATCTAGCCGGCCATGCGTGGGGTGGGAAGGAGGGTTTGTATCGCTCTTTCTCGCTCTCTCTCTCTCTCTCTCTCTCTCTCTCTCTCTCTCTCTCTCGCGTGCCCGTGGTGTTTGAATCATTGACAACGGCTGCACACGCATTCCCTCTTTCTACGCGATGCGGACATGCGCGCGTGCATCCTTTGGCTGTTGTTTGTACTGCTGTTGCCCAGGAAATGCATCACGCTAGTAGTTTACTGCAACTAAGGGAGTTATCTGAATGTTAAATGGAGAGATCATTCCGAGAAACTATGTTTATTAGAAGAATAGCGTTTTAATCTTTTAAACACCTCCTAATTGGAATGCTTTTTGGAGGCCTTTGTAATATATTTTCTTTTTATTTCGTCTATTTTATTTAGAGGGTTTATTTTAGAGAGCGTGTACATATTCCTTCACTAATACTCTTTGGTAAAAAATATAATTTTAATCACTTATACCCATGTTCTAGCATTCAATTGCACAAAGTTGAATGTAGCTTCACATCTCTCTCGAGCAAACACTTCCAAAACAGATGCACCAAGCCCAGCTGCAGCCGGTAGCACCCTTAAAATCCACCCGCATCACGGGCTGCGCTCCTGTTCGTTGACGAAAAACCGACGGCATTCGGGAGCATCTTACGACGGCGGTTTTTACAAAAATCAGCATCATCCACCCACATTCTGCGCGTCCATCGCCCCCCTGCCACCCACCGGACACACCCACCGGTTCTTCCGGCATCTCGAATGTTGCTTCTCAGAACGGCTCCTCAGAACATCACCCACCCATCGCAACCCATCCCACACCACCCAGGGACGGCCCCGTTCTGGCGTCGCGCGGAGACGCATCTCTTACGCGGAAACGCATCGCCCCACCTGCCGGAAAAGATGCCGCCCGAAGTCGGTGCAATCAGAAACGCATGCGAACCGGTAAGCAGCTGTGGGCCATCTCCCACCCCCAACCGGGGCGATTCGTTACACAAAACGCGATGATGCAATTATGTGCACTGTTCCTCAACACGCGGCGTGCATTGGCGGGAAAATGAGCATACCCAATCAATTACACAATCGCCACATTGCAAGCGTTACCGAAAACGGCGTGCCCGGAATATATGTTTGGGCTGGATGGTAAAAAGAGGCCCAGAACCGGGAACGGAACGAATAAAACAAATTAATTAGCGTTCGGATGCAATTTTCGGCGGTTCCTGTTCGGGCCGTTTCGGCGAAATACACCGTGCGCGCGATTCGATGCACCTTTCTTCCCCCCGGCACACGGCCAAACGCGCGTGTGTGTGTGTGTTCGGTGCGAAATGGAATCGCAGCAACCGGTATGCGCCGGCGAATGATTCAATTACAACCATCGGGGAGTGCCATGGAAACGATACTGATACTTGCGGATGGATAGTTGGGGTAGTTTTGGGGAATCTTGGAGAAAAACGTTCGTCAACTCTGATGAATCTACTTGTCTCCAATGGATACCTGGACCTAATATGCTAAAAACTAGACTGCAGCATTTGATAGAATTTCAGATCTACCTTGCTGTGAGTTTTTTTCTAGTAAAGTTGTTAGCTGGGTTGTTTATTCCAGTGGGTTTTCAATATTCATTTTATTTTTATTATAGGGTATATGTTCAAAATGTTCAAAAATTAGTCCAGAACTTTTTAGATTTTTATTTTATTTTTCAATAATTACTTTAACATTTTTAAGGCTTCCGAAAGTTACTACATGGCCAATCTTACGTGAGGGCGACGAGTTAGTCGTCAAAAAAGACCTACTTGACGGTCGAAAGGGCAGCGTTAAAATGAAGAATGCATCAGTTTCAATCACTATTGGTTGCATACTAAGAGTAGTCATATGTTCCTAATAATGTTCCCAATAATAGTACACAGACAATTGCTTTAATAGCACAACTTGAAGGCTAAACCGAAGAAATGGAGGTTGCCCATTTTGTGCCATTTTGGTCCTGTGCTAGAGTTAACAACACAATCATAGCAAAGATGGTAAAAGAGTATTTTCCTAACAAGCTTCGACGCAATATGGAGTATTTTACACCAAAATATAGTAAACTCTTCGAGCACTTATTTTTGAGCTTTTTAACTCAAGTGCTACGGCATAGTCAAATTACGGCCTAGGCAACAACTACAACTTGACTGCTATTAATCTTATCAAATATCTATCTAACATCGGTTGTGGGTCGGTTAAATGAAGCAAATAATATATGTATGTTTGAATGCTTCTACGGATCTATTATAGTCGAATAGAGAGTGTGACGAGTTGAAGCTGTCATTGACCCTACGATAGCAGCGGTTTATCGCACGCAAACAGTCATAGAAACGTAGTTATCACGCCGGAGCAATATTGTTCAGTCCAGCTACCAAATCGAACCAAATCGATCATACAACGTGTTGTTTTTGTAAAGCATTCTTTATCAAGAATAGTTCTCAAATCAAGATGCAAGAGAAATACATGTATCCACTCACAACCCACGCATACAATGCAAAGAAAGAAAGCCGGCCATCCGTCGAAACCGAGTGAAAACTCGCTAGTCAAACAGAGCACGATAAATGACACAATAAAACCAGCAAACGCTCATTATGTACCGCCGGGTACGAAACGAACTGGCATTCGGCCAAACCACCCCCACTGCCGCAAAAATGTCCCATCGCACCATTTTCATTAGCGCGCATGTTTTCCCCGCACGCGCGCACACGCGCCCCGGCACCACTGTTGCAATTATGCACACAACCACCCATCTCCCACCCACCCACCGCAACCCGGGCGCTAATTAAAATCATATGTATGTGCGCGCAACAGTTGCATACCGCGAGCTGCATCCAGCATCCTCCGCGTCGTCGCTGCAAGGATGCACACTCGCAGGGATGCCTCCTGCCGGGCATCGGACCCGGTGAACCGACGAAATTAATGAGTCGTTCGGTCGCCGGTGGGCCGGCTCCCGGGTGGGCCGGCCGTCGTCGAATTCGTTATTATTTAATTAGCATTATCTTAATCGGCGCCCGGTTCGGCATCTTTTTAACAGCCACTTTGTCCTTTGTCCCCTAGCAATCGGGTCCTAACTCCCGAAAAAGGGAATGGAGGTGACACTAACCACCCAAAAATGGGCCATTTATTTAAAGTGCAGGGGGTGTCATAATGCGCGACGGAAATGATTAAGTTGCAATCTCTCCCGCGCCAAGCGCCGAGAGCGAAAGAGAGAGAGAGAGAGAGAGAGAGAGAGAGAGAGAGAGAGAGAGAGAGAGAGAGAGAGAGATGGGGAGAGTGTAAATGAGACTCCCGCTTCGTGTATGATTGCCACTTAAACTTTTGTTTTTCCTCGTCCGGTGTGTACGATGCACGTGCGCGCCATCAAGGTAGCCACGGCGCCATCCCTTAGCAACCGTTAGAGCAACGTCGTCGGCGCCCGTGCAAGGTGTGTCTTCCGTGCGAACGCGACTGCCGGGAACGCACGCTTCCCGGAAGGTAACCCGGCCGGATGTCGCCGGCCACCCGGGTTGGAAACCGTCGAAACCGGTTCGTGCTCCTGTTCCAAACCCGAAACGACCGCACGGCCGGCATATCCTGCGGCCGGCACCTGTTGCACCTCGAGGCGCATCCATGCCCTGCATCGCACCAGCTACCAGTGGCACAGCGGGCAGGGTTGCATTGTGCAATCCGCCGCAGTCATCCGTCGAATCCCTTCGGCGTCTGAGTCTGTGTGCGAGCACCAGCCGCCTAGTGTACCGGGGCCAGTGGGCGCTCTGTGGGTGTATGTGATGGGCATGCTACTACCCATCCCTACGGCTATCAGAGCTGCATACGCCGTAGCAGGTAGCCGCGCGAAGCGCATCTACGCGCCCGATGCACCGACGACGAACGGCCAATCCCGAACGTGGCATGCACGCGCGCCTCCTCCCGCCGATAACGAACGTGCACGCCTGTGCACAGCGGTCTGTAAACAAACACACACACACATGCGCACACACGCAGTGCATAATGCATCATCATATGGGGTGGAATTCAATGCAACCGTAATGGGATGCAGTTTGCAAATTGAAAACGAAGTGCATAACCGTTTCGTTTGTGTTCCTTATGGAGATGTGCAAGCAAAGGCATGGCCTGCGGGAATGGTTGCTGCGATGACACGCGTCAATCTCTTGATACATGATGTTGAGAAACGTTCTAGTAACAAGGTATTGTGCTTTAGTTATTTAAAAAAAAGACATTAATTAAACTCACCTTTTCGTACTGAAAAGGTTACATTTATTAGACATCAATGATTTCTACCTAAGTTACAGGTGTTGTAGTATGCCCATCGATACGTTCCGGAATATATCTACAATGCTGCCGCAAGTTTGTCATAAAAGCATACATTACACATCATCAAATATAACCCTACAGGTAGGTTCTTGCTAACAGAGTACTAATGATTGGACGTTGAAGTAATCTTTCAATTTTTCTTCATTTCTTCAGGGTTCTCTCCTGCGACCATGCGATAACATGCATTTCTCTACGTTAAGCATTTGGATATTATACCCATCAAATAGTTCTTGTGTACATAACTTTAGCTTGTGATTTTAAACATCCGACATAACAAATTTAAAAAAAAATGAACCAAAAAACAATAATTGAACGGAACCTCTGTAACTTAAAGGCGAAATTGTTCGTTCAATCCATACCCGAGATGGCCAATCAAATCGGCCGGGAAAATGCAAATCCAGAGATAGCGAAGGGCAAAAGCGACAGCGATAGTAAAGGATTGCGATAAAGTAACGATTACGCTTCGTCTGGCGAACTTTCTAGAGCCAACATATTTCTTGAATGTTGAGGACTTCTATTGGAGTTGGCAAATATCTTCTGTACTTGATATAATGTCAAGGAACACTGATTTAGTAATATTACCAACTTTTAATCAGATGTTGCTAGCTACGAAGACGAAAGCCTAATTTTGTATGTTTTTAGGTGTCAGCTACAGCAGTCTACAAAAGGGCGTCTTGTAACCTTTTTTTGTTGCCTTCTACTAAATTGATCTCAGCTGGTCTTTCGATGGTAATTGACACAAAATGGAAGGCCAATTGTTGCCGTTATCGGGGCCAACTCAATCCGGAGGGTCTCGATGCGTGCTTGAACTTTGAACATTGAAGCACGTTTGAACTTTAACTGCTGCACAGCGTACGCTGATGTCTTACGTCGTCTTTTAGAACATATAAAGGCCATCCGTCCAGACCGGTTGTATAGATGACACTGTAGACAGATGTCCTCGGAAGCTTTAATCATTCAAGCAATCATAGCGATGAAAACATAGTAACCGTTATGGTTACAAATTTGGGGAAAAAATGTTACCAAGCAGGTATAGCAGGTTTATGACGAATAACCTCATCCAATCACTTTAGATCGCCAAAGTTTCACATCGGTACTTAAGTCGCAGTTTTACTGAGAAGACCGTTTTCTAGGAAAGAGCTTAAAATTAACCAAAATATGTTCTTGGTCTCGTTTAAAGCAAAAAACATTTTTTTTGTGTATACCAACACGAAAAGATAATCTCAAGTAGACATTATCAAGTAGACGCAAAAAGTATCCTCAACGTCCCAGGAAAAGTCAATCTAAATTAAACTATCTACACGAACTACCCCTATAACCCGCCGACAGTGCCTCCGCAAAAGGGCCGCAGACAACAAACGCCCGTTTGTTTACGCCAACCGAATCGTATTTCGCGACACGGTATGACACGGATTAACAATACACCGTAAATCACTCCACCGGGCATACTGCCCCAGGCGCTCATTCACCGCATATCGATCGTCATCGTGCATTGCGCTCCTTAATCTTATCGCGGCGCAACGAACTAGTAAACCGGGATCGGTGCCCACGGCTCCACAAATCAACTGACGTCTTTCCCGTGGGGGGTCACTCGGTTGCGGGTTTTGCTGCCACCGTACGCAGGAATGATAAAAACAGGCGCGTGGTACACCCACAAACGTCATCCGTCAATGCAAACGCGACGCGCGGACGCTGTCGTCGCGAAAAGAAGGAACAATGGTGTTTGAGTGAGTACGTTCAGTTCTTTCACTAATTCTATTTACTACTTATAATGGTTTTAAACGGTGGACAGTCTCTTTTCTATTGCCTATGCTTGCTGGCTTCGAGTATAAAGTTACGTGTAGGCTCGCAGATCCGCAAGCAGCTCGTTGTACAGCAGCGAGCGCACGTTAATGGCCCACACGAAATCGAGATGGTTGAAGGCGGGAAGCGGCACCAGGTAGCGCTTCACCACGTTCGGCAGCTCACGGTACAGTATCTCTACGTCGCCCGGCGCAGCCATCCAGTCGTTGGTGCTGTGGTAGAACAGCGTCGGGGCCTGCACGTTCGCCAGATTGTACACCGGCGGCGTCAGCTGCCCGTACCGGATCATGTTCATCGCGCCGTGATCGTACTGGCGGAAGACCCGCGAGCGGATCGTTTGCGCGTGATGGATCATCTGCATCGTCGACGCGCCGGCCGGCGAGTGGGCGTGGATGACGGGCAGCATGGTCTGCGAAAACCCAAAACGAACCGGGAATGACGTACGCATTAGCAGGTGTTTGGAGTGCGTCATCCAGCCGAGATCTCAAACTTACCGAGTTCACCTCCTCCGTGTTGAAGCCGGCGATCAGGAACGTGTTGATGGAGCACATCGCCTGGAACGGTGCACCATCGTGGCAGTTCTGCAGACCACCCTGGATGTTCATCTCGTTCGTCGGCTCGAACCACCAGGTGCCCATCATCTGCAGCATCAGCTCCGACGTGTACAGGAACGTGGCCAAGAACAGGACGTACGGACTGCGCGTGTTGTGCATGTAGGCCGCCGGCGCCAGCGCGTGCATACTCTTGACGCGCCGGTTGTAGTACGGATGCTGCGACATCATCACCCAGTACGCGGTCGTACCCTGAGAGTGGCCGACGTACTGCAGCGAGTCTTGCCCCGTGCGCAGCAGGATGTAGTCGATCATGTTCGGGATGTCGATGCTGCCGACCTCGTGCCACGAGAAGTCCCAGAACGTTTGCGTCTCGTTGCTGCGGAAGCGGTGGCGCCGCGAGTACCGATTGCCGCGCGCATTGCCCATCCACACGTCGTACCCGGCGTCGGCCAGCATGTACGCGAGACTGGTGTCCGGTCCCATCAGGATGTAATCGGCCGACGAGCTAAGCATACCGTGCTGCAGCAGCACCACCGGCTTGCCCGGAGCGGGCGGCGACAGCGGACTTCCCGGGCAACGGTGCACACCGAGCAGATAGCCGTCGTCCGTTTCAATGATGTGTTCCTCTGCCGGGTAGCCATACTTGCGCAACAGTCCAATCTGCAAAGGAATCCAACAACATCGGCCCATTAGCTTACTTTGTCAGCGAGTCACCCCATTTGTCGCTCTAACTGCTCTCTACCTACCGAATCTAGATGAGCATCCTCGATGATGTCGGGATGAACCTGACCTTCGGCAACGGCCACCACCAACACCAGCACCACCGCAAGTACGCTCGCCAACGAATTTCGCATTACAAATCGTGTGTTTTCGTCAATGCCACCGAACACTGTGAAGTCTGGCCACGGTTCTCGGTCCTGTTTAAATACCCGAAACTTATCAGGAATTCGGGCACCTCCAGCCGATAATCCTCCCGGGTGGCGGGTGGGGGACCTTTATAGGACACGCCCAGCAAATCCTCCAGCTACCGTAAATTAGGTGCAGGTTCGTACTATCATACGCCGCTACGCTCCACCGTATGCCCGGTCATCGTTTATCGCAATCAGACGTACACATAATCGGTGCGCTGATCAGAGATTACCCCCCTCCACGGGTCGCATTACAGGTGTAAACCCGTACAGACTCTGAATAAAGCGCGTGATTGGGCGAAATGTGTTCGTCACGTTTTGTTCGGACTATTAAAGATGCACTCGCGCTCTGTCTCGCGACTGATGAACGATAAGCTGTTCCTGTGATGGCGATAAGGTGTTAATCTGACATCCTTTCGATAGGTATGCGATTTCTGGATCGAAAACAAGCATTTCTGCATTATGCACACTATTATAATCTTAGCAATCGGTGCGACAGTGCCCACG
Source organism: Anopheles dirus (assembly GCA_000349145.1). Classification (NCBI taxonomy): domain Eukaryota; kingdom Metazoa; phylum Arthropoda; class Insecta; order Diptera; family Culicidae; genus Anopheles; species Anopheles dirus. The sequence continues at coordinate 18,089,615 of KB672868.1, read as the reverse complement.
GTTGCCTAGATTGTTGTCAGATTTGCTTATCGATCGATTTCAATCTGGTTTTTCCACGCCCCCTATAAACGTACAAGGAAATGACTAGGTCGTTTGGACAATAAATTAATCGAAAAAGACTCGCACATCATACGAATAGAATGAATTTAAAACAACACCTCTGATCACACATAAATCGACAATACAACAGGCAGTGTACATTTTCATACTAACCATATACTTTATCTGAACTCCGCGGACGTTGTGGATGGAACGTTGTAAATTTCGCAATACGCGTTAAAATTAAAGCTGAGCTTAATACAAAGAAACTGGATCGTTTCGCACATAATCTAGAAAGACGTATTAAATTCCACACATATTGATAGTGACCCTGTAGCTAAATCTCAACGTATGAGACCATCTTTAGCGCCAACGAGTTGAACCTGTCATCATTTTGGCCTGCGAGAACATGGCAAAGTCGGAGGCTCGCATTGGTTTGGTTTTTACACTTTTTTATTACAAAAAGCACTGTTACAATAATTGTGTTTCGTATGTGTTTTATAACAAGCGTACATTTCGCTAGTGTTTTTCGGTTTTTGTTCTTTTTTTCTCGACAACTCTTTTTCTCGTTTACCGCCTGCCCGCCGAATACAGAATTCTACAACACACAACATCATCATTTTTTTTTGCTAGGAGAAGTGGTTGCGAATACTGTCGTGTTTTAAAGATAGTAATTAATGTTACCACTACTCGAGTACGGTTATTACCATTAACATGATAATTCATATTTTAAGTTGGTACGATTATTGTTGTTTACCGCTTTCTTCACTACAGGAGAAAACTAAAGCTGACAGATGTTGCGCTAGGTAGTAGCGCTCTAGAAGTAGTCCTTATTAGTAATAACCTTTCCCGCTCCTGTTGCTGTCTACCACCGGCTCGATATTCTGTCTGTTCTGCATCGAATCGTATCATTTTCTCCATATCTTGCCCCCGTTTTTTGTTTTTTTTTTACAGTAAAGTACAGTGTTTTTGTCTTGTCTACGTGAACGGATTGGATTAGGTAGGTAGGTGGTGTGTGTCTCATAGTAACCAGCGCACTATGTTTGTTTGTTTTTTCATAAGTTTATTCATTTCATTGCAGTATTTCTCATCGTACCGTTCGCCGTTTCGCAACGTGTTAAAATGATGAGAAATGTCTGTCTTTGCCTCCGACCAAACTGCTGGTGCTAGTAGCCCGACCAAACTGAAAGTGCATCCAAACTGCTCTCGTACCGTTTGTATTGAAATGAACGAAAAAACACCCGTGTGCATTTCTGGTTTTTGTTTCATGTGTTAATCAGGTACAGATATCGATTTCACGGTTTAAAATATGTTACATGTATATATCATACGTGGGTAAATGTAACTCTGTATTTATATGTATGTACACGACGGCATCGCGCGCACTGATACGCACTAAATGCTATTTGCCCTCCCACGACATTCCGGATGCTTACTCTATGCAAACCGAGCCGTCATCAACCTATAGAATGGCGTCAACCGAACCGTACGCTCGGGACATTTCTCATCATTTCCACACACTGAGTGCTTCCCTATCGAAATGCCAAATCGCTAACACCATTCTCCACAACACATTTATCGACGACATCGATTCGCATATGCAATGCCCGTTAAGCATGCTCTACTGCCTCCTAGCACTAGACCTACGACACACACTCACGAAGCCCAGCCTAATATACGGTGTTGTTGCACTTCCTTTCCCGTGCACTAATCTCGTTGCTATTCAGAAATAGACTTATCATGGAAATTACCGACGGATGATGATGTAGATGATGATGATGATGTATGACGCTATCTACAGTGAATGACAGTAGAGAATTACGACTTATCTCGTTCAACCGTTTAACCATCAATGTGAGAGGTGTTAATGTATGCTAATGTATAAAAGCGTTTCTTGGGTGCGATAATGTGAATTATTAGTTACGCATTACCGACTTGGAGTTTACGATACGAACATTATGGAGGAAGATAATTTCCCACATGTTGCCATTATTAGATCAACTTGCATGATATACTTGGGGTCCAAACAGTTCCAAACGAATTGAATCAGATAGCCAAAAAAATCAAAATAAGAAAACACTAATGTATCAAAATCATGAGCGGGGATCATGGGAAGAAATCTCATTTCGACATAAGTCTCTCCACCAACGGGTATAAAAAAAACTCAGGGGACGTGTAAAACGCAAGTGCAAACGAAAAAAGGTTAATGAGTCCACAAAGTCAAAGTCCAGTCCACAAAGAGAAAAGACAAACTCACTATCAAAACGTTATGCTATACGCTTCGAAAGTTCTAAAACAGAGAGTGCACGGAAATATCCGAGCATGAAAAAAGCCGTGGACGTATCGTTGTCGCAGTGGCTCTACCGCATGCAAAATGTTATTAGTTGAGGCGTACGCGGCATTCAACTATTACGAGGTGCTTACCCGTAATTGAATTTTTGTAAATTTTATTGCGCACTTACCTCATGCTTTACAGCCCTACCGAGTCCATATCCCATACCAACTGTTTCACAATACCTTACACGATACCTCGTTTTCATAGCAAAACAACCAAGGGGCGGCCGGAGCTACTTACGTATGCACCATGCCTCGAATTTCCGCCGATTTGTTCGGTGACTGCAGCATCTGTTCGGTGGTGTTGCAAATGTCCGAATCCTCCAGCATCTCATCAACGACATTGTCAAGAAAGTCGCCCAGCAGGCTGCTCGGTTCGGTCATATCGTCGAGTGACTTGACGTGCTCCAGCGCCCGCTCGATGTCGTCCTCCACCTCCTGCGGGCAGCTTTCGTGCGAATCGCCCGTGTCGTCCTCTACCGGCACTGCGGGATTATGTCGCAAACGCACGATGCAAGATGTAAATGATGTCCTTGTGGGACGTCCTTGTGTGCAAACTTACCACCGAGAAACAGCAGTTCGTTCAGCGCTTCCTGCGGCAGCCGACTCAGCACGTTCGTGTGAAGCAGATCGTTAAACTCGAACGGTATGATCTCCTCTGTAAAAGCGGAATGAAACACAGATGAGTCAGTTTGATATGACGTTCCAATTATGTACGTTGAACATAAAACTCCATCTACTTCAACGATTAAACACCTGATACTGAATGCTTCTCAACACCTATTGGTTATGTAGTACACATTGTAAAAAGTTTAAATTTTACCAACGTAACAAATGGTTATTACTTCTCAGGTACTACGAGCGCTTTGGGCTATTGTTTTTTTTGTAAAATGGTTGCATCGTTGATGAAATTCATTCCGGTCCCACTTACCAATTACATCTTGCGTCGCCAACAGCTCCGATTCAGACAATCCACCGACCCCCGTGTCCTCGGAGCTCGCGTACGCCGAACTGTTGTCACATATCGTTAGCAGATCATGTGTATTTGTTGAATTGTTAAGCGTCGTTTGCATCGAATGCAATCCATTGCTGTACTGTTGCTGGTGGTGGTGCTGCTGCTGTTGCTGTTGTTGCTGCTGGAGCTGCTGTTGTAGTACGAATTGTTGCTGTTCATGCTCTGCTTGCAATTGATCCACTATCGCCATGGTGGCATCATTGTTGTGCGGATCTCGATAAACCGTCGAGTGTCCCGTTGTGAGATCACCACCGACAGGCGTCTGCACCGGATGTGACACGTTTGAATGCACAGAGCCTTTATGTGGGGTTTTCGTACCGTTCACCAAATGCTGACGCTGGCCATGTTGGAGCGATACTACCTTTTGCATTACTGGGCCACTTAAGCCGCCACCACTAGCTCTCACCTGCTGCTCCTGGACCCGGGAACCATTGTGGTACGACGAGTTGAGTAACGATTTTTGTTGTTGCTGCTGTGACAGTTGCGGCGCTGGCGGTGGTGGTGGTAGAGATGGTGGTATGTTCTTCTGTTGTGGCTGTCTGGGCTGCATTTGCTGTCGCATCAGAGCCGGTGCCGGCGGTTTGTTCGGTTGCTGGTTCGTCTGGGTCGCTTGCATGTGATGGTGCAGCGAAAACTGTTGCTTGTACTGCTGTTGGTGCAGCAGCATCTGTTGTTGCAATGGTGTCAGTTTTTTCTTCTTCTTGGGCCGCTTTTGCTGTCGTTGTTCTGATGTTGCGATAACGGATTGCGAGAGTTTCGCTTTTTTACGTTGGGTGACTGTTGCGGGCAATGTTACAGCTGCTGCCGTGCCAGGCATGGCTACCGCAACACCCGCCAGTGTCGGTTTCTTGTGCAGCTTCACCTCCTGGGTCATTTTATCGTGATTGTCATGCTTCCAGGCGTGCTCTTTGCACAGGACCAGCTCGTGACTGATATCGAACACCGGCACGCGACACTGGCTGTTGTCGGAGAACTTTGCCGTACAACGCTGAAACAGGCACTGCTCCTTGTTCTCCGTAATGTGATTGTAGCAGTGTGTCGTCATGACGAGTGCGGCGTTAGTACAACCCAGCTGGACGCATTTCGTTTTTTCGCTGGGGGAGACAAAAAAAATCAAATTAGTTCAACACACACTGATCGTGAAAGGTCTCAATATACACCAAACAGCGTAGAAGAGCAACCTGAAAAAAATATTTCCTGAATGTTAAATTGTCAGTTCTTACCTCTCTTGGTTGAGCTCTTTTTGTCGCTGCTTCTCCAACTTTTTCACCAACATTGCCATCGACTGCAGGCGCCTCTTGGCGACGGATACGGCCGCGCTTCGCACGCGCAAACCATTGCGACACTGTACAGCTCGCCGCTGCAGGTACGCTTTCTTCAGCTCCAACCGCTCGTCGCGCGTTAGCATGCGAATCTGGAACTTCCCGTTGCTCACTCTGCTGCTCGATGCCTTACCCCTTCCGCCCCTAACGGCACTGCCCGCTCCACTCCCGCGAACCTGCAGCGGATTACCTAGTCCCCAACAGCCAGACGTGCTGTCTGGCACGGACACGGCAATTGACTCCTCGTACCAGAAGGAGAGCGTATTCGGGCACTCGTCGTACACATCCTCGTCCGAATCGTCGCCCGGATCCTTCAGATCGAACAGATACGAACCGGGCGCGTGCCATTCCTTCACCTTTGGCCGCTTGATCGGCACGGACACAGCACCCGGTGCAGAAGGGTTAACAAACTTCAGCTTCGGTGGCTTAACGTCCTGTTCATGCAGTGAAGCATCTTCCTGCTTGATCTCAAGCAGATCCTTTTCCAGCTTTACGGTGGACAGCAAGGGGGTGGGTAAGTGCGTGCTGCCCCTAGGCGATGCATTCGGCGTACTGGTCGTGCACGATGGTGACGACGAAATGTCTCCGATCGTTGCATTTCCACCGTGCTGCTCTTCTGCTAAATGTTGACTGTACGATCGCTTGTTGGACGACTTCGGCTGTTTGCCAGATCCTTTGCCAGATGATCCGAGCTTTCGGCCGGGCGTTTGACGCACTTTTCCGTGAGCGGTCACTGGCACCAAGGGTAGAACATTCGGTGATTCCGGAGTGACAAGTTGTTCGTTCGCTTTTGTTTCACCCGGTAGCACAACACCAAAAGTGTTATTTGCAATCCCAGCAACCTCAGTAGGCCTTTCCTTTTTCACAGCAGTTGAGGTGACTTTCGGCTCGATCGTGGGAAATGTGGTGGTGTGATGGGCCCTATCCACACTACCCACCACCGGAGACTGATCACGCGACGGCGATGGCTTCGACGAAATTTCTTCACCAGAACCCAGCAGCAAACTTTGCTGATTCGCGGATCGCCGACGCACAACTCCCGCGGCGACCATCTTCCCGGCGTTTTCTTTCGATGTGCTGGTGGCAGAAGGGCTGGAACTGATATTGGCTTTCACCAGAAGTGATCCATTGGGCAAACCAACCGGTGCCGCCAGAAGCGAAACAGGCACGGGCTTTTGATGCGGCTGCACCTGCTGCGACTGCTGCGTCTGCTGCGATTGTTGCTGCTGTATCGCTCGTACTTGCTTGTTTCCCGGCGACGGTATCGTTTGTTGCGGCTTGCGTTGAGCTTGCAGCAGCAACGACTGCGATTGATGCAACTGTTGCGGCTTTGCTGTAGGTGAGTGTATGGTGGGTGAATGCACCTGCTGTTTACCAAGGAGCTGTGACTGCTGCTGCTGTTGCAATAGCAACGATTGTTTCGGTGCGCCAGTTTGAAGAAGTAGTGTCTTCGGCACGGTTTGCTGCTGCTGCGTTGTGGAAACTTGACCCTGCCTAAGTAGTTTTTGCGTGTTCTCAACACTATCGGGTTTTTGTAAGGTTTGCTGCTGGTGTTGCTGTGGCAACGGTTGTACCTTGGATATAGGCTGCTGTTGCTGCACTACTTTCGGCTGCTGCTGTTGCTGGATCAGCTGTTGTTGTGATTGGTTACTTTGCAGGGCTTGATGCTTCTGCTTCGGTGGTTGAAATGGTTGCTGTTTTTGCACCGGCTGCACTACTTGTGGCGACTGCACAAGAAGCTGTTTCTGCTGTTGCTGATGTGCTTTTTGCAGCACTACGGCGGCAGGTTGTTGAGTGGTTTGCTGTTGTTTTAGTGCAGTCCCCACTGTTTGCTGCTGCTGAACGGCAACAGATTTTTGCGGCACCGCTTGTTGCTGTTGCCCAGCTTGCTGCGGTTTGACAAGCGAGTTTCTAATTGTCGCTATACTGATCGGATTGGCAATTTGCGCTGTCGTCGCAAGGCTTCCGCTGTTCGGTGCCTGCAAATAGAGCTTGCCTTGAGCCTGCGGTTGTATCAGACGAATTTTTGTAGGAGAAACTGTCGGTAACGCTGGAACTACCGTCACACCGGCTGCACTTCGATTGACCGTAGCATTTCCGGTCACTCCAGCTACCCGAGCCGCATTGGTTGAGGAGACTGCAATGGTGGAATTTACCGCACTATTGCCGCTAGTTGTCAGCAGCTTCCGGCTACCGTCCCCAGTGGTGGTAACCTGAATAAAGCTTCCTTGTGGGATGGTAGCTCCGCCAACTGCTGTCACTCCTCCTCCTCCTTTGGCCAGCTGTTGCGGTGGAATTTTTATGAACTTCAAAATTGACCCACCGGCAGTTGTCAAAACGGGTTGCAGCTGCTGTCCCTGCAAGTTTTGATTCGGTTGCTGCAAGCGGGAGATGATTTTCGTTCCACCGGCCACGACAGTCGTTATCATCGGTGCCTTCTGCTGCTGTTGCTGCTGCTGCTGTGGGAGCACCTTTTTGATCAGTTTACCCACGGTCACCGCAGACTGGGATTGCGCTGGAAGGTTAGGTAGCGACGTTTGCTGCTTTAACTGCAACGACTTCGTAAACACTGGTACCGTCATGGTAGCGCTGGTTGGAGCGGCAGCGACGGCTCTAACCACGGTCGTGCCGGTCGGTGTCGTCGTCGTAACCATGCCATTGTAGCGAACTTTCAACGTAGCCGGCGACGACGATGCCGCTGATGAAACGATCACGTTTTTGTCCTTGGATGCAATGCCGGCAGCACTGGTCGTGAGCAACAAACTAGACCCGGACGATACGGTCTGTATCGTGGCCGGCGTGATTGCATTAGTGCCGCTGGTGCTACTACTAACTGCGCTTGAGTGGTTTGCGTAGGCCAGCGAGTTCGCTTGCAGTGGTGCCGATTCCGTGAACGCGTACGGATCCTCTTGTGCACGAGTCGTTGGCTGACATGACATGACCCTTTCGACTGCGCTCTAAAAGCTCCGTGTCACGTAGATTCTGGAAATATAAAAGCAAAACAGCAAACGGATTTTTGATTACAACAAGTGCTTAAGCGTGCTTAAGAGACGCATGGTTAATGTATGGTCGTAGCAGCACCGACGCATTGCGCAAAAAAATATCATTCAAATGCTACGTATACGAATGAAGGATGATTTTGATACTGTAGGGGCAAGCGTTTTTGTGTTTAAGAATTGCTGATTAAGCTAATTAACAGACTGGGCGCCAAAAAGACATATCAGAGAAAAGAAGCACCGGGACGGCACTACCACCACATTCGTTTCTTCGATTTCGTATCAAAACAGCGCTGCTGGCTTGGCATAATTGGCGCTTTCCTGCAACACATAAACAAAGTATAGTTGGGTGGGAAACTAAAAAAAAAACACTGCTACTGTATTACGATTCGGATTTCGTTCCATTATCTTCCGATATAAACGACTGTAAACTATGATAATCCTTCGCAACGATTTGCCAATGCAGCTCGGTGAACTGTGCAAAACCGTCGGCGGTTCCGATATGTGCTACGGGAAGGGTGCTACGTTTTGGTAGCTTTTTACGGAGCGACCTACATTTCACAACGACAAAACGTAGCTGCGAAATCAACGCGGTTGCTGTTATTGCGGCAGCTGCTGTATGTGCTCCCTCGCTGCTGCTTCCGAAAGGAATTGTTTTTACTGCTGTTGCTGTTTGTGGGTGCCTCTTGCGTGATTACTTCACCACACACGGGGAGAGCAGCGCACACTTTTTCTTGCCTTTGCTGTAGCGCGCTGCAGCGTCCACCTCCGGGCGAACAATTATCGGCGAAGCAAGGCCAAAGGGTCCGACTGGTGATTACGGTACGCTTCACTCCATTATGACCCTTTATGGATGCACTATTTCTGCCTTTTTGCAAAATCTATTAACTTCTGTCGCTGACGGAGAATTTTTTTCCTGCCCAGCTGTCAAACTACCCCTTTGACAGTTGGTTTGTTTGCATCTCGCCAGAGCTCTGAGCCGGCAACCGTTGAGTGTTTTTAGGTTGAAAATTTGTTTTCCACTGTTTTGGACAATATAACTGTATTTCATAAAACAGTTCATAAAACAGAAAAAAAACATATATTTGTTATCAAAATCGCTCTGATAAGCTCGCACAATGTTTGTGTTTCAGTTTCCCCGTTTCAATATTTTCGTAAACAATAGTTCAATGAGTCTGTGTCATTGGTAAAGGTCGTTTGCCCAGCGCATTCTATGAACCACCAACCGCGGATTGTTTTCACGTGCTACAACAAACAATCCGCCCAGTGTGTATCCCACGCGGTGCGTAAAACCCCCGGGCATCACCTCCCACACACGAAACCGAGAGTCAACGAACCCACCGCTGGCAAAAGAAGCACCACCAGCAACACACTACGACAAAAGCTACCAAAGGGCGGAACATCAAAGAGCAACAACAAATCGATTCGTAGAACTGCACAATCTGATGTGATTCAGAGCTGCACAGCACAACTTCTGGCCGCAGTTTTATAGACTTCTCACGCAATTACGCGGGTTCATGGTTACGCCGGGGGATCCACGCACAAAGCATACCACCTCCTGGTATGTTTTTCTTGATCTTCACTCACACCACCAAACGGAAGTGCCGCATCTCCGGCGTGCGTGCTGCTGCACAGAATAACACAGAAAATGACTGAAAATTCATCTGCCACGGGTCAATCTGCGTCTCACCACGTCACCCCACTTACCACACGCTTGCGGATTGCGATTAGCAACACTTTTGCTACTAATTTCCACCAGTTTTTATCGGCACCACAAACTACTACGCTGCACAATAAAGCCAACACGACGGCGGACGGGGCGCTGTTATTTGTGTTTATAGAAAAAAAAACATTCACACTTGACAGCTAGTTTGACAGGTCGTCCCGGGAAGAAGAAGGCGGATAAAATGCGGCAATGCAAAGCACGTGAGAAATCGGACGATTTGAATAAAACCAGAAAAAACACATTTAATTTTAGGTGTAAAAATACTATCTCGCAGTCGATTATATCGATTTAGTTTCGTTTAAAAATTCTATTACATTTAAAAAAAACACTGGAATAAGGTTGCTGAGCGCAGGAAGGATTCGATCGTTCGGTTCGGTTGACGACGGCAAAGCGACTCCTACTCGCCCACACACCAACCAGGGCGCCAGGAGGGCTTTTTATTTGCCATCCCAGCTTTGCACTTTTCCGTTTTCGTATGCAAGATTGATGCGTAGCTTTGGCACGTACTTTCCCGCCTTAATGAGCTCCATATTTTCGTCCTCAAAAAACTGTTGAAGTAAAACGTGAGCCCGCACAGTTATTAAAAAAAACCGTTTGCATGATGTTCGGCACTTACCAAGCACTGGGAAATGAATTTAAGATACTTTCGTTCCATCTGTTGATTAACGTCTTTCAATATTGATATGCTGTGAAGGGATTCAATTGTTGATTAATTTTGCAATTGTTTGCACATGCCATCGCTATGCGTACTTACTTATCGTCAATGCACAGGCGCTGCAAAACATATTGGCAAATTTTGGTATTGCAGTCCACGTCGAACAGTGGAATTCCAAAGTTTATGTCGAGTATGGTCCATTCCTGGTTTTGAAGAGTAGGAAAAGCGTATATTCGGTATAATCTCGCTCTACTTGAAAGCACACGCATACACTTACCTCTGCCGCGTTCTGTAGTGAATTCTTCCTCGAGATTTCTGTAAAAAATGAATCATTCGAGATAAGCTCATTTCATAACGAAATAAAAAACAATGTTGCTTTGTAATACCCGTATCCGAATCGGATTCAGCCGTTTGCAGCACAGCTATCTTCTCGCTGACTTCCTCTCCGCCTTCTTTGGCATCGTCATCAGTTGCCATACGCTCTGCTACGCCACTTTCATCCACTTCGTTATCAGTCGCAGTTGGCGTTGCTGATTTTTCACATTGCTCGTTCTTCGCGGCACTCTTATGTTTCTTATCACCCGTTCTTTGAAGTACTACGGTTGGGTTGTAGTTGTCACAACCTGAAATTCCCAACAAAAAAAAAACGATTTAGATATCGACCATTCAAATATATAGCGATAGCTACCTAAATCAGGAACGCCGGTGTTGATGAACGTGACGTAGCCGAACGTTTGCTCCATATTCACGACCTGTGACAACCCGTTCCAAGCAGCGTGCTGTCCCCAGCGATTATTTTCATCTGTAAAACCAACAAAACGCTCATCAGTAGGGTGTTCACGTGAATCCCCCATAACATCCATACTACCATCGATGTCAAACGGGAACGGTTCGTAGTGAACTTTGGCCGGATCGTTGATACCATAGCCCTGGATTAGTAGGCATTCGTTTTTCAGGTGTTCGTTGAGCGTGTAAAACTTTTCCGAGTTCAGCACGTACGAATCGGTGTTGACGATGGTGATTAATAGCTTTCCGTACCCTAAAAACAACCGGGGCAAGCATTTCAAAACGGTGCCTGAAATTGGATCGAATAGCAAACACAGTTAAAACAGGTGAAACCGAAGGATTCGCAGTATTAGATTCCTGTACCTTTCTTCAGGAAGAGCGACGGAGGACCGTATCCCCCCATGTGGTAGTAGAACAGTTTCGACCAGATGTGTGAATCGGCCGAGCTTTGGTAGAACTGTCCGAAGAATGGAATGGTAAACTGACTCGACAGCGCACCCGACAGCGGTGCCGCCGAAATCAGGTATTTGTATTTCCGCTCCAGCAGTCGGTTTCGCGTCTGCACGTCCAGCCCCTCGATGCTCTCCAGCCGCAGCAGATCGAGCTCGATCTTTAGCGAACTCTTCAGCGCAACGATCGTCGACCGGAGCAACACGGCGTGGTTGAAGTAGCGGCTCACTTCGCCCTCCGATTCCGCGTCCAGCATCGACACCTTCTCCAGCTCCTCCAGCAGATCGGCCATGCCCTCGTCACACAGCTTGCCCACCTCGAACAGCGTGATGGCGTGCGTTTTCAGCCCGGGCGAAAGGTTCCCCATCATCAGGAAGGCCGTCAACGTGGAATCGAACAGAAAACCGACCCGCTTTTTTGCCAGCGTGCCGCCACCGCCTTCCGGAGTAGTTTTTTCCCTCGGAATGGGTCCGCCGTCCGCTGGTACGGGTGTCATTGGACTGGCTGGGTCCGACGGGGGAAAGAAGGGCGTCGACGGTAGGCTACCGTCCGGCGACGGTTTCACCTCCAGCGGGACCTCCGAGAGCAGCAGCGCGTGATAGTTGTATGCAACCGCATCTTCGCCCCCGTCCGCCTGCGGCCTCAGCCAACTTTCGTCCAGCTTGAACTCCGAAAAGGCATTCTTGATTTTGGCAAATCCCAACCGACAGAACAGGGACGTTGCCTGCTTCACTGTGTCCATGTGTACTTGCAGAATTTGGGAGAGCTGTACAAGGAGGTGTAACAAAGTGTTAGAACATGAGATCAAGAGAGAAAAGAATAGATGTTATATTACCTCCGAAATGGTGCACTGCTCGTCCGTTGTCACGAACACGTTGTACAGCAGATTCTCAAAGTAATCGCCCGCCACCCGGTTCATCACAAAGTTTCGCAACGGTGGAATGTTTATTCGATCGTCACTACTGATCGGCACGTCCAGATAGATCAGACCCTTACGATAGAGTTTCTGCACCGTATCCAGATTGAGTGTGCCAGCCGTTTGCGGACCGCAATCGATCAGCTGATCGATCGTGTTGATTTCCTCAATACTTAGGTTCTGGAAGTAAGCAAGAGAAAGAAACATGAAAAAGTGTTCACTTCCAATTCAATTTTCCCATTACCTCAACGTCCTTCTCCAGTATGTGTCCAATCTCGACGATCCACCACGGGTGCATCGTAACCGTGCGTGGGAATTTTGGCAAGAAATGGTAAGGATTCTTCTTGAAAAATGAACGCGGCGAACTCGACTTCAGATCGCTCGAGATGGACAGATACTCGTTGCGTCCGATACCGAGCACCCGCAGACAGTCGGCCGCTGTAAAGTTGGGCAGTGCGTCGTAATTTTTATCGTGTGTTAGCAGGAACGCAATCATGTCTGCAAATAAGCGGACCAACGGAATACTTAAGGGCTGCATTGGGATAAAATACTGCCGCCTATAGCGGTCTCCATCCATCGAGGTATCGATATCGACGCACCGTTCGCGTCGCTCGTGAAGTACCTGTGTAGTAATTGAATGGTGTTACGCGCAATCCCTTGGTGATAACGTCCGCCAGGTGATAAGGAAATATGTGCAGCGCCCGTATGTTCACCTCCACCAGCCGTTCGTAGTACTTTTTCTCATTTTTTGTCACACTGTACACTGCAAACCGGGAGACGGAATTTATGTTACCCCACCATCCGGAACTCGTATAACTCGTGCCTTACCAATGTTACCACGAAATCGCAGCTGATTGAGCAGGCTGTAGTCAATGATTTGTTTGCGATAATCGGCCTCATCGTTGTTTAGTGCCTGCGGTAGTGAGCATACCAGAATCGGTTTAATTTGGGGTATATTAACATCACGCACACACACCTCTAACAATTATTTACCTTTCGCACGTCGGAGCTCAAGTCCTTCCAGGCGATGTTACGTCGAATGCATTCCTCCACCTTGTTGGACACAAATCCGGAACCCATCCCGCTATCCTTGGGCTTGCTGGTGCACGGTTATTTCCTTCTGCGTCCGGTACGCGGTGGAATGAGAAAAGCGATGGAATGTTTGCGATGGATTTGCGGATCGAAAACTAAAAAAACACGCACGAACTGCACACGGGCTGTTGTTTTGATGCTGGAGGAAAATAAATTGCGTGACGTGTTCAGCGGGCTTTACAGGGTTTCCATATGTGCAGGTGACAGCAGCACATGTTTTTGAATCTCCAGCATGCAAACGTTGTAAATCAACATAGTTTTTGGGAATAACCTGGATGCAATCGATTCTGGGGAGGATGTGTTCGCAGAACCGGATTGCGACGGGAGTTTGAAAGATATTGCCTTGATTTGAAGTTCCAAACTTGAGGACAAATTCAGCTGGTTTTCAACTTTGAATGCTGGAGATGGAAAAAAAATGATACTGTCAGCAGAACATACAGCAACCCTGTATGCCGAGCGATGCAATCTGTCAGTGTCACGACAATAAGCTTTATTCATTGGTTGCTGAGCTTAACCACTAGAGAGCGCGCCGTAAAGTTTAAATTACACGAAAAGCCCTGGTTGACTGCATGGCTGCATGGCCAGTGGGGTCCAGTGCAGATAAACGTTTTTTATAAAGTTTTTTCAACATCTTCTGCAGTCTAAACAACGCTCACTGGCTGGGAAAATCCTTCAAACGTTTATGGCTGTTGCTATGGGTTTCCTCGGCCATCCTATTTGTTACTGGCCACCTGACCGATGTTTGAATTTTGAATCTACTGTGGCAAAGCTCACCAAAGCCTCGTCGTTGCAAAAGCTCGTTCGGTGAGGGAAGAGCGTTAAGTCACCGACATTGAAATCATGACCATGAAGCTTTGCAAATTCCAAAACATAGCCGAAAATTTTAATGGACTTATAAAATTCCGAACAAGTATAATGCAAATTCAGTGGAATAGGTTGTTGTGCCTAGGACAGCATAGAAGGATTTAAAATATGCATGTATACCACCTTACGGGCACATGTAGTGCAAAAAAAGACACTTTACACACCGAGCATAACAAAACAAAAAATGTCTTGCAAAAGAAGGTTTCGTGTTGATAGATTAACTATTTATCACGAACCGCCCGCACTCGCGCTTTATTGAGCCTGCCTGACTGTCAGGCGGGACGACGAGACGGGCCGGAACAGAAGAAGACGACGGCCTACGTGACGTAGGGGAGTGCGTCCAAAACAGCAACGACAAACAACGAACGAAACATAGCGCAGCAGCAGCAGCAGCAACAGCAACAGCAACAGCAGCATAGATACACGCAATAATCCCCCGTTGGTGGGAAAAGGTCGACCGTCCAACCAACATCAGAGCGATAGAGACGGAGAGCAACCGAACGAACCGGAATCAAAGCCGCAACGCATACGATAGCAGAGGAAAAAAGAGGCACCACCGACGAAGAAGGAGAGAAGGCAGCGCCTGCTGCTGTTATTAGTGGTGTTTTGTTTTGATCCACACACACACACGCGCGGGGTGGTGCCCCTACAAAAAAACCACACACCCCGCGCGTTGATGATTGCAATCGTGGCCCAAAACGATGGCACTTTCTTTCGTAACACAGTTTCCACCGAAAAAGATCGCTTTGACCGTGGCGATGCTTTCGGGGTGTGAGCGCCAGTGCGCTGGTGCTTCCCCAAACACACGAGCGCGCGCACACACACACACGCACCCGCCGCGGCCAAGCGGCCATTGACTTTGAATGACCCATAGTGGGGCCACCATAGTAAGCGGGAGCTCTGTGTGTCAACACGCTGAGTTGGTCGCTTCCTCCCTCTCTGCCCAATCGTGCGTTACGCGGACGGTGTTGACCGCGGTGGAGAACATCATCATGATCCAAAACTCGAAACTCCATTCCGCAGCTCCAGTTCTCGATATTGTCGCAAAGAAAAAACGCAAACCCCCGCTCCGAAGAGCACACAGAGACATCGGATGAAGTGCCTGGCGGTGCAGCAGGAATCGGTCGCGTTATCACGTGCGGCGAATGGACGTTTCCTTCTCCACACTCAGTCACACACCTTCCGGAACAAGACGAGCGGAACGCAACGCATACTAAGATTGACAATACCTGCGCTGACGTTTGGAACCAGCTTAACAACGGTTCCGGAGAGTGATAAGTATCGAGGCATGCTTTGTCGGACGAACCAATTACTTGCCCCTGACTAGTTTGCCTAGCTCATTCGACCGGTTTCAACGGTTCAGCTAACACCTCACGGTTCGATATCACGACAGCTGAACACCGGCCGATACATGCGTCTCCAATTTTATAGTCTCGTAGGGTCATAAAATGAAGCATCTGCAACCGATTGCATACCCGCCGAATGGTAAACGCGTGAACACAACACGAAGAAACCAAATCCATCCCATCCCATTCCCGGACGCGCGCGATCTCTCTTTCTCTTTCTCTCTCTCCACCTAAGCAATTAGTCTCAAGGATCGCGACGCCTTTTCAACCCGGCTCGGCGTGGCCAATTTGCACACCAATTCTTCACACCGCCGCCATTAAAAGCCGAACCGAACCGAGCGAAGAATGGATTGAAATCTATTGCCGGTGCAAACTGCACCGATGGGCCAACATGCAATCCCGGTGCCGATGCTCATCGAAATAGAAAACTTGCGCACCAACTACACCCTCGGCGCGGGGTCGTTCGTTGCCACGGTCCGCGGATTGTGTGGGACATTAAAATGAATATTTTACGACAATAAGCGTACATGCGGAGGTCGCGATCTTCGGCAGTAAAAGAAACACAAAAACATGTCCATAAGTATATGGATATGAATTTCAAAAAACCACTTTTACAACCTGGACTGGAACAAAATCAGTTTTACAACCGTTTCCTTCACCGACGGGGACATAGACGGACGTTGACGGAGGAATTCATTTTTACCTTGTACCCTGCCGACGGCGGATTGTCGTAAGAATCGTCCGATCCGTTCTATGCTGCAGAACGATGCTCCGCTTCGTCCGAAAGGCTAGCGAGAGATTGGCTCCGTTTAAATACCATCCAGTACCAGTTCGAGTGCGGCGGACAGCGGTGGAAGCGATTAGCAAACCCGATAAAATGCACCGGGCGATTGTAAATCTCGCGCAATCCACCGTCGGAACTAATTGCCCTGATTGGTGCAACCGTTTCGCCCAGGTATCTTCGCGCAGGCCTCGGTGAAACCTGAGCGGGTCCATGTCGGAAGGCACGGGTCGGATAATGGGCACCGGCTCACAGAGGTTCACGAAGCCATCGTGCTCGTGAGAAGGCTCGCTTAGTGGAGAGGATAAAGTGTATATGACTCCCTCCACGTGTTTGACTGTAAATTGAATAAGAGCATAGTTATCAAATTTTGCTTAATCTCTAACGAGTATAGTAATTCCATGTTAGGTAAAAGTTTGTTTTTTTTCACAATGTATTTCCTATACCGGGAATATGTTATCAAATTTACCCAATTATTCCTCTATTCAGGCTCTACAACTGCTTCGCTAGCCTATCTTCTGTCCATATGGATGGCCTAAAAGTAGTTTACGAGCTAGGACGTCCGTAGTCACGTTACTGAACCAAATGATCAAATTATTCTAACGGCTTAAGAGACGAAGGAAGCCGAAAAGTCTCTGTGAGCCATTCCAATAGCATTCCGTCGACTCCTTCATAGTGCTTCCAAACATAGGCTACCGAATATACCACTGGCCATCTTTCTTTTGAATACGACTACGAAGGTACTTCGGAAGATGTAGACAGGATCCATGTCTTCTAGAGAGAACAGGGACACGAATGAATGCCGGGACATAAACCAGTCTGGATATGGTCTTCCACCAGCGTCCTCCATCAATGCCAATGTTATAGTCGGGACCGGCTTTAACCCTACATAGATCTTATCTAATTTTAAGAAGATCTGGTTAGTGGTCCCAAACTCCTGATGGAGGTTGTTCTTGATAGCAATCAGAGCATTCCTTGTACCATCACTGTGTAATTTTTTGGTAGTCAAATTAATTTAGTCCGTATTCCAATGAACTACTAAACGCCTTCCACCCCGCTTCGCCATCTTATTTGTAGATCGTGACTGCACACATGGAACTGAAAGTAAAAACTGGTCGCGTGTTTACCAGCAACCTAAACAGAGAACAGAAGTGTATGGATGTAAGAAAACGAAGCGTGGAAGCCGCTTAAAAACTAAAAATGACGTCACGTGGAAGCATTAGATGTACAAATGCGTAAGTGGCAATTGCCACCTGCCTGCCTGCCTGCGACTTTCAGCGCGCGTCAACAACTTCTTTTCAGAGATCTCCGGTAAATATAGTCACACTCATAGGCCCTGTGCGATCGCGTGCGCGCAGAGATCTGATCCCACACTGTGCCATACGAACGCTTCCACAGGAACCCACTACACTAGGCAAGAGCAAGCGTCAAGAACAATTTGTTGGTGGAGCATAATTTCAAAACAAACAACTGGATGTTTTATAAAGATTTTTCAACGGCCTGCCGATGGCACAACTAATGGAAATCTTGGAAAACAACAGCTTTACTACTTAAGGCTCCAGCACGCATCTCGCATCCCGGTAGCACCGGCGGACTATGCGCTACGTTTAATGAAGTGAATTAATTTCCCTGGCCGCACTGGCCGGAGTAAAGTTTTCCCAGCCAGGCCCCGTCCGTTGTTTGTAGCTATCGCGATGATTTTTCACCTTTTCACCAATTCTCTCCGCGGACTGGCGGGTGCTCTCGGTTGTTGTTTACCTTTTTCACCCTGCTCGCGCGCTTCCTTTCACTCCTCGAAGCCCATCCGTCTCGTTCTCTCTCTCTCTCTCTCTCTCTCTCTCTCTCTCTTTCGTGCGGCTCGCTCAAGTGGGTTTTCTTCACGGTGTAGAAGGTTGGCTTCCTTGGATGCTTCTCTCCTCGGCGTCGCCGTCGTACGCCGTCGATGGGAAGGTAATTAATCATGCGAAAAGTTTTCTCGCGGGTGTGCTGCTTTAGCGCCTCGATATATACACTCACACGTACACAAACACTTCCGCCTGCGGGCTCCTGCCGATGCGTCCTGTTCGTCCTCCATTTTGAGCGCGCCAGTTAGCGCCGCGCTTTTATGGATAAAGGTAACACCACCGCGTCGAATGGGAAATGACTTTCCGTACCCTTGAAAAATGGCCACCGGATACGGCCGGCACGGACGGGAGTGGGCCGGGAGGGCGCACCGGGTTGTGATTGTTGCATCGCGCCATTCGGTTGCATACGTGTATGTGCAGCACGTTGCCACTGACCTAGTTCTTCGCCGTTATGCTTTCCCGCGTTTCCACAGCGGGGCCGAAGAAAAACCACCACCACGTACACCACGGATTGTTTGCCGAACCGAAATTCTTTCCTCCGCCAGCTGTGTGTCTGTGCGTGTAGTTCCAGGCTTGGCTCGTGTCCACTTCATTCCCGCGTTTGTCCGCCCCGTATTCAATGCTTTTCCCGTCCCGCTCGGTGGCTTCGGGGTGGAGAGTTTTCGCCTTTCCGCCGACGTTTGCTTATGTTTGTCCAATTTTCCCGTGCCACGGCCCAAAGTCGTGGTGAGCTGCTGCCAGGCAACGCCGCACGGCAATTTCAACCTCACCCTAGCAGGCGCTGGAAGCAGTCGTTCGAGGCACACTTGGATGCTGTTTTCCCGGTAAATTATAATTCTTTTTTTTCTGTTTATTCGCATCTTTTATTTTTCTTATCTTATTTATTTATCTAGGTTTATTTGATTTTCAACTTTTCCCCGCTCGAACGCCTTTCCACCGCGAGCTCCAGAACCAGCGTTTTGCATTCTGACGGCAAATATTCACAATATTATTTATAAATTCTCAATCACTTTACGGCGTGTTTGCCTGCATCCCGGCCCGAACTTGCGTTTGCCACGGCTGAACATTATTCAGTGAGTGGGTGGCGTTGGGTGGGGTTGGGTTGGAGAGCGATGGTTTGTTTTTCCTCTTGCCGTCGTGAAAATAGCTCCACGCCTCCATTGGAAACCGATTTCGCCCGTAAAACGGCCAGTCCGCGGGCCTGCTGGTGACCATAGCGAGTAATTACATCGCGTCGCCTGCCCACTGCGCGCGCCCGCCCCCTCCACCCGCACCCCACCCCACAGTGGAAAGCGATGCCTTTCGGGGTGCATTATTGTGTCATCGCGGAATGGACCTGGCTCGCGTGCGGTGTTTTTTTTTTGCCGACGACGACGCTGATGACGACGTCCGTCTTCACGCTTACGATTCCATGCTTCCTTCGCGTATTTTTGCTTCCTTTTTTTGCGCGCGCGCGCTCGTGCGAACCTGAAATAACATTGAATTCGACTTCTAGTCGCGTGTTTTTTTTTCTTCCCTTTACTCTTGCGGATGAAGTGGTAAGTGCGAGATCAAAACGATCGTTTCTGCAGATGTAATGCAGCGAGTTTGGAAAGGGGAAAACTTGTTCGAACAATGGTCACTGGAGTTGCCGTAATTATTCTAACCCTGAGGCGATGGTACGGGTGAGCCGTAACTATCGCAAATGATTAAACACGCGTCTAATACACCCACTACCAGTGGTTTTCGATGCAGGGAGCTCTCTTTCCGTTGCATTTCTCTTTGTTTCTTGAATGAGCCGCATCTCGCGAGAGCAACGTCTCCCCTTATCACCATAAACGGACTATAAAAATACTATCTCCCAACCATTCACGAACCGAGCCATTGATTGCGCATCAAATTATTTTCTATTAATGCTGCCTATGTTGCAGTTTTTGTTTTCTTTTGCGCTATCAACGCACCCCCTGCCGGGGGATACGATCTTTGTGAGGGTTGCTTTAAGAGGAGCATGTGCTTTATTTGTTTGATTTCTTTCGTTCGCCGCTGCGGAATGCGCAAACGTAGTATTTGGACACCTGGGGCGACGAGCGCCATGAAACGGAGCGCGCCGTTTGCTTGGACTCGACTGATAACCGGCTACCGTTTATCACCCTAGCGCCTTGGCTTTTCATTCGTCAAACTGGCAGACGACCCCTCGTCGTTGGGTCTTGGAGGGGATTTATCGTGTTGTCGATGTCGAACGCTTGTAGTGGCATTAGTATACGGCTCGTTTCGCTTAACTAAATGAATTTACCGAAACTTTAACGGATATCGGACGCAAAAGTAATACAGAATGTCTTTTAAACCAGACTTACTATTGATTATTCGCGTCTGTAGCACATTTTAATTCAATTCTCAATAGATTTATTAACTTTCTGCTTATAATGAATGCTATTCGTTCGTCCCAAGCTAGGTCTGGCATATGTGGAAGAAAAAATATCTTTTAAAACACCTCTTCCAACTCGTGGCAAACAGTACGGTTGCATTGACATGCTTAACTGTGAGCGGTTTAACTAAGAAGAAGAAGAAGAAGAAGAAGTATATCACAAACATTTTACGAACCGTTTAGCAGAAATACCTTTCCAAACACTCTTCCCGAATAGTGGCAGATACTACGTGCATGTTGTCGAATGTAACAACAATTGTCACAACAAAATGGCGGCGGTTGGTCCAACTAATGTGCAACATAAATGCATGCCATTTTACACGAAAATTAACACTCCGAAAGGCTTCATTACGGACGCATTTATCCCGCTGTTATTAATGGACCCCCCCGAAAAAGGGCATATAATAACAAAGGAAGCCACAGTTCCGTCGATACGATTTTACGACCTTTCTCCTTGCGTTGCCGTTCGCACTCGGGCGGCGCTGGCTGCGATGCAACCGTGCGTGCCCCGCCGTTGTTTGCAAGGTTGCCATGGCGGTGCCTGTAGTAGTAGCCCACTGGGGAAACGTGGTAGTAGTGGTAGTAGTACCAGTAGTAGACTCATGCACGTTATTACCTCTGCAGCGTTATGGCGAACCTGCTGCGCAGCCTGGGCTGCCGTTTCACTTGTCTTTTATTCGACGGCGAGCAAAACAAATAAAGAAAAAAACAAAAACGCGCTCGCACACAAGCACAAAATCGTGCTGCTATCAACCGAAGGGGGCCCGGTTGGCAGCGCGCGATTTTGGGGGAGGTACACATGGCAGCATAGACGACGAACGGTGAGGCTGCGACGTCATAAGCGGGCCCCCGTTCGACCTCACCGGGCTCGTTAGTGGAAGAAGAAGAAGAAGAAGAAGAAGAGGCAGGGGAAAAAAACAACAACCACCCAAGACAAAGTTAAGAATCGTGCGGTCAACTCGACCCGACCGGTGGCGATGGTGGTCAGTTATGTGTTATTTCGGTTGCGCGGATGGCGCGGGGAGGCTGGAGTGCGAGATAGAGAGAAGATCAGGCAAGTGTGATCTTTGGCAGGCCTGTGAGAGGAAATCTTGCGCCAGCGATGGTGGCAGAAGCGAGCGAGCGAGCGCTATTACCGCCGCGGACACGCAATTTATGCGATAGGAAGAGCAGGCATAAAAACACCTTCAAACGAGACAGCATAAGTACAGTGCGGGACAGTTTTTCTCGTTATTTTGACGCTAACCTCTAGAAGTAGTTTCCAACCAATGCGTAAAACGATCAGAAAGCGTGGTAAGGAGATGACATTTAATTCGCTTCAATTTACAACATCCTTTTCCCTGTCAGTCTTTGCATTTAACGCTTGGAAATCCAAGTAGGCGATTAATACATCGATCTAAATGAATCTGTTACGCACTGTAGATACACCCCAGCGCGAACAACACCACATAGCGATATAAACCATGAATCAACGGGGAACAGCAAAGTAGGCGCTAGAAAGGAAGACGAAACCCAAGAGTAGCAACGTAAAAGCAAAAGTTCCGAACAGCGGAAGCTGCTGCGCTTTGGATCTTCTTCCTCTGCTCGCTTGCTCTCCCAGCTCTCCGGGTTCTGCTTCGGTGATTCCGTTTCGTGGTGATGTTTTGTTATCCTAGGCCTAGGCCCATGATGGACTAGTGCTCCAGTTTCGTCCGCACTCTCGGCGAGCGTTTCGTTTTGTTGCATGCGCGTGTTTTCTTGTTGCCCGTTTGCTTCTTCTCGGGCCTTCTGCTTCGGCCGTCGGACTCTTTCTTGTGTTTTCCTTTTTCCTCCGGCGAAGCTAATGCTAAATTTGACAATTTGCGCATGAATGGGCACCGCATGTGCTCGCATGTTAAATACGGTCGAAATTGAAAGGAGCTTCGGACCCGAACCCGCGCTACAATAATGGGCCCCCGGGACGGTAATGCGAGTTGTACGGTGATTGCCGCGCTCGGCTAGGTGGTTTGTTCTTACTGGCAGAGCAAATTGTTTGTACGGTTGCAGCTGTTCATGCTTATCATGAGGCTGTAGATGAGACATAGTTATAATGTTTCTGCTTGCAGTTGTGCAAACGGCACCCGGGGTTCTGGTTGTGTGTGTGTTTTATGGTTGAGCACATAGGGCGTTTGCTCTCGTATTATGAAACGTTCTACGTAACTGCAGCAAAAGCATCAAACCCATTGCTGGCCCTACTACGCAGTGCTGAAATAATAAAAAGGCATTTAGCTTCTACTAATATCGTAGGCACTGTGACTGATAGGCGACTAGACCAAATCGAAGAGAGAGAAAAAAACAAAACACATAAAAGGAAACCAAGGACTTGGGTCGGGTCGCTTTCGTGTTTATGCTTCCAATTGCGTTCGCCCGTCGCCTGCCTGCGCGTGTAGATGTGTATGTGCTTTCGTTGCGGAGTAGTTTGTTTACGTACGGACCAGTCAGCCAAGTCTTCGCTCGGCCCAGAAGAATGGACCCCAGACATACCTTTCGTGCATGGGCACATATTTTATGTTTGTTTTGTTCCGCGATTTTGGCCACGCATCGTGCGCATCATTCACCCACCCGAAATTGAAACGGAATTTCACGCTGGAAGTTCAGAAGCCAGCTTCCCAGCGCCCCGATTGGATCGGAGCACTAAGGAAAATGAACATTGTCACCGTTAAAGAGGCAGCTGAGGTTTGCACTCGCACACACACACAGCAATTGCACCCTTTTTCAAGTGCGGATTACGCAGCGCAGAAACATTCGCAAATGCTGCCTCCTCTATTTCTGACCCCTTTCGCTACCGGACAAAAAGATGCGCGAAGAACGCGCGAGTGCTGCGATGAGAAATAGACACTGGCGGTAACTAAGGACGCATAAGCCTGCGGGCGCTTTGATTGCAAAACAACGAAAATGACAACTCGATTGGCACAACAAAGCAACCATCGCGAATCGGAACCGGGCGCGCGCGAACGTGAAGCTTCCTCCACCGTCGCGCTGGTTCGCCTATTGTTTCTCGTTTGTTTAAGGAAGGGGTGAGGGAGGGGGATGGGGCGGGTGGGGCTGCAGACGACGACGCGTCACGGCACGTCACCGGGAGATATTTGGTGTCCCCGTTTGCCGCACTAGGAACTACGCCACCAAAAACCAACCTGCCGCCCATCGATGTCGGCAAGCGGTTTCAACGTGAAGCAACGTGCACGACAACGGTGCACACAGCCCCCCCTCTCCCCATCCCCACCCCACACCCCAATCACATTGCAAGACAATCGGAAATCGTTTAGCTCGTTTGACAATTACCTTTTTCTCTGCCCTTATTGCTCTTTGATTGGGGTAGTGTGTGTGTGTGTGGGTGTGTGTGTGTGTGTGTGTGTGTGTGTGTGTGTTTCATCGAAAGGGTTGGGATAGACGTCCCTCAAGGACGAAGTCCGATCACTGGGTGGTATGAGGAGGGACCCAACACTGCAACCGGCGAAGAGTGGGGTAGAGTTTCAGGAATGAAAGGCTGCAATGTGCTTTCACTGCTAACGAATAGTTCTTCTCCGATTGTATAGTTTGAAACTGTTTTGGAATGTGTGTTAAAAAGGCATACTACAAATTTAATGTATAACACTGTGGCACACAAAAAGATAAACCCTTCATAAAGGCGCTGTCGCGCATATTGAGTTAAATGTAACAAGTTTTAGATGCAGCATCCTAGGTTCTATCCGAAGGCGAGTGGACGAATACAGCTGCGTAGAAAAATATGGAAATTTCGTTAAACAAAAACAATTAGCGTCCCATCACTTTTGTGAGAAGTTTGGGTAGCGGAAGTTCAACGTGTAATGAGGCACTCAAACCGAAAGCTAGATGTGAAAGCCAGTTAAGCTCTTTTAAAACATCACAGAGCGTAACTGGTCAGGTGTTCGAAAACATTTGCTTACTTGCTCAGTTGATGCATGGGTGACATCGATATGTCCCATAAGACAACATCCACAGGTGATGATCACATCAAGATTCAATGTCAAGTTAACCTATTTACATTCTACATTCAACATCAGAGTTGAGCTGGACATGTCAGCTAACTCGAGGACAGTTCAACGAAGGTCAAAGTTTGGACTAGAAACAAGTTCAATCGTGCGCTGGTCCTAGCCCAGAGATTGATGTACAAAACCTACTCGAAGCCTGTATCAGATGCATCTGCTGATAGCGGATATTTTCTGCTAATGAAGATTTCTCGTCGAAACAAACATACGCTCTTGGCGGAACCTTATAATGGTGTCCAGGTCCATCTTGTTCAGCTTTTACAGATTTCATTCGTCAAAAAGGTGTAATGCATTATGGCACTACGCCATATGAACAATTCTGGTCTTGAAGCTGAACCCTCCAACCAACAAACCCCGCGTTGTGTTACACCTTTGCAACAAACACAGATGCAACGTGCGGGGAAAAAATATCGTGCCCCACACGTCATACGCACAACTTATCCGCTTTAATTGCCCCCGAAAGTGGCGTACCGAACGACACTGCAGCGGTACGTCTGTACGCAGGAAGCGACACTAAAGTAGAAGCAATCATAACATTACACCTGTGAAGATACCGAATGGCGTCAATTGCCAGTAGGAGCCAACACCAACCGACCCGTTCGGGCGGGGTGGAACATGAGATGGGGCGGTTCGGCGGCCGCGAGAAGCAGCACGGCTGCGGACGTCGCAGGCGGAGGTGTAGTTGTTATCGTCTCATTCCCTGATTGTGTCCCCGCATTCGCCAGATTATTGGTTTTTGCGCACAGTGGTGCGTTGCGAGGACCCGTATTTGCTTGTTTTGCGTCTAGTTTCCACAGGTGAGCCGAACGTTCGGGCATGTTTGTGTTTCCGGATCGTAGGATTAGATCAAACAAAGATGTGTGTGTGTGTTTTTTTTTAATAATACAATATTACTATAGCCATATGAGCCACACAGTGTGGCAATGTGTTTTGCAGGTACGAGTGCGCTATCGAGATGCATCCAGTGCGATACGGTCGGAAAATCAATACAGCTAAATACCGCATCCACCAAAAGTCCATCGCCGATGCCAACGTGCGCCGATGGTGACGATTCGCTTCCAGCGCCAACGACGACGACGATTGCCGCCCACGAACGTGTCGAGCGTGACGAGGCCAGTGGCGCGTCTGCCCAACCCCACCCGCACCCACCCACGCTCTCCAACCTCCCAACAATATTCGCGCGGTTGTGATCACGAGAGCAAAAACTCACGAGAGTGGTCGCGAGCTATGCCGGCGGGAAGTCGAGCGGCGGACGGCGATGGGTGGCGCGGTGGGTGGGTGGCAGCCAGCATGCGTCGTCGTAGATCCGATGTGTGAAAACAAAAGCACATGCGAGCGGTACGGCAGTGTACGGCGGAATAAAAATAAAGCAGAAGGGAACATGTGCCGCATCCACTCCCACACATTGGGGCGCATTCATAAGCCTCAGCCTGAACGGCGTTGCATTGAGCAGGCACTAGTTTCGGCGTAGACCACACAGCAGGGACACAGGGACGATTTTTCACAGTGCGTCTCCTTTTCCTACTACATGTGGGATGTCGGTGCACAGAGTGCCATGACGACTCCCATACCAACAGTCAGTCAGCAGTAGCAACGCAAGACAACGTACGCAGAGTAAATTGAGCGAATCGGAGCGGTAGCTAGCCTAGCAACCTGCGTGCCAATGCCCACCTGATCCTGGATATTAGTTGTAGACCGAGATTGTCTTCAACGATGTCTTCGAACGAGATACACCAATCTAATCGCCATGAAACGAAGCATTCCTCGCATCAATCCCCTCGCAGGCAATGACGTCAGATATCGCTTCAGCGATACAGCTTCGGATGCAACTAACACCCAACTTATTTGTCCAACTCTTAAAGATCTCATTTTCCTACTGCTATAAATTACAGACGAACAAGTTGTTCGTAGCGCGGCGTGCACGGCTTCAAACTCTCTCGACCTCATCCACGTTCGTGGTTCGGGTGGAGATTAGGGCCATCCCACGCCAACGGCTCGATCTGAAGCGATTCGAACAGCGATCATCATCGGGGCATCGGGCGGCGGGAAATGGCCGGGCTCACTCAACACCTGATGTTCAACGCGCTCGACATCTCCCGTCGCTTGGATCGCATTTTGACGCTTGACTTGCACAAAGCCGTTGCAAATCCACTGGTGGTGGCAAGGTTTTTTTTTTGTTGTTCCCTCTTTCTACTCGCTTAGTACCACCCCACGCACCGCACATCCCATCCCTTACGTTCACACGTGACGCGAGGGACCGTGAGTGAGCGCCGGGTGACACTTGTTCACTCTGCCGGTTTGGGATTAATGCACGTACACGGAATTTAGTGTACGCGTTGGGGATGGTGCGTTCTTGTTGATGGGCAGAGCAGTGCCGAACGCCACTGTGAAACATAATCAGCATGTTGGGGTAGGTATTTATTGTTTCAGGTGGTACCGTGGTGGAAAAAAACACGAACACGAACTTCCACCGAAAAGCCATCCAAGCAACCATCTTCACCGGGAAGTTGTTGAGTCTAGCGCATGGGAGTGAGGGTTGGTTAGCAACGCATCGCTTCCAATCTACCCTCCTTACTCTGTGCTCCACCACTCCCTCCCTCATTGTTTCTCCCTACCTCCCTCTCTCTCTCTTTCTCGCGTGCCGTGCTCCAGCAGCGAAGAGGATCCGAACCGAAACCGTCGTTTACTCGTTTTTTTACTATTTTCACCTCTACCCTTGACGCGCTAGCTACTACGCTACCTCTCTCGCTCTGGCCTGCGAGCGTCGCACCGTGTGTGTGTGTGTGTGTGCCAGTGTATGCATTCGCTCTCGCTCTCCCGTGCACGTTGAGCGATTTTGGTCCTTCGACTCAATCACTTTTGTTTAGACTCGTTCCTTCTCTGCCGCGCACGCTGCTTCGTTGCCGTAGGCCTTCTCGCTCTCGCTGCCATTCTTGCCCCAATCCAAGCATCGAAATGGCGGCCTGCGAGGGGGGGGGGGGCGGGTAAAGCAAACGGCATGTGTGGATCGGGTGGAAATGTGGGAACGTGGGGGGAAAGCGGGAGGGGAGAGCGAGCAGCAGATGGGTACGGTAAATGGCCAAAGGAGGCAGCGAAAGTGTTGCCTTGAAATGCGTGCAAAGCGCAGGGGGGAAAAAATCGCCTGGCGAAATGGGTCCAAGGAGGCGAACAGCATAGAGGAGCATGAAAAAAAAAACGCGATAAACAAAACGCACAATGAGTGACAATTGAAAGAGCACTGAGAGTGAGCGAAACGGAGATACCGTGAGTGTGAGCGAGAGGGAAACCATTTCGTTGTGGGTGGGGTAAGTGTGGGAACGCGCATCGTGGGAGGTGGCAGAGGGACTAGAACGGTGGTGGTGGACCGCAAACGCGATAGTAGTAGGCTTACTTTTTCCGTTCCTTTTCCCCTTTTCCCATTTTGCATAAATCCAGCATAAATACGCATCTCCTGGATCTCCTGTACAGAGCGGTCGCGCTTCGCCACCACCACATGCGCCGCCCCGCCATGCCATGCGAGTCCCTAGAACTTTTTTCTTGTAATCCTACCTGGGTTCCACTCTCTCGTCGTACCCCCTGCCGTAGGATTCTTCTCGCTTGCGTTTCTGGTTGATTTACATGCCATGTACGGCACACGGCGGAATCGTGTTTATCTTAAAACGCTATTTCGAAGCGGTTACGTTCGCTTGTGTGTGTATGTGTGAGTGTTGGTGAAATTGTGTCATACCGTGTGCTGGCGGATCCACCTAGAGGGTAGAGGCTTTGCTGCGGATTTTCGCTACACCTAGCAGCATAGCAACGATAGCTGTATAGAGAAAATGTTTTCGGGATTGTCAGTTTTGTGTTCTACTGCAGTTATTTCAATGCTTATGATAAATGTTTATCCTTTTTCTCACTGAACATTTGCAATGCACATTCACTTGTTTGAAATCGATTCCAGTCAAACTATCGAGCGTACATTCGTTAGTTTACGTTATTATTATGTCAGAACTATTAAAAGGCTGGATGTACACAGGTTCTAGATGTGATATTACGAGACTTTTCATATCAGAAGTGAGAACATTCACCATAACCCAGTTATGTGTTGTCTTCTTCAAAGCTGAATCTCTGTACATAGTATTGACTATTCCAATGTAGGCTTTTTCAACATATTATTTAAGCTATTTCAAATTATTTTTTCAAGTCAATCTCTATTGCTTCCGCAGTATAAGGTCATGCAGGACGAATGAAGATAAAATCTATTTTTTGTATGCAGATTTCTTATTCTTTTATAAAATAGGTAGCGGACATTCTAAAAGGGCTGTTAGCTGTGCGTCCACGAACTCCGCCACGCCGTGTTGGTTAGGGGTAGCCCAGAACGCATGGCGTGCTCAAAGCAGGCCTATGAAATCGACGGCACCAGTAATGGACGTCCACCTCGCTGTGCTACTGTGTAGGTACAAATCGTGCTCACTCTTCACTCACGCGTTCGATAGCGCTTGCGGGAAGAGCTCGGCAAATAACATTACAAAAAAACAGCACCAACCAGCTGAGCAGTTCCCATCGTGCATGCTGCGGAATACCGTGACGTCACTGCCATCTCCCAGACCCACAGCACTGGTGGGAGCGAGAGAACGCGACGAAAAAAGCACGAAGCAGATGCTCGCTCACCCGACCGACGCTGGGTGTCGACCGGGCACAGCACAGCGGCAGTCCGAGGCACATCCAGCGCCCGAGACAATGCCGACGCCATTTTTAAGAAACAAGTCGACGAGTGAGCACACCGAGCCAGCGGCGATCAAACGCGGAGGATCGTGTACATTCTTGGGAACAGCTTTTTTTTGTTGGTCGTGCCCTTGCACCGAAAGTGCGTAGTGAAGACGTCAGTGGTGTAGTCTGCGCAAGGGAGGTGCACGGAAAAGCCAGTTCTGACGAATAGTGAAGGCAGTGAACCCTGAACGAAAGCAATTGTACATTGAGTGAAAACAGCGGAAAATTGTAAAATATTATTTTGAAAATATTTCACCGC
This sequence comes from Anopheles dirus, assembly GCA_000349145.1. Classification (NCBI taxonomy): domain Eukaryota; kingdom Metazoa; phylum Arthropoda; class Insecta; order Diptera; family Culicidae; genus Anopheles; species Anopheles dirus. Next base: position 18,060,012 of record KB672868.1, on the reverse strand, counting down.
ACAACGGCTCGACGGACACACTACAACCCTGTCTCTCGGCGAGCAGCGCCTATTTGCTAGTGAACGAAAGAGACGGCACGAGCGTGAAAGCGCCTTGGAGCGAGCGGCGTGCGCGAAGGAGACAGCAAGCAGCCGTGTGGTGGTGGTTGCCCCTATGCGCGAGCGGGACGGAGCGTCTCAGAATATGGCGACGGTCGAAAAATTAAATCCAGTATTTAGTGCGCTATCGAATATTTCAAGTGAACGTTACGTGTGAGGGAAAGAGTGAGTTTGGGGGTTTCAAGAACATTAGTGCATCCCGTGAGTGTACGTGTGCGTGCGTGTGTGTGCCTAGTGCAGAGCAAAAAAATGTCTGTGGAAACTGGTAGCATGGAACAGGTAGAAAGCATGTCGTTTTCGCGGCAGCGCGACGAAATCGACCTACTGCCCGAACCGACGACGGCAACCGACGCCGCAGTTCGCGCGATTGCCGTCGCAACCGATGGGGGCGCCAGTGGCGCCGACGGCGAACAGCAGCGCCCGTTTGATGGTCGCGATGTGCTTTCGCGCCAGGATTCAAACGTCCTGCCGGTGGTGACGGTTACGCCGGACCCGGTGCGGCCCGGGGTGGGCAACAATCCGAGCAACAGTAGTGCCACCACGATGAGCATCAGCCAGCGGATTGCTGAAGGTCGCAGCAAGCGCAAAAACCGCCGCCGCAAGTCGAACCGCGGCAAGTCGAGCTCCAACCGCCCGTACAGCAAGACCCAGTGGAAGTTCCAGTACCCGGCGGCACAGGGAGGCCGTCCGGGACAGGGCGGCCCGGACGTCGGCCCGGGTGGTGGGAGCGGGCAAAACAATGGCAACAAGCGGCGTCATCTTTATGCGGCGGCGGCGGCCGCGCGCCGCATTACGCCCTTCCTGAAGTCGGATCAGCCACCGCTAGTGCCATACAACACCAACCACTTCCTGATGGAGGACCACATGCCGCAAGTGCTCACGCCGTCAGGTAGAACCCGCGATTCTAGTGTCTCGATCGATTCAGAAAACAATTATTTTTACTCACTCCCAGAGGACGAAGAGGATTTCCTCACCAAGGAGTTTTCCAGCGTGTACGAACGGGAGCGTTGCGAGCGGCTCGAAGGTCTGAGCCACCCGCAACTGATCCAGGAGTACGTGAAGCTGGAGCTCGACTACGAGCAGCTGGCCCAACGGCTCAACGGTGCCGCGGGTGGTGGCGGCGGCGGTAGGGGTGGTGGTGGTGATTGTGTGGCAAGGACGGGCAACGGTGACGAGGATGTTGGTAGCGTGCGCGACAGGCAGCTCGAGGAACGTGTCAAGATGTTGGAGCGCGAAAATATGGGTGAGTACTATCTGCATTTCAAAACATACCTTGCCCATGATGGAAAATTGCGTAATTTTACGATTTGTGTATTACTGTTGAGCGCGCACCTGACCTCTCCGTTGACGTGTTTCAATTATCTGAGATCGTGGAAAGCAACGTTTTGATGAGTAACCGTGGCATGCTTCGCTGCGAAGATTCATCGGAGAATTTTCCCATCCTAGCAACCGCACTGAAAGCTTGAGGATTAGCTCTCGCAACGTGGCGAAAGCTCAAACGGTTCACTTGGTGATTTCTAAACCTAATGCAAGGAATTCTGATAGTAAAAATTCCTTTCATAAGACATTTGATTTTTTTATTGTTAATATTTTGAAGATCTTAACTTTAGTGGTTTTCTGGACTAAAATTGTTTTATCGAGTTTTGAAATAAGTCTTTCTGATTCAATGGCGGTGGATGTGGTTAACCAGTATCTCAAGCTTGAATTAGAACTGTAGCTAAACGATCAACCCCTGCTAATAGGGTAAATTCGTTGTAGTCGGTATTTGAACCCACGAAACCGCATGCGAATTATCTACATGCGGCATGCGACATCTATAAAGGCAAAATCACAATGATATTTATCAACTATCGCATGGTGACTGATGTTTTTTTCGTTTTCTATTTGAAACTCTCCCACAGAGCTTCGCCGCCAGTTAGAGCAAGCGCAACGTATGGGCTTTATCCTGTCCGCCAGATCATCACCGCGCTACGGGATATCGGAGCGAAGCGCCATTGCAGCAGATCGCATGGATATCGGTGATCAGCAGCGTATCGCGATGGACAGTGGCACCAGCGAGGACAGTGAATCAGACAGCTCCAGCACGAGCTCGAGTAGCAGTAGTAGCAGCAGCAGCAGCAGCAGTAGCAGTAGCAGCGCCAGCAGCATGAGCGACGATGATGGAGACGAACCGATGGAACTACCATCGAACGGTGGCGAACACATCATGAACGGCGAACATCCGTTGTTGAACGGAGGGTTAGGGAGTCCTCACGCCAACGGGGTGGATGACGATCAGGCTCACGAAGCGGCCGACGAGCTGGAGGATTTCGACGACGATGATGAAGAAGATCGTGAACTATTGTTGAACGGTATCGATGAGCTTTCGCCATCGCCGCGTCCATCGCTAGCGGTGGAGTAAAGATTCCGCCATACATATGCTCTCTGCCAGCGAGCGCGGAAGCCAAAGTTTGCGTGATCATCAGTTCTCCAGCGCATTGCCTAGGTTTAGTGGTTCCCGGCTTTGAACCAGTTGTTAGTTTTTAGTCTGTTTTTCTTCTTTTCTCCCCTCGGACGACGCGTCGTCGCTACGCGTTGCGTGTTTAGCGCAGATCCGTTTTCGAAAATCCAACCAAAAACGCTACTGTTAGGTTCTCAATATTTGAGAATGACTAAAGCATTCACTGGGATGGACGGGAGCGGTTGATAACCGATTGTTCGATATCGGTGGACGGGTTGGTAACTTTGTCTGGACGATTTGCTTTTATCTGTTTCTGTTTTACGCGATACGTGTTTTTATACGTAGTGTGTGTATGTGTTGCGATCTACGTGATCCGTCATCCGAAGGATATCGTTTATGTAGGTGATGTGTGCAGGACAGCGTTTTAAAGCACGCCATCGAGGCACTATTTATGTTTTGCGATACAAGCATGTGAGACACAACTGAAAATCAAATTAGCTGTGCGAATATTTGACCGCTTTTTTTTCGAAGCTTGATCAACCCGTGTTGACAAAGTTTAGACAAAAATACCCCGAAAGAAGAACCTGAAGGAGGGGCAATACACTTTCGAACACTGTTACTTGAAGCTATTTGAAAACAAAAAAGAAAATAAAAAAATGGAAAAACTTTTTATTGTAAAATCAACAAAAAGTATGCAATTTGTGAAACGGGAATCAGAAAACTAGTTGATAACTATTATATATATTATATATAGCCCCGAAGGGACAGGGCAGCGAAAAAAGCCGGGAAGAAAATATTATACAAGTAAATACAAACAACAAATATATATACGTAGCGCGTAATATACATTGTACAAGTATATATTAAATAACGAAACAAGAAAACCAATGCGACAATGCAAATGATATGTGATTTCTCTTTTTCTCTACACAAGCTACAAAGCCGTTTCTATTAAACACAAAAACATTGACAAAAACATAAAAAAAACAAAACTATGAAGAAAGAGCCACAGGTCGTCTTGTTGTTACAAAAAAAAACAGCACAATCGGCGGGCCTCATGTGAGTGCGTGTGTGTGTATGTGCGAGATCTTAAGGAAGGTGATCAATGTGATTCGATAATAAACTAAGATTATGAACGGGTTTAAAACGCGCCACAAATTTCGCCTGGTGGGTGAGTGGGATTGGTTATCTGGGGTACAGGTGCGTGTGTGTGCACGGTTATTACACACACGCACACTTGACAAAGGAAATTCGCGGATTTCGGTGCGCAGGGGTTGAAACGGACGCGCTTATTTAAAGATGAACTGTGAGAAAAGCCAGTAATGACGATAATGCGGTGCAGGCGGAATGTGTCCTGTTATTTTATGCACCGATCTCCGATTTTTGAGCTGGATGCTTCGCATCAAACGCGAAACAAACACCTGCGCTCAGCGGTCGTATTTATGCGGGGTGATAGAGAATGGGACGGAATGAGCCGTGCAATTGCAGAGTCAGTTGCTATAAATTTACTATTATACAAAAGTCACACAAGAACGATGTTCTCGAAATACCATGCGGGTAGGAGGAGAAAGTGCATTGTCGTATGATAGGAAGGAAGAGAAGCCCCGAGTGGAAAATGACGCTTACCTTTTCGAACACACGAGAGAACCCTAACTACTTGAGAATCGATCGATGATCGATAGCGCGTGAGGATGATGAAAGGTCTAGTGATATCAAAACAACGTATAGCGTGTGAAGTAAGAGTTGTCGAAAAGCAGCTCTCCATTGCTAGAATGTAAAAGAGAGAGAGAGAGAGAGAGAGAGAGAGAGAGAGAGAGAGAGAGAGTAGCAGGCGGTGAACCTAGTTTGACTTAGTGCTGTAAGCTTATGTTATTTGCCGACGTGTTGGGAAGAGGAATAAAATATAAAAAAATCCCTTCATTTGTGGAACATTTCAATCGCTCATTTTTATTTCCGTTCCTCTTCACGACAGCAAGTGCAATTTTTTTTTCAACAGAAGATAATAAAACAAAACCATACTTTCAGCTTTCACTCTCGCTTTTCTTGGCTCCACCTCCTCCCCGTGGCTTTGGAACCGGTGCGGACGGGTTCTCGCCCTTGTAGAACTCTTTCAGCAGCTCCATCGCCTCCGCACCTCGTACCCCACCACGGATGGGAATGGATGAGTTTAGCAGAGCGGCCACATCGAGCACGGTGCAGCCGCCGAAGCGGTCGTTCCGGCAACCGTAAATGATTTCCCGCACGCCCAGCGCAATCAGGGCGGCCGCACACATGATGCACGGTTCAACCGTCACGACGACGGTCACCGTGGCGAAGATGGCTTCCGGTGCAGCACCTTCAGTACCATTCCGTCGGGCGTACTCGAGCGCCTGATCGATGCAGATGAACTCAACGTGCCGGGTGGCGTTCTTCGTTTCGTTTACTAGGTTGCAACCGCGCGCTATGATCTCCTCTTCCCCGTCTGGGTTGCTGCTACTGCTGCGAACAAACACACACCCCACCGGAACCTCCTTGAGGTCGTGTGCAATGCGGGCTTGCTTTAGTGCGTCCTCCATGAATCGTTCCATAGTAAGTATAACTGAATAAACTTAATAGTCTTTAGCAACAAAAAATAAGTAATATAAGGAATGGGAATTGCTTAAGTAGATTCTTTTTCCACGTTCGTGAGGTAAGGAATAATTCCGTGCTCGGTCAGCCAACCCTTCGCCTTCTCGTGCCAGTTCGTGTTGTTCAGGCTGCGTGGACTCGGATGTGGCATGCAGAAGGTGACGATGGACGCATCAAGCTTATTCTGCTTGATGAGCGCTTTCATGCGATCCTCCGTGTACCGCCCGATCGAAATAACAATCTTGGGCTTGAGCACCGTCAGCGCTTTCGCTAAGTATTGTTCCGAAATTGATTGTATTTCTCCCTTCGCCTTGCCCTGCACAGATAAAGGAGAATATTAGCGGATACCCACATTGTGTCGAAATAGGCGCACAACACCCTACCTTCAACTCGCTAGGTGTTATGTTTCGTCCCGTCTGATGGAAGAATGCCAACGGGCACAGATTGTACACGAAGCAGGACCGAAAAAACTGATCGGGCGTTCCGCACAGCTCCTCGTACAGACCCCACCAACGCTTTCCGCTCTGCTCCTCGCGCGTACACGCCAAACCTTGAACCGGACGAGACGCCAGTTCCGAGGACGGTTTCGCTACCGTTCCGCGCAATCCCATCCAATCGCGTACGGCCGGAACATAACCGAATGGGACCTGTGTGATAAACAGCATGATTACGTATGTGTGTGTGTGAGAAAACTGAGCAGAACATGGTTTTCATGGGGGCCCAAGCTACTGTTAATAATGAAGGAATGGATGATCACCCCGGTTTGGCACATGCCCCACGGACCAGGATTCATGCCGACGAATAGAACTGGCTTCGGGCCATCGAGAAAACGCCGCAAATATGCACAGTGAAGATCCGCGGCGTAGTCGATTGGATCGTAGCAAGCGGCCACCTCCGACGTGAGGGCAACGCTGCGAAGCGCGGCTGAAAGTTCACACTCGATTTCATACACTTGCCGCCAGTAAGGAATCGTACTGTGTGGAAGTGGCGTATCCTGTAGGATTTTGCAAGTTGTTGATTCCCTCTCGATAGGAACTTTCGGCACAGGATCTGTGCTATGGTGGCTGAACTTGTCTTTTGGAGCGTTCATGAACTGCGACAGAGAAAATTCTCCACATGGCTCCGCCGGGTCGGAAGATTTCTCGTCTAATTTCAACTTTTTGCGCAACATGGACACGATTTCGTGGTGGCGGCGTTACTTACACAATATAGAATAAAAGTACAATGGCAAACAAACAATTGCTTCGTTTGAATTGTGATCCGATTTTTTCGTGGAACAAAACGGCGTTCGGTTGTTATGACAGATGTTTGTTTACATCCTTTTCAAGGTGCAGACAGGCGAGGAGGGCGATGCGATAGGCAAGTTCTTTTGAATTCAAAAATATTATTTTTTGGGAACTTAAAAATTAGTTAGGCAAAGGCAATATTGGTTTAAACAAGTAGAAAATTGCTAATATTGAGAACTTAACACACACCAGTCCTAATATGGACAGTACTCAACAAGTGTTTCGATGGCCATCATGCGTTGTCATGGAAATTTTCAGTTTGGAACAAACAAACATTTTGAGGAAAACGAAATCGTACGAAAAAAAAGCCTCTGTCGTGCGAGTCGTGATAACACATATTTCATCATGTTCTCTCAAAACATGATTATTCGTGATGGTGAATATACCAAAACTATCTACACGATGGTAAGTCGTTGTGAAGTTAAGTATCCAATGTGAAACTGTATGCGGTGTCCTCGTTACTTTCGTTTCCAGATCAAGGAAGAACGATTCCAAGATGCAATAAACACGCTGAACACTATTCCCGAGTCGTCAACCACCCGTGCTGGGCTGTCGTTGCTAGGGCACTGTTATTACCAAATGCAGGACTTTATCGAAGCAGCAAATTGCTACGAGCATCTGATAAATCTCGTGCCTGATGTACAGGAGTACCGGCTGTACTACTCGCAGTCGCTCTTCCAGGCGGGACTTTTCGACGAAGCGCAGAAAATCATTGCAACCGGCCTGGATTCGCCCGAGCTAAAGGAAAAGGTGCTGCAACTGCAGTCGGCGGTCGCCTATGGCAACGAGGACTACACGGCCGCCCAGTCGATGTTGCTGCAACGCCAAGATGGCAACGGACAGGAAGCGAGCACCAAAAACGACGAGGGTTGTCTGCTCTACCAGGCGAGCATGTACGAGGACGCACTGCAGCGGTACGTTTCGGCGTTGCAAGCGGGCGGCTTCAATCCGCACGTCGCATACAATGCCGCCTTATGCCACTACCGGCGGAAGGAAAACTCACAGGCGCTGAACTACATCGCGGAGATTGTGGAGCGAGGCATCCGGAACCATCCGGAGCTGGGCGTTGGTGCGCAGGCGGAAACTGAAGGGGGTGCCCGAAGCGTGGGCAATCCTCCGGCACTTGCAGCATCCGGGCTTGCGCAGGCTTTCAATCTGAAGGCTGCGATTGAGTATCAGGAAGGAAACAGTAAGTCTGACTCAATATCTAGTAGAGGTGTGCTGCTTTGAAATGGTTTTACGTTTACAGTTGACGGTGCTCGTGAGGCGCTAACCGATCTACCACCGCGTTCCGAGCCAGAACTCGATCCAGTGACGCTGCACAATATGGCCCTGACTGACCCCGTCGGTGGTGGCGCAGGTCTACGGCGCTTAGCTTTCCTACTCGAACTCGGGCCACCGACATGTCCACCGGAAACATTTGCGAATCTGCTGCTCCTATGCTGCAAGCACGAAATGTACGACACGGCCGCCGACATTTTGGCCGAACATACGCACTTGACGTACAAGTACCTTTCGCCGTACTTGTATGATCTACTGGACGCATTGATAACTGCCCAGTCAACGCCGGAAGAGGCAGAACAGAAGCTGGGCACGCTGGCTAGCAGTATCGGGGGCAGGCTGCGTGCGCTGGCGGCGAAGGTGCAGGAATGTCGTTCGGCCACGGACCAGAACGCGCTGCGGATGGCGTTGCGTGAGTACGAGGGAGCTCTCGAAAGCTACCTGCCGGTGGCGATGGCTCGTGCCTGGATACCGTGGCGCATGGACGACTTTCAGGGCGCGGAGCGCGAATTTCGCGCCAGTGCGGAGTTCTGCTCGGAAACGCCCTCCTGGCGTCTTCATGCCGCCCACGTGCTTTTCATGCGCGGCGATCGGTACAAGGAGGCAGCCGCCTTTTATGAACCGATTGTGCGCCAAAACTACGACGACATCCTGTCCATTCCGGCGTCGGTGCTGGCGAACCTGTGCGTCGCGTACATCATGACCTCGCAGAACGAGGAAGCGGAGGAGTTGATGCGTAAGGTGGAGCGGGCCGAAGAACGCAAGGGCAACGCGACCGGGCAGTGTCTGCATCTGTGCATCGTGAATCTCGTCATCGGGACGCTGTACTGTGCGAAGAACAATTACGAGTTTGGCCTTTCGCGCATTGCCCACGCGCTGGATGGGGGTTCTGGGGCGCGGCTGTGTGCCGACACGTGGATCCATGTGAAGCGTTGTGTTTTGGGTCTGCTGACAGGGATGGCGAAGCAAACGATTGTGTTGCCCTCGATTGCACTGCAAGAAACGCTCAATTTTTTGCGAGCCTGTGAGGCGTATGGCATCACCATACCGTCCGTGTTGACCGGACCGTTGGAAGATTCGGGAGAACAGCCGCCTACGATCGGGCTGGAGGCACGTAAACTACGCGCACTGCTGCTGAGATTGATGGAGTACAAGTAGGCGATCGTGAAGGGACAAAAGTTTTGCACAATTTTGTTGGACTGATGAAATTGTTTTAGATATATCCTTGTCACTTCATGGATGCTTTGCCAATATTCTCGATTTGCAGTAAGAGTTTTTAACTCTATTAAAGTAATAAATCCCATTGGTCTTTGGGCGTTGAAATGCATATTTTAATTCGTCTACTGTAGGGGAAAACTAATTTATTTGTTCCAGTTTAATATATCTTGAATGATGCAATAAATTTAACACATGATAAATTTAATTATGTTAATATATATTTGAATCTTGTAGATGTTAGTAAAATATATTGTTATTTGTTCCTTTAATTACAGATCCTATAGAAATGCCACCTTATAGCACAAGCAAAACAAAGCAATATCACATCCGCCACATTACTCATCGATTGCTCGCGGCAAATAAACTGAGCTTATCACGCGCTGTGTGGTTCGAACGTAATTTTTCGCCATTCAGCCGGATCCTTCTCCTTCAGCCAGAGTCGTTCCCAGACGGTTATTTTGTACTGCTGTTCCGGTTCTTCGTCCTCGAACGAAATGTAGTAGGTATACCGAGCTCCGGCCACGACCTGTTGCGTCACACGGTGCAGCTTGTACGAACGGCCAGCGTGACCATTCGTGGAGGCAAGGGCCGCACCGATACGCTCGGCATGTTCCTCCTTGTGCACCTCCGGATCATCGGAGACACCGCCACAGAGAGGTGCACTGGCCATGCTATTCTGGAACACGATACGGACGTTTATGACCGATGTGTAACTTGCAACAATCGAGAGGCTGACTCACCGTTTTCTGCTCAGTTCTGGATGACACACAGAGGAAGTCGAAGGTACTCCACGTTCAGCTATTAGCAGTGGTGCAACAAAGAATAGAACAACGCATTTATCACCGCGCTAAAAGGGGTGGCGAGATGAAGTAATCTACACGGATGTAAACATAAACACAAACACTCTTGCGATTTGACAGTGAGTTGTAGTAGTGGTTGTGAACAAGGTTACTAGATACAATACGGGACTAGGTGGTGGTGTGTAAAACTGTTGTCGTCAAATTGTATAGAAAATTATTACGGTAATGCGCCAGTTTGGTTCAATTTCCCTTTTGTTGCAAATTGTTTCTCCGATTTATACACGTGTGCTATGCAATTTAAACGACGATTCCTCATCGTAAGAACGAACCAAACACTCTTTTTCGCTAACCGAGACTAAAATAAACGCGAATATATGTTTTAGAATGTTCGTCATGTTAACATACAATAAATCAAATTGATTTCGATGTTCGATGGAGTGTGATGGACTTGGAACATGAAATTTGACGTTTGATGAGACAAGAGCACAGCCTAACTGCTAACGGCAGTTGCTCCAAAGCACAGACGGAGGGTTTGTTTATAATTTCGCTTGATTGGTGTTGGTGCGATTGGTGTCCGTGTGGTGGCGCAGTAGCAAATTGAATAGGTCGCGCGAGACCCACGTAGAACTCGAATTGTGCAGTGTGTCCCTAACAAACGCGATAAAGCCACGAACGCATGCAGTAGTCGCGAAACGAATCTTGTGCCGTGCCTGAGTGTGAACTGTAGTGAAACCGTACTAAGAAGCTCCACAATGAGGTGGAGATTGCGTTCCCTTCCGCAGCCGTTGGTGCTGCTGCTCCTGTCGGCGACCCTGGTGCTCGCGACGGTGGTCCGCGCCGAAGGGGAACAACCGAATCCTGTCACCGACGCCGAGGTGACCTCGAACACCAACGGGCAGCCGGACGAGAACGACGAGGAGGTGCAGGTAAGAGCGCCCGGAGCGCCAGCGACGAGAACCATTCCGCGGATCAATCTAGCGCGTTCCCACTGCCTGGCCATTTATTTTGCAATGAATGACGCAGCCGCACACAACAGCGCACGGGTTCAGGAAAGTAGGGGGGAGGGGGTGCTAATAGGGCCCACTTCCGTACCCGTCCCCAACGACCGCGCTCCGGATCTTGGACGGGCCATGATCTCATCCCTCCGGCTGTTGGCGGTTGCTTCTTCGAGTGCTTTCTCTTTGTTCGCAGTGGAAGAGCCTCCGCCGGACGACCAGATGATCGTATTTTCGGAAGCGATGGATTGCTCAAAGGCTTTTTTTGCGCAGCGCAATCAAACGGCTCGGAGTCATTCCTCACATATCGCCGCCACTCCCCTGGAGGACCCAACCAACAGCGTCCCCTCCCCCGGGGCACGCTGCGTTATGTAAACATATCACAGCCGTGCTCGTTGCTGATCAATTCATGATCGAGAGCCTGCCTGCGTGTGTGTGAGCGTTTTTTTTTTGCCGGCAGCCAGCCAGAGCAGGGCCAGCATTTCCCGTTCGGCAAGATTACGTTGAATGGGTGTATTTGAGCGGACGTAGCAGCGGGGAAGAGAGCGAAGAACGAGAAGAAGAAAACAAGATCAGCGGGCAGAGGCCTATCGGTCTTTTGCGAGGAGGTGGCACCCTAGCCACTATCACAACACGCTCGAAACGAAACAAATCAAGACCCGACACGGGTCCCCATGTGCTTGCCCTAACGACGACACCTATCCGCCCGGTTCGGAGTTTATAGCGAAATGTGGCGGCAAACATTCACGTACCATTAAATTTCCTATTCATGGAGGACGGTAGCGTTGGACGTTGCGGGAGCGTTGTTTTCTAAAACGTGATAGCGCACTGGTAATGATGATCACACTTCCTGGTTCGAATGTAGCAAAGCAGCTTTTCTGTGCGGGCATTACAAACTCGTTGGCACTAAACTTGTCATACGAGTATTTTATAAGTATATATTTTTAGCCTTAGTGTCAGGAGTGGCTTTTTCCCACTTGGAATGTGCCGGGATCATGTTCAACTACCTGCGAACAAGGTCTCGCGTCACGATCAACAACCCCAAGATTGTCAACAATTTGCCCAACGGTTTGTGGAGAACTTCGGACAGGGGCAGCACATCAGTGGTTTTTGAGGAATGGGCAAATTAAAACTCAGCATCCAGCAGAGTACCTTCGGGGGCGTCCTCCTCCGGATGATTGTTGCGTTGTTTATGGCACGCGCAGTTCTCAGATCGCTACTAACCGGTTTCTGAAGGACGCACAGTGGAATCACGACACAGACCGGTAGATAAACTTATGTCGGTGTTAAAATAGACACCTCCGCCGCAACGAAATCGCTGGACGATGCATAACTTACGATAATTCTTTCGCTTCTTCGCAAACATGGTGGCTGTTCCTTTCAACAAGACGCTATTTCATGTGTTTGTTTCTAACATAACGCTTATTAATGCTATTTACTTTTTGTTCTATTCTTTTAATCCGGTTTGGGGTAGTAGAAAGTGGCGAATTCCGACCTGTTGCGGACAAAGAAAATGCGCCAAAGATTCAGAGGCCGGTGGACGCTAGTCCCTTTTTCCGCGAGATCTCTTTGTTCAAGGTGCTATTTTTACGCGTTCGATCGGTTCTTGTGACGTTCCAAGAGACAAAATCTTTGGACAACGTTCCTGTGCGGGACTGGGTCATCAACGCTTTGTCGCTAAGTGGTTAAGAAGAATCGTTACAGCGAAGGCATGGAGGGGAAGACACACTGACTAGCAAATGAATGTGTTGTCCATTAGCGATAGTAATGTTTGGAAAAAAAGAACACATCAACGCGCCATCCGCCGAGGAACAAGATTGTGATTGTTCCAGCCGTAGTGTGCTGCTTCCGGCCTCCGGAAAGTGCTCTAGTTTCGTTCGAATAGTTTTGCGACTCAAACTGCGTCCCAGTGTTTTGTGCGAAACGAATGTTTGCTCGTTCGCCTCGCACCAGTCTTGATAAGAAGTCAATTTGTCGATCACGTTTGTCGATATGTGAGCGAAAAAAAAAAAACACGCACATGCAACCGCCCCTCCGTTTAATCGTTCTCGAACACTGTGTTCTCCATTTTCTCGTAGAACCGTTTGACCACCGGACTACGGCTGGAACATGAGCTGGTCAAAGAGCAGGCCGTAAGTTTTCGTATTCTGTGTTGCATTTCTTCTCTGCATGCTGCTGCTCTGAATACGTACTGGGATCGAGGACGGGAACGAAAAACAGGCTTAACAACTGGTGGGAATAAACGGTGTACCCTGAAGTAATGTCCGTATGTTTGTTCGAGCCTTTGCATGGGGATGAAATCGGCGAAATCCACACACCCGCGTCGTGTTTTAGGGTTCGATTGCATTGAATATAATGTGGGTTGAATGATTATTGTTTAACTAAACTTAAGCTGTACCTTAGTACCATCAAGTAGTAGTCACACCTGGTATCAACCTCGTAACCCAGACGCATACTCCGTAGGCTTGCTCTCTCCTCTTCCAACATGCACACACAAACACACAAACAAACATCATCGATCTGTTCTGTCTCTTCGCATTGGGATACTAGCATCATGCTCTCTCATAAACAATAACTTCGACCAACCGTGCTAACACCAGATAGAAGAAAACAAAACCCGGCTACCCTGCACGCAGATATAACTCCAACGTATCCGACTCCCTCCACGGAATGGACGGACTGCACCCGACTACCTACGACACCACGACAAGCAATCAAACCTCACCATCCATCATCCGGGTGTGTGTCTGTTAACTGTTGGGGCGACATCTGGAACGCTTCCTCTTCTAACAACTCTTCGTCATGAGCGGTACCGGAGGACGATCGCGCCCACATGGTTGACACGTTTCTCCTCGCAACAGGACGCACCCTCGACCGTGAACGGAAGCAGCGAAGGGGGCATCGTTGCCATCCACGTCGATGCCGTCGGCGGTAAGGAGCAGCTGCGGCCGACGCTGCGCGGTCTGTCCTATCTCGCGACGACCTTCCTGCCGCGCGAATACAAATTCATCGAAATTCTGTCCGCAACGCGGGAGGTGGTGGCCGGCGTACGCTACGAGCTGGTGGCCAGTGCCGAAGACGAAGCGAGCGGCGAGAAACGGCTCTGCCGGTTGGTGATCCTCGAGAAGCCCTGGATCACGACGGAGTATGGCGAAAAGTATCGCACCCTGGAGTACACGAACTGCAGCGTACCGGGCTCGACAAGCGACCCGTCCGTGGAGGATGGCTCCGTGAGAATCAATCCGATCTTCGATGCCAATCTTCGTCAGAACGAAGAGCTCACACCGCAACAGATGGAGGAACTCGAACAGCAGATCGTTGTGGAGAAGGTGGAGATGCTGGAAATTACGTCCTCTCCGGCACCATTAGATGTCCATGAGGTAACGATAAGCCTTGAGACATCCACCGCCGCCCCAGTGAGCTCCACGGAAGGTGAAGGTTTAAGCGATGCCGCCAAAAGCGCTATCGACGAACTGTTCAGCTTTGCCAGTGCTCCCGTACAGAACGCCAATCGGGGTTCCGTGGGCGGTACGGAAGTGGTCGAAGAAACGATCGTCCCTGTTCGAGTGGTGAAGGATCGCGCAGAAACTCCCGAAACGGTAACAACCCTGCCCCCGACAACAACGACGATCGCCCCTCTCGATCAGCAGGTGCAATCCACCTTCGACGAAGTATTCAAGACGCATCAGGAAATACAGAAGGCGCTCGACGAAGTGATCGCGAACGGTGGTGGTCGCGATGTCCAGCTCAAGTACCGCCCGGTGCTCGACTCGCTGCTGCAGAAGGTAAAGGCCAGCATCGACAGCTACTACCGCACCACGAACGGGGGCGATGCGAACGTCGATACGGCCGCGTTTGTCGTGCGGGATAATGCGGGTGGTCTGATGCTGACGCGTACCGCCACAGGATCCGCCGTGTCGCACGATGACCAATCGTCGCAGGAAAGCGATGAGGGCGGCCAGCAGAGACGCGAACCGCTGCCGTCCGCCAATCTGCAACCACCGGGATTCGAAGCACCGACGGCGGCTGCTACCACCACCACCGACTCGGACGAGGAGGACGACGATCAGCAAGTGCTCACCAAGGAGCAGTTGGCGAAGGAACTGAACGACGAGGAGGGACTGCAGCGCGTGAAGAAACAGGCGCTGTGGAGCAGGGAACGGGCGCGAACAAAGCGCGAGACCGCTGCTTTGCCAGCAACAACCGCTCCATCGACTGTGCGCTCTATTCCAGCGAAAACTTCTTCCGAAAGTGGTGCGACGGCTGAAAGCGAGGAGGACAAGGTTGAGAAACTTTCCAAGGAAGAACTTACGAAACAGCTGAACGAGGACGAGGGTAAGCGTCGTGATAAGCGTGACTTTTCGGGTGGATTCTCCGGCGGCTATTCGGGCGGTGGCTTTGGAGGCTATTCGGGCGGAAGTTTCGGAGGAGGCTCGTACAGTGGGCACGGTGGACACTACGGTGGAGGTTATTACGGTAGCGGTTACTACGGTGGAGGATACTATGCTCCGTACCGTAGAGGATACTACCGACGGGCGCCGTACTATTACGGCCACTACCGAGGCAAGCGTAGCGTCACGGCGGAAGACTCACCGGTAGAGGCGAACGAAACCGAGGGCCCCGAACCGCAACCACCGAAGATCGAGCGGGTCACGATGGCGTTTGGCGACTCGGACGAAGATGGCGAGGATGAAGTGCTCACGAAGGAACAGCTCGCTAAGCGGTTGAATGTTGACGATGGCCATCGGCGGGATAAGCGTGGCTACTCGTCGTCGTACGATGCCTCTAGCCACAGTGGTGGACACCATGGTCATTACGGTGGCGGTGGATACTACGGTGGATACAATCCGTACTACAATCATCCGCGTCCATACTACCCGGGATACTATCGGGGCAAACGGAGCGCTGACAGGACTGCGAGTAGAAGCAGCAGCAACGTGATCAATCTGGACGATCAAGCCCAGGAAGCGGCAATGAAAGTGATCGCCACCGAGGCGATCCAGCGCTTGGATCAGATGGACCCGGATGCGTACCAGAGGATGCTGCTGGAAGTGCTCGATGCGCGCAGGGTAGCGCAGCGCTCGGATAAGACCCGAACGACGTACGTGCTCAGCGTGCTGACCGCCAACTCACACTGTGCGGAAGAGGAGGAGAGCAAAGCTTCGGATGCGTGCCGGGGGCGTCTGATACCGGACACTACGAAACAATGTACCCTGGAGGTAATTGCAGTGGAGCACGGTGGAGTGATAAAGACCAGAGGAAGGGACTCTCACATACTGACGACTGTACTGAAGACTTCTTGTGGATATACCGCATGAACTGAGCCACTAATGGAGGGTTTCTTTTCCATTTTCTTTTGCCCCAGGTACATGTGTTGAAAGCAAGTGCAGATGATTCCCAGCAGGTACAACTAACTAAATCTAAATGTCAAAAACAGGGTAACACTCTAGGTGGCGGACTCGTCGGTGGTGCAACGCCCGTCGATCTTTCCCAGCCGGAACATGAGGAGCGCGTTCGTCTCGGGTTGGTTGGCTACGAGAACGGAAAGTATAGGTTGGTGTCGTTTAGATTTGAGTTTACATTTGAGATACAGAGTGGTTGACAGAGTGGTTCCGTTTTAGCAACTTCGAGATTCTGTCGGGAACGGTTCAGGTCGTTGCCGGCACCATATATCGCTACAAGATCGCACTCAAGGATGACGCGCAGCAGGTGTACGGTACGTGCGACGTAAAGGTGTACACTCCGCTGCCGTCCGCACCGAACGCCGACAAGCCCGAGTACGACTTCGACTGCCAGGACGACGCCGAGGATGGTGCCCACCGTCGGCGCCGTGATGTGGTGGCACCGAAAAAACTCAACAAGGTGCCGAAGACGGGCAGTGTCCAGGAGCTGACGCCCGAGGAGTACGGCAAGGAGGAACATCAGAACCGTGTGCGCGCCGGTCTGCAGAAGCAGTCGGCACTGGTCGACGCTAGTGGCAACGAGCGTAAGGTGAAGATCGTTGGCGCCAGCATGCAGCTAGTCGCCGGTCGGTCGTACACCTACCGTATCACCTTCTCGGACGATGAGCTGAAGCGCGTCTGCAAGCTGACCGTGTGGGAGAAGCCGTGGCTGCAGGATAAGGCCCCCGAGGAAGCGTTCAAGTCGGCGCTCGAGTGTCCGGACGTGGTGCAGCGTGCGAAGCGTGACTCATTCTGTGTCGGGTGCCCGTCGCCCCTGTCGGAGGCCGAGTACGGAACCACCGAGCACCAGCAGCGCATCGACAAGATCCTTACCTTCCATGGACTCACGCGTGGCAAGTGAGTAAGAGGGGACCATTTGCTTTTATGTCATTTGCTCATATCTCTCTCTCTCTCTCTCTCTCTCTCTCTCTCTCTCTCTTTCCTCATCTATTCGTCACAGCTCGCTAAAGGTTATCAACGCCACCAGCCAGGTGGTGGCCGGCATGAAGTACGTCTACTTCATCGAGCACAACAGCGCCGTCTGTAAGCTGACCTCCTGGGAGCGCATCTGGCTGGCCGAATCGCACCCGAAAGACGCGTACAAGTACACGTACGAGTGCGATAAGCCGGTGTCGAAGGCACGCACTCGCCGTTCGCTCGTCCCCGGTGGTTCACGTTCGCTGACGCAAGACGAACTGGCCAACAGCGAGCACATCGAGCGTGTGGATAAGATTCTGGTGTCGAACAGTGGTGGTGGTGGTGACTCGAAACAATCTTCGTAAGTAACCGATCCACACGCGTTGGAACCGGCATGGCATGTAGTGCTTGAATGATAAATGAATGTAACGGTTTGTGATCTAAGATTGTGTTTGCTCATATAACTCACCTCAAAGGGGAAAATTTCTGTAGTGTATTAGGCATGCGAAGTAAGACTATGGTACAGATCGAGTGAAGATCGAGTGAAAAAAAAATTCATTCCTGTTTCCGCTCGGTCCGTATGCAGACGTTCTACTCGCGTGCAATGCGTTGTATAAGCAATATAACATTACCTGCACCACGCTTTAATCATGAGACATGCGTGTCGTTCCACATCATGTCTGTCCCTTGTCGTTGTCGTACTAACTACCGTAAAAATGAATGTCCTAGAACGCCATTCATTTATGTTTTCGTCCTTTGAAAATGCTGTATGGTCCTCTACTAACAAATTTAAGTAATGTGCAAAATTGCGAGGGGAATTTATCTCAAATATATCTAACCGTATCTTCCAAAGCATAATCGAAAAGAATGTTTGTGTTAGTTATTAAAGGGTAGGGAAGAAAAACAAAACAACCGAAAGAACGGACGTGGAGAGGGAGTGTACATATGTAAGAATAATAGTTTTACTTGCTAACAGCTCGCCGTATTTGGGAATGCGTTTGCAAATGCTTGCGATTGTGTTTGTTTGGAGGTACTTGCGGATACAGCGGATTACACTAAGATACCGATATTGATGTGTGCTTGAGTTTCTTCCTTTCGCCAGCAATGCCCGGATCGTCAGCGGTACCGTGCAAATCGTGTCCGGCAAGCTCTACAAGTACGCCGTCGAGTTTAGCGTGGACGGCAGCGGCAGCAAACTGTGCAAGCTCTCCTCCTGGGAGCGCCCGTGGCTGGAGGAGAAGCAACCGACGGAAGCGTACAAGTACACCGTGTCCTGTCCGGAGGAGAAAGAATCGGAGCAACGCCAGCGCCATCGTCAGCGGCGGCATGCGAAAAAGAACGGAGCCTCGAACGAGCTGACGGCGGAAGAGCTGAAGGATAAGTCGCACGTCGAGCGCATTCGGGCCGGCATGGTGTCGTACAACTCGGAACGATCCAAGGCGTACACGTAGGTTTTTTGTTTGCTATTCGCTCATTAATTGGAACCAAAATTGCATCATTCTGCAACTCCATTCTCCTTTTACGTAGTGACTTTGAAATTTTGGCTGGCTCAACGCAACAGGTCGCGGGATCACTGTACAAGTACACGTTCCGCGTGACGACCGAGCCGGACACTGTGTGCAAAATTTCCATCTGGGAGCGCGTGTGGCTCGACTCGCAGGACCAGCGCAAGTACAACGTCAAATGCACCGGCGACGATGACACGGAGCAGCAGCCGGAAACCAAGCCCCAACCACCGGCACCGTCAGCCGAAACGGTCGCGGCCACTTCGGCACCAGCGAAGCAGCGCCGCGCCGTGCGTTCACTCAAGATCGACGACGACGAGCACGTGCGCCGTCAGTTCGATAAGTTCAAGCACCATCACCGACGCCGGTACGCCAGCTCGATGGAGCACGAGATGCGCTTCAACATCTTCCGCAACAATCTGTTCAAGATCGATCAGCTGAACAAGTTCGAGCGGGGCACGGCCAAGTACGGGGTGACGAAGTTCGCCGACATGACGGTGGCTGAGTACCGGGCCCATACGGGGCTGGTGGTGCCGAAGCACGAGCGTGCCAATCACATCCGCAACCGCGTTGCGATGGAGGAAGATCTGGGCGATGTGCGCGAGCTGCCGCGTTCGTTCGATTGGCGCGATCGGGGCGCCGTGACTGAGGTGAAGAATCAGGGCAGCTGCGGTTCGTGCTGGGCCTTCAGTGCCGTGGCTAACATCGAAGGGTTGCACCAGATCAAAACGCAGAAGCTGGAATCGTACTCGGAGCAGGAGCTGATCGATTGCGACAAGGTGGACAATGGGTGCGGCGGTGGCTACATGGATGACGCGTTCAAGTAAGTGGCTGCTGGTTGCTGTTGAACTCGACAGAACGGGGAGTAATCTCATGCAATGCTTTCCCTGTAGGGCGATCGAGAAACTGGGCGGTCTGGAGCTGGAGACGGACTATCCGTACCGTGCGAAGGCGGAGAAGACATGCCAGTTCAACAAGACGCTCAGCCACGTCCAGGTGAAGGGTGCCGTCGATATGCCGAAGAACGAAACGTTCATCGCGCAGTACCTGATCAACAACGGCCCGATCGCGATCGGACTGAACGCGAACGCGATGCAGTTCTACCGCGGTGGCATATCGCACCCGTGGCATCCGCTGTGCAGCAAGAAATCGATCGACCACGGCGTGCTGATCGTGGGCTTCGGTGTGAAGGAGTACCCGATGTTCAACAAGACGCTGCCGTTCTGGACCATCAAGAACTCGTGGGGCCCGTCCTGGGGCGAACAGGGTTATTATCGTATCTACCGCGGAGACAATTCGTGCGGTGTCAGCGAAATGGCATCGTCGGCTGTACTAGCATAGGACATCGACGAGTATGCGTGTTTTTTAATGTGTTTTTTTTTCAATGCTCGTCACAAAACGTTATACCAACCATTTTACAACTTTTATAACCATTTTTTTTACTAAGCGTATATCTATGTATCACGTTTTTTTCCAAAATACACTAGCATTCGAATGAACAAATATAAAACGTATGATGAAAATCAGGGGACCTGTGTGATGTGAGGTTTTTGTGTTACAAATGTAAGTCGCACGAATCTGAGTTCATTGATTTTATCTTGAAGAATGTCAACAAAACTATGATGAAATCCATCCGAAACGACTTTACTCACTTACACATGATATATCTTTGGAATGTACCCCTGTAATGGGCAGTTTAGCACCCCTTGCGTGTTCGTATCTGAATATCCTCGACCACTGAATATCCATGAATGTTGCTGGTTGCAGAGAAATACTTGCAGCACTCCTCCTTCTCCTCTTTTTCACTCGTAACCGAGGCAGTCGTATCTTCGTATCAGTGAGTAACTCCCAATAACCACAAACTGGAATGTTCTCATATACACGCAAAGTTAATACAATGAGCATATATTTGATCGTGCTGTTCCATATTCGCGCCAGAACATACAATCATTTATTGAGAAATTCGGTACACTTAATGCTAAGCCTCGTGCTCCTGTGCTTCTAGGGTGCATTTTCAGCGCTCTTCGCGGCACCTGTGTTGATAGTGTTGAACAGTTTGTGCTTGGCAATCTGCGCCATTAGGCCGTGAATTAGTTCGATCGAGGCGCGGCTACAGTCACGGCTCGCTTTCGACAACTTATCCTCCGTGCGCTTCTCGTTCGGATCGATCGACCCACTGACCATGAACTGACCGCGGCCCAAGCTCGCTTCGCTAAGCTCCAGTTTTTCCGACAGATCCAATATCTGCCGGGTGGTGTAGTCGGGATTGCTTAGCAAACCGGAACTGCCGAGCGTGTTCATCCAGTACTTGTTCCACAGCGAGTCGAGCAGCTTCCGATCGAGCGCCGACTTGAAGTAAGTTACATCGAGCTGATAGTACTGTTTGCAATGCACGCCAAAGTCTTCGATTTTGCTCAGCGGGATCGTCTGGTACTCGGACGGTTCCTCGTTCGGAGGTTTGTATCCTGCCGAATGTAAAAGAGTGTTTTTACAATTGCCCATAGACTCCCTGTTCTGTGTCTACCTGCTACCTACCCTTCGGATATGTCCTGAACGCCCCGAGACAAACTTTACCGGCCGACACAGTCCTTACAGGATCGATCACGATAGCCACGAACGGTTCCTGGTAGTTCTGGTTGAGCATCTGCGTGTTCACGTCGATGCCCGACAGCCAGCAGCCGTACCCGGGATGGCTGTGGTACCACCCGATGGCATTCTCCATCCGGCCCACCTCCTTGGCCGACTCGATGTAGGCTGCCATGTACTCGTAAGCCTGCGACTGGGCATTGACCCGGGTTTCGGTTCCTTCGACCGGCAGCGCGAACGCATCCATCACCACCATCGTGTCGTCCACGACCTTACCCAGCAGTAGTCCCATAATTTCGAGCGCTCCGCCAGACCGGGAATGTGTGACCATTTTGATCAGCGCCAGCGCCGAGATCTTGATGTCCTTAAAGAAATTGGGATCCTTTTCCCACGGCCTGGCCGTCAGAATGCGCTGCTGCTGTTCGGTGTCGTAGCGGAAAATCTCGTCACTGGGCGGCAGAGTTACGATGTTGTTCTCCATCTCCCACGTTTTCCTTGCCATCTCCATGGTTGGCAGCTAATTTTGCTATTTTCTGCTACTTTTATCACAAAAATTAGTACACAAAATCGCGAATTAAGCACAAAAAGCTCCTTCTTCTTTTTCTTTCACAATATAATGGATGACACGAATCGTTTGTTATTGTTTTTGTTGGCAGCCGTCAAATCTGTCAAATCGAGATCGGCTCACCCGGCCTCCATTTGGGAGCGACCAAAGAGCGAGCGGACGTGAAAGAGCGAGATGAAATAAAATGAACTCGCGAACAAACGTTCACAGGAATCGCTGGCGGGGACAGGACGGCGTTTTTGGGGGAGCGAGATGCAGAAAGAGAATGAGAGAGCCAGGGTCGTGTGCATACCAAGCCCATCTAAAAAAAACAAGTCAAATTTTAAAACAATTTAACATAATTTTACTTTAAGCGAGCTTTACATGTCCGTATAACGACCTGAGATCGATGCGAGAGCACCAAGCGAGACGTCAAACGACGGGGTGTCTCGCCTGTTTCTCACTACGTACGTGGAAACGC
>KB672868.1:18018614-18037349 GCA_000349145.1 Anopheles dirus | reverse complement strand
CGATTTCGATTCGAATTCGATTCGATTTCGATTCGATTTCGATTCGATTTCGATTCGAATTCGATTCGATTTCGATTCGATTTCGATTCGAATTCGATTTCGATTCGATTTCGATTCGATTTCGATTCGATTTCGATTTCGATTTCGATTTCGATTCGTTTTCGAATGCTCCTTTCAAATGCTTACGCCTTTCCCCTTTCTCACTCTTTAATCATGCTCCCATACCACTCTATTTCTCTTTCAATTTCTCTCTCGCTCGAATCGAATCGAATCGAATCGAAATAGAAATCGAAATCGAAACCGAAATCGAAATCGATATCGGAATCGGAATGGGAATCGAAATCGGAATCGAAATCGAAATCGGCATTGGATCCAATTCAAAATCGAATCGAATCGAATCAAAAATCGAATCGAATCGAATCAAAAATCGAATCGAATCGAAATCGAAATCGGAATCGGAATCGCAATCGGAATCGGAATCGGAATAGAAATTGAAATCGGAATCGGAATCGGAATCGGAATCGAAATCGAAATCGAATCGAATCGAAATCGAAATCGAAATCGAAATCGAAATCGACATCGAAATCGAAATCGAAAATGAGTATTTTTTATTCCAAAATAGACTGCGCGATGATGAAATTTGATCTGGTTATAATTCTTGGGGATTTATTTGGAAGGTACCAAAAATTTGAAAATACCACGCGGTCGAATGAAGAACTAAGTTGCTCCTGTGATTGTTTATATTTCATAGCATTATATTTGATGATTTGCTCTCAATTTGAATGTTATGACATGGATTAAAGTTGATATTCTATTACATGATACTAGCCACTTGAAAGAGTTGGTTTCAATCTATTCGTCAGTTTACGAGTAGCAGTTCAACAATTTCGATTTGTCGGAACAATAACTACTGACTCTAACTCGTCAGTGCAATTGGTTCGGAAACTGCTTCTGGATCGTTTACACCAGGTTGCGTGTGGTGCTGAGATCCATTACAGTATCAGTATCAAAGTATAAAAAGTTTCAATTTACACCTAACATAACCATACATATTGTACAAATTTCTCTAGAATATAGCTGCAAACAGCATATCATTTACGATTGCCGCAAAAACGTGTCCCGCCATTCCCGAAAATCACACCATTTACATTAAAATATAAACCACCCCTGGCAGGGTGACGAAAGCAACAATCTGCATTCGGTGCAGCGATCATCAATGAAGCGCCAAATCTGAATATTCTGACGATCACGGACAAATAAAGTCGTACAAAAACCGGCATCCAGTCACGAAAAAGGGGGAAACGCTTCTCGTCGGATGCACCACTTTCGTCGACCCGGCGGTGACATTGATGGATGGGATGTGAGAAAAGTGTTTGGCGCAGTTTCGCCGTCTCCGCGTGGGCTAGCAGCTTCCAATTCGGAAGGGAGAGAAACACGCGTACCAACCGCGTCGAATGTTGGGATAAATTTGGTTAATTATCGTGAATTAAGCTCACTGATGGAGATTTTGTTTGCGTGATTTTGATGTACACGACAACGACGGCGAGGATGAGCGGGTGATGATTTATGGCGAGCTGCATCGTTTATCTTTTCTTTTTTATTACCGTTAGTCGTTGAAGAGAGAATTGAAAAAAAAAATGCAGCATTCTGGACATCTTTTGCATAGAGGTCCATTCAGCGGGGTGATGGTGCTTTAGAGTACAGTCAAATCTTTCACGACACAATCCTCATCCATTTCGCGGAACGTTTATCCTGCCCTAGACACGTGGTCGTCAAACCTTCTGGCTGGAATTTCATTTCTATCGCGATACTCGGAATAATGGACAGTGTGTAAACTGACACTTTGAGCAGATTGACGCGGGTTCCATGTTTTGTTTCGCAGCGCATTGTTTTCTCACATACACACAAAAAACGAAAGATAATGTATCCGCCATACGAACCTGAACTGTCTGATGGGAGTTGGTTTTGTGCACCAACTTAAAAAAAAGGAATAAAAAAACGCTTCTATGTCCACACAACGGTGGGGCAGTTGTAAAGCTTAACCCTACTCGACCGCGAAACCACCGGCAGAAGGGGTACCAAATTCATCAGGATCTTCTTTTATCGCACACGGAGCAAACGCAGCGTCCGTCGGTATCGCAATATCGATGCTTTCGCCATTATTAGCGGCTGACGGTTGGGTGGTTGGGATGCCCATAGGGGGCGAGAGAGCGAGGGAATGCTGCTGCCGGTGGCCGATAATGTGGCTAGTGTGGCTTTCACCCGCGCAAGTTTGTGGAACGAAGGATAACACGCTTTTCGTGCGAAATGATTGATAGCAGGCTTTCACGGTGCTAAATGCGCTATGAGATTCGCGTGCCAATATCTGCCCACAAATTGGCCTGACGACGTTCGCTTTTTTCTGCTTCCCATTTCTTAGTAGGCTGTGTAAAACATCGTGTGTTTGTGTGGGTATAGAAATTATGCATTAAAATGCCCGTGTGGTGGCTGGTGGAAATTGTATTTGAAATTTAATTTATTCCTCATCTAAATAGAGCGTCTCACATACGCAAGAGTCCCGCAGGTGTTGTACAACAGCGCCTAGGTAGGCAGTTTGGGCTGATCGATCGATTGCCTGCCTGTTGAGATGGGTTCGATATCATATTGGTAGGTGTGAAGGAATTGTGCTTTTTTCTGCATGACGGTATCGCAACGTCGCAGGATGGAACGGATCACTTTTTCTCGCAACCCGCTAGCAATGACGTCAGCAAAGCGCCCCGTGGTCAAGCAATATTAAAAAACAAAAGGAAAATAGTGTAAAAAACATTGGATGCAAACATCTAAGTTTGCCATGTAACGCTGTAACCGAAAGAGCACAAACGGCGCGGGCGAGTGCTGAAAGTTTCAAACCGATCCTAGCTTTTTTGCTCCCTGCTTGTTGCTCTGCTTCTTGTTGTGGTGTGTTTATTAAAATGTGAGCATATTTCAAAGGCCATGATTTACTTTGAATTGTGACATTCTATTTTAAACCCGTGCAAGGGGCGCCGACACGGGCACACGGACGAAGAAGCTTCGGAGATGTGTCTCACAGCCATAAAGGATTGGCCGGCGCAGGCAAATACGAGTTTGCTATGTAAATACGATCGGGGGGAGCGACTGTGAAGCTGTAACTTTTATTGGGAGGATGGTAATTTTGGTTCACCAGAAGCGCCGTCGTTCGCATTTGCACACTCGTTCATAGGAGACATGATTTATACGCACCAAAAAACAGATCAATGACGTCAAACGGTCAAATGGTGGGCCCGTTTGCGAATCCGCGATCAGATGTTTAAAAGGTGGGTGATAAAATCGAATAAATTTTTTGATTACGCTTAATCATAATATTAACACTAAATATAACATTAGTTAACAAGTTCAATTGATAAGTAAGATCGATCATTCAGCATCCTTCGTCATCGGGTTATGATGTCATTACAGCAGAAGCATGATGGTGCTGTAAAGCAGGGACCGGCAACTTCCGGGGTGTGGGTACACTTTATTAAAGTTCTTTGGAATGTGTAAATTATTCAATTCTTCAAAATATTTAGACCCTTTTCATAACGATTTTATGAGCGATTTTAATTTAATGTAATGTAATTTAAAAAATAATATAGCTATTACAGTTTTTTAAAAGATTGATTACACAAGTTCCGCTGTATAACCGAAAGTATTCAAAAACTCTTTTTGAAATTTCAAAGATAAGTTATTTTATAGTTTGTTCATCGTTTGCAATTAAAGAAGCGAGCAAATGTTCCATACTTCTTGGTGAGATACTCTCTTTAATATACACAAACCGGTCCTTTGTTGAAAAGTTTGCCGACCCCTGCTGTACACGATACGCGCGAATTTACAGCGTTACGCTTCGTAACGCTTGCGCGGTGTAAATTTGGCACGTTGGGATTACGGTCAGCAGAGGGGACAAAATTTCAAGCAGCTCGATAACATTAGTATACATTCATGAATAATCACAAAACTATTTTTAGTCTGAGAATAATCTTTAAAGTATAACGTGTGTGTCAGGTCCAGGATGTACAAGATGTCAACATTTTCGTGTTAAAATAGTTCGTAGTGGTGTGGAAGTCAAAATTATCCTGTTGAAACTGGGCAAAGTTTTAGCACATAACTATTATTGGGGCATACGTTTTGTATCTGGTTCTGGTTCGCGATAGACGAACGAATGACGTTGGACGTAGTGACCGATTTATTAAATTAATATACTATTTGTATACTATTTGTATAATTTAATTTGTATTCTATTTTTAAGGAAAATAGTTGGTTTGATTGAAGAGAACAAAAGGGCTATGAACACGATATAGAAGTTTATGCAATCACATAAAGGAGTCTAATAAAAGTGAAAATATGATAATTTCCACAGTAACATAATAACTTGTTTAATTAATAACTAATAGATCTTATTACTAGCTTATATCTTAAATGAGTGTAGAATAAACTCCACACAAACTACTCTGAAAATGTTAAAAATAAGATATAAAAATGATGGTTAGAAACATTCCAACCAATTCTCATAAGAATAGTTTGAAGGTCGTGTTTTTTCGTTTATTTTACAATAAAATTTAAAAAGCTTCTTAATCACAAATACAAATACTTCTATTTAATTACTCAACCCACTCGAAGCATCGCAGCATCGCGTCCCATTAGAATCCGCCATCGAACGCTGCGCTCCAACATTTTTGGCCGACCATGCGCTCCGGATCCCGTCGTGTGGGGTAAACAACATGCTCGACGCCGCCGGCGCTAGCTTTTGCCGCATCTTTCAGTTTGATTGCAAACGCCCAACTGCTCGGAAGTGGCCACGATCGGGTCGCACGCGTTCGTCTGGTGTCGTCGCGCTGTTTGCTTCACGGAAGATATCTTCGCTGTGCTTTTTTTTTGTTTGTTTGGCTGGGGGAGGTTCGTGTACAGTGGAAAACTCGACGATCGGTGCTAAAGTTTCGCCAATTCGCCTGGCGGAGTGTCGGAGCCGCCAACGCGCTGCTTTTTTCGGCAACAAAGCGTGATCAGATCAAAGTGGATGCTGAGGATTTACACTCTATCGACCCGAAATATCGCTGTAATAATGACGGGTGCCGGTGCGGCCGGGTCAACATAAAAGCCAACATCGGCGCAATCGGAAGAAGTTCACCGGACCGGCCTGGTTTCAATTTTTCATCATTTCTTCGATCGATTCCACGCGCTGCGGGGAAAAGAATTCGTCTAATGCTACAGCCCGGCCGTAACTACACCAGCCGGAGCCGGATAAATGACAAGTGTTTATTTTCGCAGACGAATGTAAAAGTGTTGTTTGGATAGCGGCGGAAACGGTGATGCCGGGTGTTAGTTTTTCCAACGCAACGGCGCGATTTTGATTATCTCGCGCGATTTTCGCGGATTGTGTTTTAAATTGATGTGCACATCGTAAAACGAGGTTCGCTTTGTGTTGCCGAGTGTGTGCGTTGGGTGAAGAAAAGCGTGAAAATAGTTGCCCATGAGAGAGAGAGAGAGATAGAGAAAACCCCAGGCACTGGTTACTGTGATGGTCGTAGCGAATTTGAGGTGAAGCTCTGTTTTCCCTTTCCATTTAACGGTGCGTATTGTGCGTGGATGGTGAGCACTAATTGAAACATGTGACAGGCGTTCCGGCGAAAAATCTTCTCTGGCAACTCGTACCGAAGGTAGGCTTCTGGGTTAGAGGATGATAAGATATCTATCAATGGATCGAATTGTCCTGTGGGTGTGTGGGATCGAATATGTAGGATAACGATAATGAAGTGCTTTGGAAACGTGAACAAAGATCATGCCGAGCGTCTCAAAGCAATTTGATCTGGCTCCCATCCCATTTGTGTTCGTACGGTCTTATCAGGAACGTGCCGTGACGCGCTTCGTTGGCCTGCTTTAATCTCGCGTGTTTGCTTCACGCGAGCAGCAGACAGAATCCCTTGGCACTAATAAACGTAGTGACGAAATTTCTAATTGATACAATCTCACGGTTCCTTCGGTCGCTTCCGGCGCGATCACGAAGCAATCGGAGCGGACCGAGCGCAAGAGCGGTAGATGAATATTTATTGGAAACGATAATGGCCTGCGAGCCCTTGCCGAGTGGACCGTCCCAGTAGGCGAAGGATTTGTTTCTTACGGCTCGCGTTTCTCGCGACTCGCGTGGATCTACTCTACACCGTTCCGTGTGGAATGAAGATGATTCCGTGTGGTGTGCGGCCTTTCCCGGTGGTTAGAATAGCTGTGCATAATTTATTGTAACACTAATGCAATCAATGACAAACGGTGCGTTCCGGAGCGGGAGTTCTTGCTGGAGGAACTGATTTTTAAAGTTCGACCAGTGTACGGCTGCCAGCCCTATCAGGTTTATGATTTATTGAGCTAAAGTGGAAAAGGTTTATGTGGCATTTGATATAAATTAACCCGTCGTGAATGATCGTTTTGGGAAATGCACTGATTGAGTATGAGGAACTTATGACCGGATGTGGAAATTTCATAGATTATTTATGGTGAACAAATTGTTCACCATAAATAATGGCTATGCAGAACTGGTCTTTTATTTATGAAAAAAGATAATGATTTGTTTTTCAGAATTTCGGGAATATTGGTATTCTTTGTATATTTACATATATTTTTAAAAATATGTTCCCTTGAACATTATTTAAAGAACTGATATCCTTTCGGTTAATTTTGGAATAATAATATAAAATTTAGAAATAAACAAATTGTTAATTATATAAAAGTCATACACTTAATAAAAATCGGCCTGGAATTGAAAATGCATCAAATGCATCAGCACATGACACAAGAGCATGTTTTCACCAAAATACAACATGAAATAAATTGAAAGTTTATACAACACCAAAATAAACATGAAAGTTTTCAACCTGAAATATATAGCATGTTTTGCAACTTGTGCTTGAATTATTTAAAAAACTTGAAAATAATGTAATAATAATTTTAAAAAATTACTATTAGAAATAAAATTAGTTAATTATTAGAATCAGTATCGCACTAAACGAGTTCTGAACGCGTCTAAGTTTCTAAAATTAATCGAACTCTGTCAGGCCACTTGCGGCAGACAGATATGTTAGTTAAGCTAAAATATGTCTAAAATATGACTATTTAGCTCCTATTCAGATGGTCTAAAATTTGTCATTTTGAAGTCATATTTCATGACTTTTGTATTAAACTTGCCCAGAGCAGATGAGAATTTATTCTTTTAAATGCTTTAAAAAGCTACTTTGTTGAAAAGAGTAAATAAAAAAATATGATAAAACTCTGATACCAGCTAGATTTGACGTTACAAACCTTTTGAGGGGTTGATATTTAAATGAAAAATCCTATAAACTACAAAAAAATCAAAAAGTACAACGACGATTAAGTCGTAATTCGCGAACGAATCAGACTGACTGTTTTGAACTGTGCACCGATTCGTGCAATCAATAAACGGAGCCACTGTTTTTGTAAAGGTGAGCCTACAAGATTGCAGCAAGATTTTCGCGCGAGATTGCACGGTGGCGTAAATACCAATCTCGACGCAAGTCAATTACACCGGCAACACATTTATTTGATCCTCCCTCCAAACCAAATCCCCGCCATCGCATTGGCCAACGATTAAATCAGGGTCAGCCGCAGCCGCCGCCGCCACCAGAGGAGGTCGACCGTTTCTTGGGGACATCCGCAATTTGTCGCTCGGAAATATTTCTTTATTTCGTGGCGTGAACGCGCCTTTGGGGTTGGCACAAAGCGATACTAAACCCGTCGAAGCCGGTCGGTCGGTCGGTGAATAGTTTCCGCTGGCGATGAGTTTCCACGCAGCGTCGTGGCCTCACGATGCTCACGACCGGCAAGAAACGCACGTCGTCGCCAGCCAGCAAACACCAGTCGCTTCCTCTGGTTGGGTATGCATCTCACGTACCAGCAGCGACCAGGTTGGCGGTGCATTTTGCTCCCTCTAAACTGTATTATCTCTCGGTTCGTGAGTATGCACACAAAAGCGACAGAAAAATGAGAGCGGGGAAAAAGCCGCAGAACAGCATCGAACACGATCCACACGAGTTGCTTTATTTCGGCATCCATTTAGGTGGCTCATTTTGTTCACTTCGGTGGCGCACAGTCCATTAATAATCCAGCCGCAGCGCACGTACGGCGAATCAGCTGCAGGTTATAAATGACAAAACGCACGCGGGGACACCTTAGTTTATGATCGATCGCCTTTTCCCTCCCCCATTTACCGATGGCGCCCGGGCCCCCCGATCGGGGGATGGGAGAAAGTATGCGGTCGCGTTTAGCCGAGACGATCGACCCGCGCGGAAGATAAACAAACCTCGGCGCGGAACCACCCTGCCCCACTGGCGTGGGCATTCCGCGAGATCGTTCCATTCGCGGCGCGCGCGGGGTTTGGGTTTCGTCCGCTCGGTCGTTCATCCGTTTCATCAGCGCATCAGCGCGTCTTTTACGACGTTTCACGTTTCATTGCCACGGCCGGCAGAAGGTTTGCGTGCGTGCGTGCGGTGCTTTACGATGGGTGGGCCAATTCGGTTCGGGGCGTACTGTACTGACGTAACCACGTGCCGCTGACCAGCGCCGTGTCGAACGAAAGGGTTAACCTTTCGTATTATCAGCCGTGCCAACGGAGGAGCACAATGCATAGTAATATTTCTTGCAGCAGCTGACATGTGCATGATGTTTTCTCGCTCGATGCATCTCGTTAACGCGTACAGATGTATTTTTCTATGGCTAAAAGTTGGAATGGTGTCATTCAAGAGCGATACTGCAAAGTCCAAATATTTTGCAATCTCCAGGACTGTAGAACGAGACCTTTCATGTGATACGGTAGTCCTCAAAATATTAAAATCGTTTGAAATGGAAAGAATGTCGAGAGAACATTGGAGATAATCGAGATAAACAGAAAATATATGTTTTAGTTCCGCTATCCCTCGAGAGAGGGCGTCACTTTTTGAAGATATTTTTTTTACTGTTTTTTTTTCAAGTGTTTTCATCATTGCTTTCGATAATGAGCGTTTCAACATATTCGCTTGAAACCAAAGAAACACAAACAAAAATTTCAACAATCATAAACCATCTTTAATCACTCCTTCCTTGGCACTCTAACGTTTGGAAGGTCGGGCCTACCATTCCCGAGTTCTCTTTGACTTTGATTTATCTCTGAATAGCTCAGAATAGCTAGTCCGTAACGGCGTTCAGGCGTTCGGGGAGTCGTATGAGCAAACAATGTACATCAAAAGGAGAGTTAAAGATACTCCAATATTGTCTTAACCGTAGGCAATACAGAATCTGTTTCGGCTAGCACCAGGAGCTAGTCGGGTCGGCTAGCTATGGGTTGGTTGTTACAGGATTACTAATTTTATAAAAAGAGTCTCTTTCATCTTTTAGATATACTTTAGTGCCTCGAAACAATAGAACTTAGATTTATATAAAGCATTTAAAAGTAAGTACGGTAGCAGGCACTAAAGGGTTAACAATACCACACAAATT
Source organism: Anopheles dirus (assembly GCA_000349145.1). Taxonomy (NCBI): domain Eukaryota; kingdom Metazoa; phylum Arthropoda; class Insecta; order Diptera; family Culicidae; genus Anopheles; species Anopheles dirus. The sequence goes on along the minus strand of KB672868.1, from coordinate 18,027,836 downwards.
CCGGCAATTAATGAAACGCTCTTCTTACCATGCGTCCATCGCGACTGTTACACCGGTCAGCTGCTGGTGATCTGCTTTGAAAAGAAGAGTGGGAAGCGTTTGCCTCCAAATCAGAGCATGTATCGAATTTCCGTACGCTTCACACGCCGTGGATACGATCCAAGCAAGCGCCCGTTACCACGTACACCAAACACCTAACCTAACCGCACCTTCGTGAGTTCGCGAACGCCAGAAGATGGGTGGGAAATGCGAACCATTCCAAGACACTCGTTTCCGGGCGTCAGTGGCGACGGTGTGGGCAAAAGTAACGAACCTTTCTGACGCTGGGGTTGGCCGCTGTGTGGCGGAAACGATGCGAATACGATACCGAACGCTAACGTCGTGGAAAATGATGCGCTGCCGAAAAAGGGACGCACGCCCCATGAGTAGCTCGCTAGCGGGCTGATGAGGAATGTTTTATCGGTCGGAAGAATAAAAGTTAATGATCTATCACACACGGGGTGTGCAGTATCTATCAGATTCCGCTCGTGACGGAGGAGTAATGTCCTTAAAGAGTGAGCAAATGGGGGGAAGAAAAGAACCAGCGTGAGGCTACGGCTCCCTTCTGTTCCTGGGAGCTCACGTGCTCCATCATGATGTCTGTTTCAGTGGTTTGGACATGGACAAAACCACGGTTTTTGCTGTAGTTTTGGGCAAAAGTTTCTCGCCGCTCCAGCTTTTGCTGACATATTGACGCACGTTAGCAGACCGACCGGTAACCGAACCGAAACTCATCGTTTGATTAAAGCGAACGTCGGTTTTTGGGGCTCCGGTTTGATGATAAACAAGCAAACAAAGTGTGTGTCGTACCGTCGAGATAGTGGCTTGGTGGATTCCACCCATCTTAAAGTGTCCCGGGGGATGAGAAAAAAAAAGAGTGCGTACAACCCCGGCCACCGGTCACCTCGAACGTTCGATCGGGTGAAAATTGCGAAAAGTGTGTGCGTGTGTGGGTGTGCGAGGAGAGAACAAACGCAGGGCAAAAACTGGCACACGACGCACACAAATTCATGCTTTTCCAGTTCGTTTAACGCACAAAAGAAGAGTGCCGCACGCGGGTTAGGCGTTGGAATTCGCAACATCCGAAACACCCTGGCGCTTGTTGCTGCCGGCAGGGCTGGCTGGCTGGCTGGCTGGCTGGCGCAGGACGTCCTTTTTGGCGATTGTCCGCCCCGAGGGCCAGCCACGACACGGGGGACTCGGAACTCGAGCATGCGATTTTATCGTCCCAGCTTCATGAAGCGGAATCCATGTGCCGGGACAGTTGAAGCGTTTCGCTAGTGTCTTTAAATTATATTTATTCGCGTTTTCGGACATTCGGAGCTTCGAGCACTCGCACTCGGGTGCCAGTTCGCAGTCGCTTGGGGTAGTGCGACGAAAGCGTGCGATGAATTGTGTATATCGTTTTACGAAAGGATAAACTGCGCCGGCATTCGTTGGTGGGAAGTGAGGCGAACATTTTGCGTATTGATTATTGCTCGAGAATTTTTTGGAACTAGTGCACATTTTAATGACATCCTAGTCTATCAGAAACGGTTTTAAATTTCAAAATTATATCGTCAGCAAGATTAATCATAATCATGACATTTCATTCGATATTTTTCTGTTGGGTCGACATGAATGATCCCATGAAAGTTTTTCCATATTTCATTAAGTAGATCGTAGTAGACGACACTTTTTTGATCCCACCATGTGTTGCACTACTAACAACTTGTCGATTCATCAATACATTTTGCAACATAAGTTTCCAGAAGCAAACTAAGAATAGAAGCAGCGATTCCAGTAGGCGATGCTTATTTGGCACAAATCTTACCTTGAATTTCGAATCGAAATCGAAGCTGATGAAACTGTTCAAATGTCAAGAGGCAATGTTGTTGACAAATGTCCAAGCTTTTAATAAGAGCTTTCAATATGAGATCTGACATTTCTGGCTGAAATCTGCAGATGACGTCAACGACCATAACACGCTGGGAACATTATTTAAGCTTTCCTTCCTTGTACCTTTTATGAATGTTTTTTACAGTGTTTTCCAACGGGAAATCAATACGATGGAGCTATAGAGCCAAAAATAGGATTGATCTGATGAAAACAACTTTCAAATCAAATTCTCATCAATTGAGTTTGTAATTTAAGCAAAAGTTACAATAATTGTGGCTATTTTTTACTGAAAATGTAAAAAAAAGTCAACGATTTATTGAAATGATAGCACATCAATAGCCTCAGCGAATTGAAAAAAAACTTAGTTACTTTTGTGTAATTCAGACGAAAAATATTACAAAAACGAATGAATTGCAGTACAGGGAACGTATTTTCTATGAATCTATGAGCTTTTATTAGATGTATTAATACATATCGTTATAGTTACAATTGGTACAAATTGATACAAATTGGTACCAATGGTGCCACCACTATAAACTATACGCATCAAAATATGGATAGGATTGAAGAAGATATGATTCCTTTTCAATTCTAATTCATAGATCCTCTATTATCGGAACATTATGCTCCAATCCTAAACTATATCACCGAAATAAAAATATGAAAAACTAATCCTCTTTCGTGCATTGAAAGGTAGCCCATCTCGCTGGAAAGTAACCACCCAATATTCATTCCGGCTTAAAAAGGTACCCTCAATAGAAGAATAGTTAACGCCCCAGTGTTGAACCGTGATGCCTTCCGAGCGGCTCGGAACGAGAAAGTACGATATCCGCTAGCCATCTTTACCCAAAAACTCTCGTCATACCTTTTGCACACAATCTAGCGCCCGAACCAAAAATTCGAAGTCGAAACGGATCCGCCGTGCGACATCGTAATGTTTGAAGTGCCAAAGTTGGTTCAGCAAAAGAGAAAAGTGCTGCCCGGTGAGGTATTTCCTGCTGCCACAGCGAGGAACGTACCGTCCTGCAGTTTCGTGTTGTTCCGTTGCCGCAGTGCACCTCGACGGGTGTTCTCCTTTACGGAGACCACGGCGGACGAGAGGAAGCAGAGGTGAATGTGCATCGATTAGGAGTTGAAAGCCCTTTCAGCTGAGCAGCAAGCTGTCTTTCGGCACTGCGCTTTTGACCCTTTCACCTGCGCGAAAAGGGCACCTACGGGGCGGGGCGATGGGGCGAACGTGAATAGAACGTGTACCACCGACACCGTGGACCAGCATCGTTGGGATACGTTAAGGTGGAAATGATTGAACTGGCATGGGTTGAAGCTGTTGCCGGGGCGGGCGTACGGTAGGTTGTCGTTTGGCCTTCAACGTGTGCAGCATGACTTCGGCGTGTGGCGTGCAGCGCCCGATGCCCGGGTCCGTTATGAATGCGGACGGTTCGAGGGTTGTTGGAGTTTTGAGACCCAGTTTCTCTGACAGGTGCCCTTGCAGCGACTTGCGGCATTCGAGTGAGTGCGTTGGCGTTTAACGGTCTTTTAATGGAGGGTAATTTTTGTTTCGCAGGCGTTGGAATGGTTCACACTTTTGCTTCCTCTTAGATGTGAGGAGAGTTTTTTTTCTCACTATTTTACTTACAAATGGCGTTTGTTTGATACTAACTGGTTTATTTGATTTGTAGTAGTGTAGTAGCACATGTCGCTTTATTCCAAACCATGCTCATGACCTTTATGTTCCATCCCGGTGTGTTCCTCGTCACATAAAACACAATCACACCGATCATACCGTCCTTTGTTCCCTGTCCGCACGGTAACACGAAGGCGTGACGGGTTCACTTCCATCTGAGCCATTAGGCCCTGATATCAGAGTCGTCCAAAAATCAACTTACTGCCCTGTGTGACATATTGCAACAGGCACTGCTCCAATATTCCAAACATGTTCGGGCAAACTCCGCAACGACCTAGCCAAAATCCATTTTGTCCAGCTGTTTACCACTAAAAAAAAAACCGGGCGGATATTCTGTTACAATCCGGACGCACGTGTGACATGCTCGCAGCGGACCCCGGGCGCGAGTTATGCTTTGAGAATAGCTAATAACGATCGTAAATTATGGCTACATTCCAGCCCGACTTCTGTGTGGATGGTGGGTGGTGGGTGGTAGCGCCAGTGGAAGGTGACTTCTTTACGTAAAGGTGCTGCCACAAGCCCGGCCGTCGGTTCCGGTTGACTGGGAGGCCAATTAAACCGGGGCCGACATGTGTGTGCCTGTCGGATTGCTCGACACCCCAACAACTACAGTGCGATGGTGCACCAGAATGCCACCAGAAACGCACCGGTTTCGGGTTTCTCTATTGCGTTTCGTCTGCACGGGCTGACGATGATCGATAATCGTGATTTAATAATTATAAATCCACTCGGGACGCTGCCGAGCGGGTGATAATGGAAGGGTTTGGCACGAGGTTTCATATGTTGTGATACAATTAGGCAAAGAAACCCGTCAGCATAAATCAAACCAACATCGAATTGGTGGGTGTCAATGACGAATTTAACAACGGCAGCAATGCCATGCCATAAATATAACCATGTTTGGTTTTCAGTAGGGTTTTTTATAGCATTTGTATTTGTGTTGAAGGTTCTTTGTGTAGTTTGGTCTTTTGGACTATATTTTTAAAATTTTCTAAAAGTGTTCTTCAATTACCTCTAATATTTTATAGAACTATTTTAACAACAATACAGATTTATTATCAAGATCATTTATGGTTTACTGTAAAAAATATCGATAAGAATAGCAATTATTACGATTTTTTATGTTGAATTTCCACCTTCACTAAGTTTGTATATCAAAATGGTATTTGAAAATATTAAGAATTTTCAAATAATCTTAAGTAATAACACTAATTTGACCACAAATTAACTTAAAGTTTATAAAAAGCTTTATATTTTTTTGTAACGTCTGTTATTAATGCTATAATATTGGGTTTTCAAGTAAGTTTTTAGCGTTTTTTTTAATTCACAGGCGTAATTATCGAATTATGATAACTTATTCTTATTTACAATATATTCTACAAGGATATAATAGATCCTTCTTCTTCTCATATTTCTGGCCATTTATGCTTTATTCTTTATTTACACCCAAAAGAAACATTATCAACGAAGTAATCAACGGCAAATTAACCCCCGGCTCACATTCGCACCTTCCACGGATGCGTTTCACGGACTGGCCAAACTCGTTAGCTCGTTAGTCGCGTCTTCAATTACAATTCAGCAATCGATTCTATTGTGCGCGTGGCAATCGACACCGCTCTGTGCCGACCCAGAGTCCGAGCAATCCCGAGGTGGCGATTAGGAAAGCGGAAAACATGTCCACGGAGAAATGTGGATGTCAAGAACCACCCGCGCGCAGGTCATGGTTGACAAGTCAATCCTGGTGCGGCAAGATGCACTACCACCAACTCGACGGAAGTCGACGGACTCACGACCGGAAGCGATGGAATGCTTGATTCGTGTCGGTTCAAATTCAATCAACCGCTCGCTGGCACTTACGGATTTATTCTCCCTACCGTCTCGCTCAAACATGGAGATAGAGCAGTGCTTCTGCCCCGATTACTATCGATATTATCATCCACCGGCGGTGTAGTAGTGTCCGTGATTGCTGTTGGCTTATGCGCTTCCCTTTTTTTGGGGCAACCCAACCTGAACCGAAGAGACGAAAGGAACTGCAAAAAGCGTCCGAAATGCTCGAGTTAACTATCATCAATTTGTACAGCACACGGGCGCTGCCACCTCCGAAGGGGCGTACGCGTCTCACAGGGAGCAGAAGGATGTTTGATCCTTTCTGCATTAGCTCGCTCCATCCACCTCGTGTACCACCGTCAAATTCTCCGAAACCCGGGATGATCATTTGAAAGATGAAATTCTAGTCACGTTCTCGGTTAAGCACACCGGAAATGGATATCGGGGACATTTGTGACGGAGTGCGGGCTGCGGAGTGTTGCCGAGAAAGAGAGAGAGTGTGAGTGCCTGTTCGTTTTTTTCGTTACTTCCGTTCGGTGCGTGCAGTGATTTAGCAATGAAAGGACGCGAACCGAAAGCCGGCGTGTGCCCGGCTGCGTTGCGGTAGGTTAGGGCGAGCGTCAGTGTCGTACGCTAAACATTTTACGATGCATATTTCGCGAGGCGTCAATTTATGACGACTTTGGCAACAGTTTAGCCCGGAACAGGCTTTCGCGGGGCGTTGTGTTTCGAGCGGCTTCACGAGTGTTCGAAAGTCGTCGGGAAGTCATGTTATGTGCTCCGAACCGCAGTTCGAGCAAGGAAAAGCGGCGGTTGGGGGTTTTAATCAATTTTAGAATGTGGTTTTATTTGTTCCGTACCGAGCGGCTTCACGTATGGAAAAGCGTATTTATTGCCTAATTTTACTTTTTATGACGGGGAAGTACATTTTCACACTCGTAAAGTATTCGTTTATGTTTTGGTTTTTAGGTTTCATGGATTATACGTCTAATTTGCAGTGAAGGACTATGTGATATAGACTGTGTTCTAAAATTTTAGCTCGAATTTCAGCTAGGATACTTCATCTAATATTCATCAAAAATTATACAAGTATCCGGAGATTTCTTCAATTTATTTTTATTACTGGTTAAACTCTATGTTCTCTTCAGTCATATGTTCCATTGGGTGAGTTCACACGAGTCGAACTCTGCTCGAATTTGTACGATATGTGAACCTTTTTTGTTAATGTGAGTCGAACTATGTTCGCCGAGCCTGTTTTAAGCAGAAAAGGTTATCCAGTAATAGTGTGCGTGAAGTTCGTCATCAAAAGTTCGACTCGTGTGACATTTGGTCGCCTTCACAGCAGACTAGAATTGACCAATCGAAGACTAGATTCTCAAGCGTTTACCAGGGATGAGCAACCTTTTGTATCTTAGTCCATCAAAATTAATTTATCTTTTATTCATTTATTTACTTTTTATTCCATTTTAACATGTCCATACAAACACTATGCCTGATATGAAGTGCACAGACCATGGACAGATGCACAGACCTACCATTCTGTTCTCTTAACATTTCCTCCCTGTCTTTTGGCTTTTTCCCACGTCTGATTTGATATAGAAATGAATATTATAAGAATTTATCCTTTCAAAATCCTTTCACATGTATTCATTTCATGTTTTAGATTTCATATTCATTGTATAAGAAAAATGTTAAAAGTATCTGTGAAGAAAAAACCCGGGTCGAATGTCAAATTTGTCATAAAAAAAAATCGAGCCAAAGATCTAATCCTTTGATTCTCCGTCGTGTCGTGCACACCCCATTTAAGTCATAAATAGAAACGGAATTTGAATCCCCTTGCCTGCTGGCGGAGCAATATAAAATCAAAAAAATTATCCCCCTGGGCAAAGGACACTCGGCAGCGGGCCGGATATCCCTCTCCCGGGACGATTCGGTTCGTCCGGAAGGCGGTTCCGTTTTGTTGGTAAATAACAATCCCATGCGGATTAATAATCGATTTGATTTCGAACGATCAAACTAGCTCCGGCTCCGGAGTCCGGAGTGCCTGTTGTTCGCTTTCTATGCTGCCGTTTGGAAATTGTTTATCGCCAATAGAAGGGCACACGGTGACGTGCTTTTCGTTCGCTTCTTCGCACCGCCGCGCTGCCACTCTGAACATCGTGTCTGTGCAGAAGTGAATTTAAAAATAAAATAAAACGCACAACCCAGCGAGAGCTTTCCGCCCAGCGCCCGTGCTGTCCGTTCGGGGTGGTTTATTGTCCTGTAATAACTTCCTCGGACGATGTTGGTGTGGAGCCCAAGCAGTTGCGCCGGCTACATTGGCATCAGTTTATCTGCGGTCGTTTTTCATCCGCATCTGTTGCACGCTTCGGAAACTGTGCAACTGGCGAACAGGACGCGAAACAGGACGAGCGGAACACGGGAGCTCCAGTTCGGCTGCTGATGCTGCCGTGGTGCTAGGGCTGGCGGACGATAACTTTCACACGGATTGTCGAGCGGAGCAGCATTTTACGTCTTTTGCAGCAAATCGCATCGATATAAAGCGGCGGCTGCCTGTGAAATCCCGCACGGCGGATAATTCTCCGTTCGCAACTTTTTTTTTGCTAAACAGGTCGACAGCTCACTATCGCTATCTGTCGGTGGAGTTGTATTTCATTTTGCGTTTCTTTTCATTTCTTTGCTCGTCAGGATGTGTGTGAGTCGTAGTCGTTCTAGGATGAGATGAGATAAGTCCACTGCCACTGCCGCTCTGAGCAGCAACCGCTGGGGGTTGAGCAAAGAAAGAAAATACAAACGCCGAAGATGCCGCGCGCTGGGACACTTCGGGCGAAAAGTTTGTCCTGTCGGATTGCAGGGCTCATGTTTTAGGTGCCGTGAAAGGGTCAGCTGCCCGGTTCGCTGCCGGTGCCGGTGTTCGCTGACCTAGCCCTCATTACGGTCCGATGGGTGCTTTATTTTATCAGCTGTTGAGGAAGGAATGATTTGTTTTCCACCCCCGATAAAGGGCCCGCTCCTGGGGGAGTGGGTTTCAGGCTCACTTTGACAAGAATAGCAAGCAAAATTAAAAAAGTTTCCGCGCAGTTTCGCAGCAGCCCCTTCTATGCCTCGTGTTCTTCTGGGTTTCCTTGGACGGACGGAAAGGATTGTGGTGCGAGCTAGCACGCCAAGCAGCGAACGGACGGATAGGGACTTTCGCAAACAAGGTGCAAGGTACAGGACATTCGATCAAAATCGATCGAATAGTTTTGACGCGGGAGTAAGCGAGCAGTCGAACTCGGGCGTCGAATTGAAGGCAAAGAGAAGAAAGTTTGATCCATTCGACTAATTTGTAGTGTGGTTTTTTCCTCAATCAATTATTTGAACGATTGCAGTTCGGTGGCTTTCTACGCTGTATCAGAGATTTTTAATTTCATGTTACTAATTTATGCTATCCAAAGTGCAAAACTAATCAAAGCTTCTGTCATTAAATTCTGTCATTGTTTTCTGAGAGTCAAATTTATTGGCATTGAAAAAGATGTCACTTATACGCGTAAATAATACTTTTCTTTTTGTTAATAATTTCTTAGTTGCATAAAGTTATCTCTACCCAAACAAATGATCGTAGAGTGTTTAGCCACCACAATCCGATTCTTGTCTGTTTTCGTCATTTCAATCGCTTTTCTCCCCTCTTCGATTTTAATCTTTCTCTTTCCTCTTTCCGCTCGAGATTGACTTCGGCTATCCTTGAGCCCCCCTCCTAATTTCCTCCTGTCCCTTTTCTTCATTCTTTCTACTCTCATATTTTCCCTTTCCCC
>KB672868.1:17956597-18018417 GCA_000349145.1 Anopheles dirus | reverse complement strand
AAGCTAGATTTTAAGTTATTGTATGAATTTGGCTAAGCCTTAGGCAGGCCAAATGTGGGCGGAAATAAAAAAATAAAATAAAATAAAATAAAAATGATTGTCATTTACGTCTTCTAGTGTCTAAAGTCTTGAATTGGTCTAGAGGCTTTCGAATTTTAACGAATTTCATTCGAATAGTATGAGAATCGCGAAAAATTCGAATATGTTTGTAGTTTTGCCATCCATCAAGAGAGGGCGCCACACTCTGCGTAGCGATGCATGTTATCTACGGTTGCTATGATGGTTTTCGAGAATTATACTTTAACATTATTTTCTGTAATTGCTTTGAAAATAATCAACAAATATACACACTCAAACTCGTATGAGACATGGAAGTTCCTTAATATTGATGTCCTCAAATGATGTGAATGTGTCTGATTTCTCTTGCCTACATTTTCTGTTGGAAAAGATCACATAACGATATAAAAAATAGGAGATAAGCTAGATAATTCTTCTCATCATCGGTAGGGATGAAGAAAGCTGAGTCGATTAATTTATCTAGAGAACGAATGCTCAAAAGTAGATAAAACATTCTAAAATCTCAGACCTACAAACTGTCATGTTACCAAGTTGTAAGAAAGATATTAGATAAAGTTATAGGAGACTTTAAAGTTCATCGCACCAAGTGTGTACTTCCAAGCGTCCTTTGCAACATTTTTTACACCAAACTCCGGTGTCATTAAAAAAAACCAACATAAAACAATCTTTAAAGTTTTGACAACCGCGCGTTCACGGTTCCATAAAATCGACGCCCATTTCGCTTCGGAAATCGAGAGCACGCGTAATGGCGGCAGCACTTTATGGCAGATTGAAATTGATTTGCTGCTCATTGTGTCTCCTCCCGCAAGGCGTCCATCACACGCGAACCCCGGGGGAATCGGTGCCGCACGGTACGTCGTCGTCGATCCTCTTCTCCCCTGGGGAGGGTGGCATAAATTCCAGATGTGTCAATTCGGTGCGAGATCCAGCGGCGAACGTCGATTCGTCATATGTGTACGGTTTCGGTCGATCGTTTGAACGTTTTCGGTTGCATTCCTTCACGTGACCCTCAAAATGACCCTTAATGGTCGCTTAACCATCTGTCAGTGTCGCTCTCTGCCGCATCCTTCTGCATCCGTACGCATATTAGTGCCGCGCGGAAGATGATGGCCGCGCGGCTGCCTCTGTCTCGAATGCGTCGGAGTGCCTGGGTTTTTTTTAAACTTTGAATGAATTTTATTGTTTCCGCTGGGGCGTCGGGAAACGGAACATAAGTCGCTCGAAAACCGCGTACGGGTTTGACGTGCACAGAGAGAACCTCCAAGACAATCGACCCTGGAATGTTTGGAGAAACATTGAACTGGCACCCGCACGCAGCAGAGGAAAGAAACGACTTCCCTTTTTCTTTCGCCAGCGTCAAATCAGTGAGAGTTTTTCGTGTACGTAGGATGGTATGGGAGTCGTTTTTAAAAGATGACTTCGCGTCTTCGCGATGCATTCATTTGATCGTTCCTCGGCGAACGCAACTCTAAGGCGAGGTGGCTTTGGCGCAGACGGTAACGGGCTTGATTTATCGTTCCTGGCGGTGGTCGATGAAAAATTGACCCTAAAGCGATGTTCATTTCAAACGGCTTCATTGTCTTTCGCACACGTCGTACTCGCTCGAGAGAGAGAGAGAGTCCCGAAAAAGAGACGTGTTAAATGGACAAATTTCACGGACGTGTCAGGTGACGTCTGGCTGCAGTTCACCCGTGGCATGCATGTATGCATCGCGTGTGTCTCCGTGAGGACCATTTATCTGAGCCCACCGCCTCGTTTGTCACCGCGTCGTTTGTCGTCGGGCTGGGATGTCGGTGCACAAATTGCGGTGGGCAAATGTATTTCACCAAATTTTGACAACCTGGAAATGGACTTGGTTGGTGCATTCGCTCCGATTGGATCGGGTGAGGAAATATTGATTGAACCAGATGTTTGCAGGAGAAGGGAATCTATAAGCGGAATTCTGCAGGCTGATAGGAATGCCACCTCATTAGTGGTTGAAATTCATCACAATTCGCTCGAAATGTTGTTTGTTTGCAGTCCCTGGAAGTATTGCACGCCCGTTATAGAATTCCAATCGTGTAATGAATGCTTTGAGTAAGTTATTTCATTACGATTGTATTCAAAGTACGCATCCAACGCTCTTTTGAGCTTGATTAAACCACATTTTTCGTACGAAAACATGCAGAATCTATAAATAGGTACCAGCAACTTCACCCAAACACTGTCCATCGCAGATGAAATAATGCTTCTGATGTTGGCTGTCCTTTCCGATCGACTACCTCCACGAGAAGCGCTCGGAGCTGCCTTCTCATAGCTCCCAAACGTGGAGTCTGGCGTCCGGAGAATGCTTCACCTCATTTATCAAATCAAACAGCAGCAAGTAGGTTGAACCGTCTGGAGCAGCAGGCCTAGCACCGTGGCCTCTGTTATCTCTCTGCCACATGGCCCCAAATCGGATATAGGCGCCTGCCTGCGTTACGCCTCCTCTGGCGGTTTCTTTGAGCTGGAAGCTTCATTTTTGAAATCAAAAATTGCTCAAGTATCTTGTTTGCCGGCGGCTTATCTTTCCTTCGCCGCACTTCGTTTCCTCCGAAAATGAGGACTCATTGCGAAAGAGGCCGCCCTATGGTGAAGTGACTTATGTGGTCGTATGTTCGCCGGTGCCCTTGGACTGGTTTTTTTTCGGGGGGAGGACGGAGTTGTTCGCAAACAGCGGTTCAGCACGGCCCGTCTCAGTGGGTTTCTAGGGTGAAGGCATCTCCCTCGAGCGCCAAACGAGCAGTCAGTGTGGGTGGAACAAACGCTAGCGCCACTAATCCCATTCATTCTCACTGACGTCACTGCAGCCAACGCAGCAAAGGTTAAAGGCATCCATTCACCGGTTTCCCGAAAATTGTCCTCCAGCGTGGAGGGGTTTACAATGAAGATTAACGATTCCTTTGGGGGAGCGCTATGGAAGGATGCCGGTTGAATCGGTTGAACCAAAACCCTAGCGGGAGCGCGCGATCTAATAACGGTAGCCGAAATTAACGAAACCAATCATCAACATATCCACCCCCCACCGGCCACTGATACCGCGCTGTGTGGTATCCATCGTTCGCCCGAAACGAGAAAGGTGACTAAGCATGAGCAATTACCTGGGCCCGATTAAGGTGTCGACAGCACCGACCCCCCAGGCCCGGTAGCTCAGGTGGGTGCGGGATGATGTGCGGGGGTACAGCAGATCTTCAAACGATACACACATCCGGCTAGACGGTGGTGCGTCTGCGAAAATTGCGCCCCAAACGATCGAGAACCGAAAGATGCTGCTCACTCGGCGAACAAAACGGCAGCAGCGAAACCTCTCCAAAATTGGCAAAACCTTACCGTTTCCGAGAATTCGCGGTGAGATGGAGTGTGCGTGTGTGTGTGTGTGTGTGTGTGTGTAGTAGCAAATAAGAAAAAGGTAGCAAATTCGACGGACCCATAAAGCGGCACTGTTGCGCAAACAGTTGCTCTTTCTTTTCTTCCGCCTCGTAGAGATTACGTTTGCTTGCTGCCGGGTCACTTGCGGACGCGGCGCGGTTGCGCTGCTCACCTCAATCGTACAATCGGCGTAAGGTGTTAATTTGCCACAACTTACGCGTGCGGGCCCTACTCCCGTGTCCGCCTCCGTCCACAAACATGCACACTCAGGCACACGCGACCTGAACCCGACGCAGGCGGCTGGATGGTCCAATCAATGGCGGAGAAACACTCTCTTGCTCGAGCAGGCGGCAGCTCAGCCCCGAAAGTGGGCTGAAGTGATTGCGCTCGTAAACACGCAGGAAATTAATTCGCGGAAGAGGGCAAAACGGAACTGGGACTTCGGTTATGCGATCGGGGCGATAGGATAGGGGCGTACGCTTCGAAACTTTCGAGAGCATACATTTATGGCAGTAAACAAGTTTTTTTTTCCCCCAAGAGCAAAGGAGAGAAAAACAATATCAAAGCAGATTTGTTTAGGATGATCATCATTTCACAATTTATTCCGCGGTAGACGCATGACTGATGCCTTTATTATTAATCTTTAACGCGAAGCAAAGGAAATAAACACTTATGCGGGGAAGAATCAATAGAACCCCTTTTGATCTTGACTCTTAAATTCATTAGGCATTTATGAGCTTATCGGTATTATTTTTTTAAATAATCCTATGTTTCAAGATTTTTTTGGGTTGTGTCACACCTTATCCTCTTCTATCAGGATATGATTTTATTTTACCAGTTTCATATTAAACTTCATGGTTTGTCTATTGCCAACAAAACCATTAATTGAGATAACATCGCGTTCATGTATTAGTATCGATGATTTTATTGTTATATTGGTATCAAAGTGTAAAAAAAACTGAAAAAAGGTTAAAAGACAATGATGAAATCTCCTGATTCTTCTAAAATGAAGAAAGAGGACACAAATACTATCAGCTATTTGTTGATAAGCAAACGAAAACTTTCAGAGATGGATGAACGATAACGATTTTGAATACTTTAAATATATTATTAAACGATTTTCTAAACGTTTTATGCTCCATTAGTTGAACTTTTCAGGATCTGGATCTTTTCAGGATAATTGCTTGGTCCTACAAGTTGTTTGAAAAATCATCATACATATTGGAAATATCGATTTGGATGATGAAATGAATGTATTTCTGACAATCTAATTTAGGACCTCCTTTGAAGATGTCTGCCCTGCGAATGCAAATATCACTTCCAATATACTTTCGTCAATATCCATGAAGTTGACACATAAAAGCTAGCATTATTACAACCAGGTACTATTTCTGAGATTCATTGTGGAGATACTTTACTATTTAAAGACCGTTGACCCCCCTCTATTTCCTGTAGACAATCTGCCAGTTGAATCAGTGTTTTCAGCATCGATACGCTGACGGTTTGGCTATATTGTTTGCAAAAACCATAAATGTATATCCTCCCGTATTATCCTGCTCAAGAGGGAAGCCTCCGCACGACTCGTCGAACACCTTTTATCACGTTCCTAGTCCGATCATCGTCTATTTATGAGCGTTGGCTTATCCGCTTGATGGGATTGAAAAGAAGATTAAGCTCGTTATTGCGCCATGCCGCCAGATTTAATACTTTTCCGACCAAACCGTTTCAATTCGCTCCTTTTTTCTCTCTCTTTGTTCGATTCGTTTCAGCGGAAGTGAAAACCCACCGTGAAGCAACAGTGGACCGAAGCGTAACGCGAAGACGTCCGTCCGTTCGTCCGGGTGATTCATCGTAGCAATCGACGACCTTCGATCGTGGTGCCGTGGCCGAGCAGTGTGGGGGCAGCGGGAGGGGGTGTTAAATTCGCGTGTGTGTGCGTGTGCAAGTGGAGTAAGTTGCGGCGGTGTTAATAAGCCCGCAAAGTGTGCATACCGCCATCGTACCAGCGTGTCCACGGTCGTCCCGTGGTGGGCCGAGGGTCGGTGTTGGGTGGGCGGGCCAGGCACAAACGCAGCGGCGGGCCGATCATGTCCTTCGGGGTCCTGCCGGGTGCGGTCGCGACAGGGTGGCTGCTGTGCCGGGCGTGCCCCGGCAGTCGGCTGACGCGCGACAGCTGAATGCCGCCTGCGACGTGCGGGAGCATGTGGCGTCGCCAGGGGCCGGCCGTGCAATCGCTTGGTGTACCGACGGCTGGAGGGGTGGTGGTGGTGGTGGCGGGACGAGTCAGAAGGCGACCAAAACGGAGACGACGCGCCGACGGGGGCAAAGGACGACGCGGCGATTCGTGGCCACTGCGGTAGGGCTAGCGACGGTGATCGTCGGTGTGGTGTCGCACTTGATCCTTGCCACCGTCGCCCACTCAGCCGATGCTGCAGAATCGAGCAGTAACGCCAGTAACGCCGGTAACGCGTACAGCAATCGCTTCGGGCGGCTGCTGCTGAATGGGACACGCACGGCAGCGACGGCCGCCATCGCCACCACCATCGGTCCCACCGGCGACCCAGGCCCGTTCGATGGCGCAGAAGCCGAGTTCGTCGCCGTCGCCGATGGAACCGCTTCCGCTGGCTTTAACGATTCCAGCGAAATGCCCCAAATTCCGGAGTACATCCGGGCGACGTCGATGGTGTTCTGTATCATTATCATGTGTCTCGGTGTTATCGGCAACATTATGGTAAGTGGCAGGGCGCCGTTTCAGCGCACACCAGCCCGGCCGGTGTAATGCGACGATTCTTCTACGTTTTCTTTCTCCTCTCCCCCCCACACAGGTCCCGATTGTCATCCTCAAGACGAAGGATATGCGCAACTCGACCAACATCTTCCTCACCAACCTAAGCATCGCCGATCTGCTGGTTCTGCTCGTCTGCACCCCGACCGTGCTGGTCGAGGTCAACTCGCCGCCGGAGGTTTGGGTGCTCGGCGAGGAAATGTGTAAGTAACAGTGCCAATGCCGTGATCGGGATGTGTGTGTGCGAGAGGCTGGTGGTGGGCAGTGCAATGATAAGAGGGAAATGTGCCACTTTCCCTTTAAGGAGACTTTTTTTGTTGTTACGCCACTCATCTCCTTCTGGCTTCCAGGCTACCGGATGTCCAGCTAAACGCATTGTTCCCAGCGAACCGGAACGGAGCGTGTTTTCGGTTGGGTTAGGGTTTCTACTGTGCGAAGGATGGCATTTTCTGCTATCATTTCCCGTCGGCTTAATGCGTTTCATTAGCTCTTTTTCTTGTAAGAGAATCTGATGTCAGTAAGCAAAAATTAAAAGAAGTCATCAACAGGGAATTGGCACAGATATAACTGAAAATAAAAAAAAATCGTCGCGACTGTAATAATAGCCATGGAGAACGTGAAAGTACGACAGTACATGAAGTCTTGAAGAAAACTTTAACTGATTCATAAATTTGAGGTTCAAAATAAAAGTTAACTATATGGGCTTTTATGCGATTTTCGTGTGTTCCAAAGACTAGTTCTGGGACACTGCAATCATACTGACGAAGATAACATAGTAAAGAGTCTCTCAACAATCGAGTTCCATGGAGTGGCGTGTCGTTGGCGGACCAAATCCAAGCAGGTGGACAACTAACCACAGGCAAGAATACATTGATTGACTGGAGGTCAATCACGTACCTCCAGATAGATTCCACAGGAGGCATCCCATCTTGTGAGAGATATTGACAGTATCTACACTGAAATAGCTGACGAGTTCAAGAGCATTAGATTGATCCAGTTTTAAATCGCTCAGACAATGGAATCAAACGAGGAACTGCTGTAATGGATGTTCTGGCCAAGAAACGTTGTAAAAGCTTAAAATTTGAAAGGGAAATGTCTACTACTCTTTGAAAAGGGAGTGAACGCACAGATTTCATAAGGATCCAGTACCTTTCCTCACCATTCCCTGCGACATAGATGATTAAGATTCAAACACACAATCAAACTGTAGACATATGCTGGAACTCACTTAGTGAGCGAAAGCGTAACTAAATTATCATTAGTTCACGATAACTAACTTAAACAATAAGATAATCACAAAAAGAGACAGTCAGACCATCATCGGTGCGCGTTCGATCAGTGGCGTGATAATGTGATACAACAATCACCTCGCACAAGCAAAACAAAAAAAAAACACCGTGAGCATCGTGAAGGTGAAGTGAGTTCAATTGAGACGAGCTATTTCGGGTGCCATGCTTCATTTGTAAGTCAAATGAAATTAACTTATGATTTGGACAAACTTTACCCATTACGCTCGCAACGATGGGCACCGCTGACCTTGCGCGAACTTTCGCTCCAACAACCTAATAATGGCCACCGGATAGCTCGATATCTTTCCACCTTTCCGTGCTCTGGTTGTGTGTGTGTTTTTTTTCTCGTTGTTGTACTCACTCGTTTATTTGATTTCACACCTGAGGCACCGTGCCCGCTGCGGCTGCACTGTCATCAACTGCACCCGAACCCCGGCAGGTGGTCTTGTGCGGCTGCACTTCACCCGGAATCACCCCCAAAAAAAAAAAAACATGCGGCAAACTTTTGCTTATCCACGCCACAACCACCTCTGATTTACATGCCAGGACAATTTAAAGCGAACACATTCCACCACCGAATGCGCCCCGAGCGCTGCGTGTGCAGTCAACGGTGACCGGTGACACCGGCGTTGGACAGCAGCAACAGTTGCAGCCCACCGAAAGGGACGATCGGGTTACGTGAAGTAATATATATCGGAGACGGGGGGGAAGCAAATACGAACCCCGAAAGCCCAAACCCAAACGTGCTCCCGTACTCCGGCGTTTCTTCGATACGAGGTGTAGTGCGTTCTTTTCTTGCGCTCGCTTTCTCGTCGTTCGCCGTTTTGCGCTTCGCAACATTATTAACATAAAATATGGCCCATTCGGTGGATGGCCGGCGATAGAACCATTGCCAGCAGCAAGAGCGCCAGCAACACCAGGAAGGTCGCCACTAACGATGATGTTCTTCTGTGGTTGGGGTCTCTTTTTTTCGTTGCTGCTTGCACCATTTCCCCGATAGTCGTTCGCTGCGGGAGCGTGTGGGCGAGCTGGGCGTGCAAAGTTTCGCATAAAAATTTCCATCCCGAGCTTGACTGACGTTTGCGGTAAGTGAACCGCTTCCGCAGCCGAAAAGGCACCGAAGGGAATTACTCTTTCTTACTCTTCTGTCGGTGTGTGTGTGTGTGTGTGTGGGAATCGAAAGTGAATAAGTCGCAGTCGGAAGGCTTTAGCGATCGACCGAACGAACCGCACGCAAAAACACCCACTTGCCAACCTGCCACCGGGCAGGCCTAAATTGTGTCCCATGTCAGTGGGACGTGACTACGGGCCGAGGACACGCCACGGAATCCCACAACAAATCTCCCGATGCCAATCAACGCGCCACGGCGCAAGCTGCTCTCTACTCTCGGCAGATAAAAATGCCTTTTCTTTTTGGGGAGGTAACCAAAAACAAAAAAACAAAAAGAATAACGCCAGTAACGCACGGTTACGGGTCCTTGGGGGGTGTAAGATCGGGACGCACGCATCGTTCCGTGGGCCTCTAATCCCAACGCTGATGAATATGTATTGAATCGGGTCGATTCCAGGGTGGGAGATGGCGGATTTTAATTTGATCCATCGCACAAAGCTTTTGGGGGGAGGAGGACGGCCCTTAGGCAACTCTTCCCCGGTGGGTGGAAGAACACATTCCATATCCTCGCTCCCCGGACGGTGATTATTTTTCCTAACCTTCACCCAAACAAGATAGAGAGCGGTTTTCGCTTTCGGCACCCCGGAGGTGATTCTCGACCACGAACGAAACGTCAAAGAAAGGCCACTCGATGGATAATCACGATCAGAGAGAGAGAGAGAGAGAGCAACGTCGTAGCGTTCTCCGCAAGCCAAAAGCGCTTGAAGCTGCTGCCGGTGGTGGTGGTGAGATAATTTAAATGCAATTTCACCATGGGGGTGCTTTCGAGGCCCTCGGCAGCCGGCGCAGTTGCTGGGCTCGCCGGAAATTACAATTAATTTTGGATATGCTCTGGTTGGCGTTCCCGTCCGCCCCTGGGCGGACATCCTGGGCCCGGGCCATCCGGTTGGCGGCGTGGATTGGGGCGTTTGACTCGTCTTCGCGGGGTCAAGCGAGAAGCGCAAAAAAAGGGAATAGGAAAAGTTCAACCGCGGCCATCGCCGTTCAGTCCGCTCTGAGCGAGCGAGCGAGGAATCGGTCGTTTGCATTCAGCACGATCGACATCAATGTCCTGCTGGAATGCCTGCACCGTGTGGAATGCCGATGCTCGATTTCGCAATCGTAGCATGCCACGGCACCACGAAATGCACACAGCAAGCGAGCCGTGTTGCCATGCGACGACAGCGACAGCCGTGTACCCGAGCCCGAGCCAATAAACCGATTACCTGGTGGCACATAAATCTGCCATCGGTGGTACGCCGGGGTGCTCCCCGGTGGCCACTTTGCCCCGGGGCCCGTTCCGGGCTGTGCGGAAAGTTATGAAAATTAACATACACATCCCATGGCCACCAGCCGCAGCCGGGCGTACCGTGCGCTAATCGGAAGTTAGTGCGCACGGAACGGATGCACAGCTCCCACGGGTTGGGTCGCGGGGTACGGCCACTTAAGTGGCCTATAAAGTGCATTCCGGGTGCATACCGTACCGTGGCGATCGGATTGTGCTCGTAAGATGCTTAATTTAATTTCCCTTTCCCCGGCTCATTTAGGGCCGGCTGGCCGGATGGGTGGCGGGACTCCAGGGAGCAATGGACGTTGGGGGAGCTTAGCTTAGGATTTTATGGTCATAACAGATTCTTAAGACCGATCAATTACTGCAGGCAAACTGCGGGTACTTAAGTCCTGTTTCAATGGTTCAATGGTGGTGGTTGTTGGGATTATAGTCAAGTGATACTGAGCAATGAGATATTTGGAAGAAATACTTAAAATGTCAATTTTTCTTATTGAAACTAATGATTATTAAAAGTTATTCCTATAAAAATAATGGATGGATAAGTATAATGAATAGAATTCATTGTAGTATTAAAATAATTAGACAAGATTCTTGTAATGGAAAACAAACAATGTCTGAATGAATTGTGTAAAGTCTAAACAAATGATACTCAAGATATTGAAGATCTATATATAGTTTTTCAATATTTTTTGACATTTAATATATTTTTTGTATTTAGATCAGACGGGATAGGTATCGTCTACTACTTCTTTTATTCTATGTTCTTCTATTATTATTCAATGTTAAAATTGAATTCATATTGAATAAAGTACTTATTTTGAAGTGTTGCTTGCTGTGTCACGGTATTCTCAACGATACGAGAACAATGGAAAGCAACTAATTACTGCGAAGCTCTTCTGTCCTCCATTTCTAACACAATTTATCCATGAAGCACAAACATGAAAGCTATTTGCAGCGCCCAGGAATGCATTGTATGCAGTCGCCTTTGTGTGAAATACGGCCATCCACTGGCCGTGTGGGTGCGACGTCATGACGTGCAGGCAGCCATATCTTGCCGCCCATTTGCTCAACGCGTATGATGTCCTCATGTGCTGTGGAAAATAATGTTATCCTGCAGCCGGCAGCGGAAACAGGATCCCGTTTGCGGGTGCTGCTTGCTTTTACTACGTAAGTGGATTTTTCATTCACCGTGGCACCCCGGGCGCTGCGACTTAAGAGCACGCCCGATCTGGATTCGATACGATCAGAAGCTCATTTGTGCGTGGGCGAGGGACTGGCGCGCATATGATGCACCGCCGAGGAGCGGGGGGGGGGGGGTGGCGTCGGAAGAGAGATAAAAGTGCATCGATTTATATACGCTCCCCGGTGCAACCCAGCTCGGTTGCATTGGTGCTTGGGACCGTGCGCGCTAAGACAACGTAAGAACCAATCCGGCCGGAGCTCGTCAACGTCCAGGGATTAGGTTTCCGAGTGCTTCCAACCCGGGCCCGGCGTTCTTTGTGTGTGTGTCGTCGGTCGGACGAGTGCCGGTACAAAATTTAGGTCATCGCCAAGATCTGGCCATTGCATCCTCCCGCCCGGACCTGAAACTGACCACAGACCACAGTCGGTCGGATCGCGCACTTGGCGCACAATAGCCGCTGCTATCTCAGCAGTCCCATTGTCGGGCTCGTTCAACAGCTCGGACGCTGAAGCCCATTTGTTGCCCTCGAACACACCATAAAATGGGCTAGCCTACGATGGGGACAATGCTGGGGATATTCGTTACACTATCCACCCGGACGCGGCGTGGGTTCGATCGGGCGGCACTCGGGCATGTCCTGTCGGAAGAGGAAAAACATTAACCACGGTGACACGGTGCCGTTTTATCAGGCGTCATAAATCATCATTAACAGATGGCACGGTGGTCGTCCCAGGGCATTAGCAGCAGGTTTTCAGCGCTCTCCATTCATTCGTTGGACGTAATTCAACAAAAATAAATCAATTTCCCCGTTTTATAATGGGGTGGGACGTAAAGTGCCCCCAATAAATAGGTCAATCGGGAGAGTCGGGAAGAGAATCTTGAAATCTATCATCACACATCTCAACTTCCCGTTCGGTAGGATCGCGCACGGGGAATGATAACAACAAATCGGAAATGTTATCCACGAAGATTTCAAGTATCTTTTGAAAAGCAAAAGCACAACACTCTTCTGTATCGTTCTCCATTGTGTGCAGCGTGGGAAACCGTATTTGCTTTGGCGCTAAGCCCTTTCTTCGGCCTCAGCGATTGTGTGTCTGTGTGTGTATTAAACTTCCACATTTGCCAAAACGAAAAGACGATACTGTGGCCCTATTCAGCTGGGACGTGCCATCCTGCTAGCCAAGCCGAGGATCCTAGAAGGTGCGAGAAGGCGAAACTAACCGGAATGCTTATTCCTTTCTTCCGGTGGATTCGGGTGGAAAACCAGCCATAATAATTCATTGCATTATCGGCAGCAGCAGCCTGAAAGTCACCTTCGGTGTATTTCGTACCCGTGGGGCAAGGTTGACTCGGGACGACCTGCCGGGTCGTCACTTCGTGTTGGTGTGAAAGGTTAGCAACGAAAGCCACTAAATGATGCACCAAGCCGTGCATTAGGTTGCACAAGACACTGCACTGCACCGCACATCGCCTGCAGTGCTTAACCTAACAGGTACGTGTGGGGCCAAATCGAACGAAGATTCGGATATCGGTTTCGTTCCTTATCGACCGCAATCAAATGAAGTTCTTGCGCGCTGGGTGGAGTCTGGGGCTAAGGGGAGGAAAATCGTAAAAAGATATCCCGTGCGGGGAGAGACGGGCTGAATCCGATACGATGCATTTCTTCACACTCCCCGGTGTGGCGTGCTGTGCCCGGGATGGAGGTGGAATTCATTAAGCTTTGAACTTTGCTCGTGCCGTTACATGTCAACCGTTGCCGGTGGAAGTAACTAGGGTGGGAGAGATGTTTGCTGCACAGTGAATAGTGGAGTGGACAAAAAATGAAATCTTATTAATTAATTGTATGTTTTTCAAAACTCATAAGTGGTTAGGACGAGTTAGGACGATTTGAAATATTATTTACGTGAAATTCATGCTAGGTCTAGGGAATTAAATGCTTGTAAATTTAAATGAAAATTATGTTGAAATAAAATATACAAATATCTTTGATACAAAGTCATAATTTCTCGAGTCCATGATCGAAAGGGTAACTTTTAGAATTAAACCCTTTTCATCAATAATTTTAGCCAACTAAACGTAGAAATTCGCAGAAATATTTCTCTAGAAAAATTGAAATTATTTACAGCGCTTTAAGCTTTTTGCTCGCGTGACCTAGAAAAAAAACCTAGAACATAATCTACCTAAAACAGAAGTATCCCAACGACCAATGGTTTCAGTTTCATAATAGTACATACATAGGATTTTGTTGTTACTGGAGTTAAACTACTGGCGAAAAATAGTAAACTTATCTAAATTAATTTAAACATCTATCTAGAGAGTAGAAGTATGTATAATCGAGTGTGGTGGGCTAAATCCTCACGCAATATTCTATACTATTTGCCTAGTAAAGGGACACGTACCAGCTTCTTATAATTCTATTGAAACAGTATTTATCGACACATGAGAAATATACTCATTTCTTTACTTCAAACTATCAAATGATCATCTTATATTCCGACTGGATGGTACTAACCTGACACATTTTTGTCCCAGTGCTCACATGAATCGGCTCCACTGTGCGGTGCTTTCAATGTGAAGGAGAACAACCATGAATGGAATTTCTCAACGCGCGCGGTTAGGGGTAACACGAGCACACGAGGATAAAGGATTCGCTATGCTGACATTGGCCTCCTCCGGGGGGCAAGTGCCGGTCCGGTGACGATGGCTGTGAAGATGAGCAGCAGAGAACGAAAAAAAAGTGGATGCAAACCAAACCGCAACAGATATATTCAAATGCGGAGGCGCCCGCACTGCATGACGAAAGTTTTGACGACGAATAAAATGCACTTTTCGAACGAAAGCACTGTCAAACGGTGTTCCGCCCTCCTCAAGCCCACTGGGTAATGGTTTTCGCTGTTTGGTTTGTGGCAAATTGCCGGTGCATGGAGGGCTGTTAGCACATTCCATCTCCGGGCCGGGTTGGTTGTTTGCTACCGTGCAGGCGACGGAATCTCGACAGAAAATAAGGCTATGGGCTGGGCAATAAATAGTAATTAGCGCCTCTGCAGCCAGTTCAAACACCGGCGGAACCGTCCATCGACCCCGTGCAGTCTGCCGGGTCGTGGATTCAAGAGAGAGAGAGAGCGAGAGTACTCGATTTATGAACTGCGAAATGGGGCTTAAAGCCGGATTAAGCACGGAAAAACCGCACCGTCCATTTGTCTCGCTAGGAGAGAAATCGCAGCCCACTAGACGGATAAACATCCTACACCTCAATTATTAAGACGGGCCCGTGAAGACGCCAAACGCAATAAAGCGCCGGTAGAGACGCTCGAGAGCCGTTTGAAACGGTGTAAGATGATCATCGGCCGTTGATCGGTGAGCAATCGATGGCAAACGATCGAACGGAGGAAGAACAACAACAAAAAGCATACACAACAGACCAGAGGCCATCGTAAAAGTGCAATCATAAGCAAGCAGCGCCAACAGGCGCATAAATTACGTCCCGTATGTGTGTGATATTTTTCTCCCAACGTGTTGTTTGGTGTCTTTTTTTGTTCGCTCGTTCCGTCTCCCGGTGCTAGCTTGTTCTGGTTTTGGTCGTTCCTCGCTTTGCACAGCACAACGACGGATGCAGACACTTCTGTATGCAGCCGTCGTAATGCAAGCGGCCCAGTGCTGCTGCCCGTGCTTTATGCGCTGCGTTGGAGCCATATTAATGAGCTTTCGGGAGGAGGTGGCTGCATGGAGGACGGCGGATGAGTATGTTTTCGGCTGAGGCAATAAGATTAATGCACCCTGGTGCTCGCGCCAAAGCGTACGGTGTGCGGTGCATGCCGACGGTGGTTTATTGTGATGCCTGCGAATCGTAATTACTTGCTGCACGCAACTTGTTGCTGTTCGCGCGCATGTGGTTGCTCCTAGTGGTCGGCTGGCAAGTGTTGCCTAATTTAACTTTATTGAACGCTAAACGATTGCACATTAGCAGGTGCATCCAACGATCCACACCCGTTGGGCTAGGATTGGTGTGGGTTTGGCGCTTCTGGGTTGGGTTTCTGTACACTGCAGTTCGACTTTGACTTTGATACTCCTTCTCGATAAATCTGTAAACGTATTAAAAACAAACAAACCCTGAAAATGAATCCATTGCAAAGCGAACAGGGGCGCAGTTGCCCGGAAATCATAGTCATCTCCAAAAGACCATCTGGTAAACTGGTGAACTGGTTGAAGGCCCGGGATGGCCAGATAAACTTCTGTTCACGAAAATCAACCCAACATCGGGCGCCATGCAGGCAGGATGAATGTGCGCCAACGCCAACGTTCCGTCTCGAGAGAGAGATAGAGAAAGAGAGAGCGAGCGGCGCACCAAGTGACTCGCACTTCATTTGACCGTGAACGATGGCGGGATCATTTGGCCGCGGCGGTCATTTCGGGGATGAATCGTCGGCTTTCGGCACAAACGATTGGCGGAACATGGTTTTAGTGGACCGGTGGAAAAGTTTGGTAACATTCAGATTATTTGAATTATTTTGAAGTATAGTATTATTTTGAAGTATAGTATATTAGGATATGATTGAATCGATAATTCTATATTTTCAAATCTTACACGTATAGCTGAAGCTAATATGTTGATACGGTCATTATTTCAACTATTAAAAAACAGACGTTTTTTAAGAACGCAATTTAGGAGCACAGTATACGGATCGAACGAGCCAATAACGGCAATGTCACGCGTGTTGAATGAACTATACGACTTTTTTGACTTCAACATCAATGTTTTTAGGGAACGACTACGTTTTGTGTAATAATTTATGTGCGTGCATCGTGAAATCTGTAACACTGCGTCTGTGATTGTAAACGTGTGCAACCATATCATGGTGGACACGTAATAAATATTATTATTATTATTATTATTATTATTACTTTTCATTGAGCAAGTTGGTGTTTCAGACGTACAAATTTGAGAAAGATATGTTTGAACCTAAGATAATTTGAGAAAGGCCTAAGAACAAATATGAAAACAAATTGTACCAAGTTCCGCTGCTGTAGCCACTGTCTAAAAACATAATACAAACGAATAGAAATCCTGAAGAATTCATTGTAATTCGCGTTTAGAATTAGTGTGACACCCCTATAGACTTTGCGCCCCAGAGTTTTGTCGCTCTATTGGCTATTTTGGGAGTCGTTTGGATACAATCTTCTCAGAATGAGCATCTAGTCGGTGCTGGAATTCAAATCAGTATAGTGTTGGTGAATAAGTAAAAGGGAAATTTTCTAACTCACTCTTTGCTCATGTGAATCAGCACGCCGTTGTGACTCACTACCCAGAGTGAGTTGAATAAAGCAAAACCCTTCAAGAGTCATAATAACTCATACTTTTAATCAAGAAAAGCTTGTTGCTATCATCTTAACACAGCTTAATTATTTATTATTATTTCCTTCACTGAATACTGAATTGTAGAACTTACAAAGTATAAAGACTTCGATCATAATGAACAAGTTTTGACCTCCTGGATATGTTTAAATGAAATATTTGAACAGAGATAGACATATTTCGCATTTGGTTTCACATTGTTCTGATCCACACACTCGAACCCAAAGACAACCTGCTTGCATGAATGACGAACGTAATTCAGTTGCCACTCCGATCCGTCCCGATCGGTAAATCATGCAATGTTAATTAAGCAATTAAGTAAATAACCCCACGGAACACACGGACGTGAACGTGAACGTGTCTCGCAAATGCAATCGGCAAGTGACAGCGAGAATCCTGCATCTCACAAACCCCATCCGGCAGCATCCAAGCAGGCGGGAGTTGTTGCTGGTTTTCTTTGCACGTTTTTTTTCTCCTCCACCCAGTTCTTTGCGCCGAATGTGCGATGCGAACGCGGGGGGTTTTGCATAAATATTTTGATCTTCCATATTGACGCGTTTGCCACGGGGCCAGAAGAATGAAGCCAGACGGTCGCGTGCGACCGGTCCGGGCCCGTCTTTGCTGCCTCATCAAAGCACAGCCCGGGAGATTCCGGAGCGTGCAGGCGGTTCATGAGCTGACAGCGATTTGTTAGTGGATCAAGTTTCGCGTGGCGTGAATCCGGGTCGTTTGAAGCCGGGTCTGCCGGTTCGGTGGTCGGTTGATGCGGCTGCAAACTTCAATCGGTTTCGAGATGACTTACAGGCTTCGCCTCAGTGTGTACGACACCGTTTTGCCCGTTGCAAGGTCGGAGGTAAACTGTGTGTCGTTTTGGTGTCGTGTAGTTGAGGCATGCGGGAAATTTGTGTTGGCTGTGCGCCAAGGGAAGCATACAAACGGGTTTCTATGCACCGGTGACATCCGGTGGAGTAGAAAGATTAGTTTAGAATGATTTTTTTGTGGGTCACATGTAAGCAAATTGATTCACCAATCCCAGCAGCCTGTTGTCAAGCTGCTGTGGCTTTTGCTCGAAACGTCTAACGTCTTATTCTAATGCTCTATTCTTCTAACGTCTTAGCCACTAGAACGGTACACTTTTGGAGACATCTGAATGATAATACTAAAGCTATCTTCTAGCTATTCTGAACAGTTAAAAGCTTGTTTTGAGCGTCACATCTAGGCAGACGGAGCCATCTTCTAATTATTTTGTAAAATATGAAACTTGTAGAGAACGACGGATTCACTAATCATAGCAACCTGCTGTCAAGCATCTGATCTTCTGGTTTGGAACATCTAAAGTCTTAATATAACAATAACCATCAAAGAATGCTGCAATGTCGGAGACGAAAGAATTATAACACTCAAGCCATCTTCTAGTTATTCCGGATAATTTGAAGTTTGTAGAGAACGTCACAGCTAGGCAGACAGATTCACTA
Organism: Anopheles dirus; assembly: GCA_000349145.1. NCBI lineage: Eukaryota > Metazoa > Arthropoda > Insecta > Diptera > Culicidae > Anopheles > Anopheles dirus. Next base: position 18,000,426 of record KB672868.1, on the reverse strand, counting down.
ATCATAGCAACCCGTTGTCAAGCAGCTGCGGTTGTGGTTTGAAGCGCCTAAAGTCTTATTCTAACGATAGTCACCATAGAACACGACACTATCGGAGACGTCCGAATGACAGCACTCAAGCCACCTCCAAGTTATTCGTAAAACGCGTACCGTGTGCACCACCTGAGCCACTTTCTTCGCTAGTTCGGAACAACTCCAGTGCCAGGCGTTGGGTACGCCACGCAAGGTGCAGGTGACTTTATTATTTTTATCGTTTTCCGAAGCACAACAATGAGAAAACAATAAATTACTGTGCGACGCTTCTCGCCCGGTGTCTCCACGGTCCCGGGCCGGTGGAACTTGTTTTGGCGCGGTTCGCTAGGGCCCGCGAGGTGTCTGGGAGTGCACGAAAAAATAAATAAATAAAACGGTGTCATTGGGGCGTGCAAATTGATAAAATTTTATCATCACACACCCACCCACCACGTCTGCGAGGGTGTTGTGAATCATAGTGTCGTTCCACGTGCGGCAGGAAATGGGTGGCTAGGTGGCAAACGGGTAACCCAGGCGGGGTGAGTAATTTATCGTTGTTCAATAACGCTTTCGGACAAGTGCACGCCCGCCAGAAGTGGGCCCAAATGCCGGTTATCTGGGCCGTGTCTAGCAACGGCTACTTATGCTTTGTGTGACTAGCTAATAGAATACTGTTCACGTAATGGAAAACGCGAACAAAAACGCATGTAGACTACAAGCCAGAGAGATAAGCGAAATGCGAGCGCCCACTCAGTTCAATCATCACGAAGAAAACAAGTTCCTAATCGAACTGGAAATGAAAACATAATGTATTAATTGCTACCGTTTCGTTTATCGCAATATAAGTGTTTCCAAATGGCGCGGTCAAATGCTTTCTTCCCATTCCATCCCGAGCGAAGCTAGGTACGCGACGGTAAGAGCCCCAGTGCCAGAGTTGATGGTAATTAGTGACGAATCTAATTAAAAACCTGTGAACCAAAACGGAACCGATGAGCTGTTTCTGAGAATCGTTGGAAGCAATTTCTCTCCTGCACCTTCGCGTTCATCGCAGGGCTAGCATGAAATGTGAAAACTGTGCGCAGAAAGTTTTTCCTCCATAGCTGGTTCGAAGTTTTGCCCTGCAGAGGTGTGATAGAGGAAACGATCGCGCAAACTCTTTGGCCGCAACCAGGGGGTGGAACTTTAGTTAGGAACAACTTTTTCGACGGGTATATAATCATTTCCGACGGCAATTTTTAAACCGAATGTTGTATTTGTTTTAGGAAACATGAATCCGGGTCGATAAATATCGTTTGTTTGTTTTTATCAAAGGTACATGATCAAACAGAAAAGGAAGATGTGATATGGGAGCAATTTGTTTATTGTGTTAGAAAGAAATAATAAATAGTCTGTACTTGAGCAGGCAAGTTTGTTTGTGTGAACGCACAACGATTTCTTATGATTCTTTTGAACAAACATGTCTTATGTTTCATTGATCTTCCATTACTGAAGAATATTAGACAAGATATTAAATCACAATACACAGAAATAATGTTTACTTCCCCTCGAATATCACTTCCCAGAATGAATAGAGAATCGTTCAAACCTCCTTCGACTTGCATTCACGCCAAATGAATGGAAGCGGCAAGCCATCTCGCGGTGAATATTCTTAAAAACTACAAGCACCACCGACGCACAAACACACCGCCCCGTCCGCGCCCGGCCCGGATGCTTCATTGCAATTCATGCGCCTCCGAGCATCATTCCCGGCGAGATGAACGGTATCGGCGAAAAGTAACAGGCGCCCAGACGATTCTAATTTACCGCACGGCCATGCTGGTCATGCTGCTATTATTTTCCGAACGTCAAGTGAACAACACATTTTTGAAGGTGAATGTTAAGCGCGGCACGAATGAACGAAGCAAAAGCGAACAGCAAACCCGGCAGACGGTTGTAAGTTCACGGGTGAAATGGGTTAACCCATGTGGTGGGTGAACGAATCACATCGGATTTGCGACTGCGGGCGATGGACTGTTCGTGTCAATCAGCTCGGTGATCTATGTAGAACTTGTTTCCTCAATGGCTTCACCTTTAATCATTTTAAAAATTATTTAGTGTTCTTATTGAAGAGTTCATTTTGAGAATTCTTTTTGTAAAAAAATGGAAAGTAGCTTCAATTGTTTTGAATTCCATTGGCCGAATTTACGAGGCCGTTATTTATAAGATTTTGATACAAGGTTTGATACAAGTTTGAAATATATACATGTGTCATATTATGACAAGCTGCATTCCACTCGTATTATCGCAAAACTATGGATATTTTTAATTTTTGGTTTGAACATTCACTGCAGGCAAACAAAAAGGAATATTATTCGAATATAGTTAAAAAATTGTGAATATTTTTGTACAATTTTTTAATAAATAGATAAAAAGGATATTATTATGTGAAGCTAAATGCTTGAATCTAAGTTAAAATCTTAAAAATCGTTTTTCATATGACAATAGCCATCAAAATTTCCTAAAGGAAAGCTTATTTTTGCAAAAATACAAATTGTATTTATTTTAATACTCTCAATCTGATAACTAAGGATAGCGCTACAATTAACGGTACAGTTTATGTTTATGTTTAAACGATTATGTTATCATAATCCATTGGTTGTATATTGGTTGTATACATAACATAAGCATTATCACGATGAATAATAGAATTATAAAGCATGAATACTATCTTCATGACTTCTGAAACGAAAACGATTATCCTCGATGTGCTTGGTTGAAAAAAAACGAAAAAAAATGCTCAACTTCTATGACACATCCCTTAAGAAGCACTAAACACCCCAAAAATTCCCCCTTACCATTTCGCGGAACAACTCCCGACGGATGGGACAAAACAAAGAACATATGCCGCCCGGAAAAGGCGCAGACTTCAAATTAGTTTACACGAGCTCCGCTGCTTTGTGGGTGACATATACACACACATAATCTCAACAAAAAAACCCGGCCCCGAGCTATATCGATGTTTTTCCAATCGAATGAACGGGGACGCTGTATCGTTCACGCTCACCCCACATTTTCGCAACGGTTGATTTTGCGGTCGGTCGGAAACGACTACGGGTTTGCGTTATTTCGCAACACGGGCGCTAATGTTTACGCGCTGATTTGCGCTCGCTTTCAGAAGAGCACTGCAAGGAGCAGATGAGAAAGAAAGCAACCGCTCCTCTGTTATGCTGGAATCTCGTGCGAGACCGGCTAGTTCCGGTGCCACGAAACCACTCCAGCGGCGCTGTTTACCTTTTGTGGTGCGTTTTAATGATTTTTGGGGGATTTTGATTAGTTCTTTATGCTGCGGTGTGTGGTCGGAATAACATTAACCTTGCTTGTTCTCTTCGTTCCACCCGGAAAAAAAAACACAGGCAAAGCGGTCCCGTTCGTGGAGCTGACGGTGGCGCACGCGAGCGTCCTGACGATACTGGCCATATCCTTCGAGCGCTACTACGCCATCTGCGAACCGCTGAAGGCGGGATACGTCTGCACGAAGACGCGCGCCCTGCTAATCTGCCTCGCGGCCTGGACCGTCGCCGCCATCCTGACGAGGTAAGCCTTAACCACCGTTCTAACCGGCTTATCCGGCCTCTTAGTATTACCACCACAACCACCATCGCCATCATCGTCATCGTCATGATCAACACCTCCGGGAGCCCTCTCAGCACAACTAACAATCATCCCATCCATCACCACGCGAGTGGCTTCGGTGTTTGCTTGTGTGTCTAATGCCTTTCCGCCTGTCTGCCTGCCTGTATGTTGCAACGTAAGCCAGCATCCCTCGAGCTTTTACTCACGGCGTAATCAAGTGTGTCGTATGTGTGTGTGTGTGTATTTATATTGCTCTCGGTGCATGTTGCCGTGTGTCCAGTCGCTGCTTATGTTTATTTATACGCTCCGTATCTAGCAATTCTCGTTGAATCCTTTCGATCACGTTCGACCAGATCGATCATGCCCGGTAGCGGCAAGACGGGTGGCACTTAATCGAGCAAACGAGTTAACTCTTGCAATCGTCGCTCGGTATCTTCATCTTCCCGGCGGGGCCGGCATGGCTCGTGACGCGTATCGATTGATTGATTGCGAGCTGGGGCCGAAGTGTATCATGTTCAGTTTCTTCCGTCGATCCTCTCGGCTCGGTGTCTCAGGGCATCCAAACATACCGGTGACAGGTCCGGGTCGAGAGTAATTGCATCCAGGTTCTGTCAACTGCTTCTGCTGCTGGTGAACTACAAGATATTCGATACGACATGACTAGTTGGAAGGTACACTCTTCCAACGGTAGGAGAAAGAACCGAGCGGTGGAAGGATTAGTAAGGAGGGCAAAATGTATCGGAGTGTCGGTTTACTTGCACATTACTTTGTTTAACAATTTAACGAGAAGCGAATTCTATACGGATCGTTTAAACTGAACAAACAGCGCACGATTTGTTTGGTTTCTTATTTGTTTCTTGCTTGCTGGACTAATTTTGTTATCAATATATGCAGTGTTATCGCGAACGCATGTTCTGTAGCATTAAATAACATTTTAGAAATAAAAAAAACTGCTCGAACAATGGTATTGGGACCGTTTTATCACATTTTTATACAATAATTTTGACTCATTTCATGTGATACTAACGGATTGGTAGTGGCAGTAACGTAGGTGGATCATGTTTTTTCAGTGCTTCACAATAAATAAAACTTCTAGCCTTACTTACATTCGGGTTCGGGATATTTTTTATATATTTGTCATTTCAAGGGACATAAAAAGAAAGGATATCGACCTCACTTGACGTTTATGTTGAAGAAATATTTTCGAATTCAATTACGGCTCAATATAGTGTTAAACTGTGATAACCAGGACTGATCTCCTGAATATGATCGTAAAACATAAAATTCTTCTTTTATTCAATTAAGGATTCTTTTTTATGACGATTCGCTTCCCTTTCCATTGCATCTCGTATCTGTCCGTATGAAAAAAAAACCGGAACTAGCGTTGCCGCAACCTCTCGAACTGGACAGTGGAACGGTCAACGATGCAGTTCAACGAAAAAGCTCATAAATAAATATGCAATCGGTGCCGGTGAGAATTCGGCAGCGTCATTTCTCCAGCGCCACCACGCGTTCGCGGTCATAAATTGTGATTTTATTTCAAACCCCATTTTTGTTGTGAGTGATAAACATTGAAGTGTATTATTTTGTGGGTGATATTCGATTCGTGTGAGGCGCATATTCGCTGGGAATAGAAATACTTCGATTCCGATACATCCACTCACCCGTGGCATAAGACCGTAACAGCCATTTTATGAACGAAATCAGTTTTTAGCGCCGTTGCCTCGCGCGGGTTTTTCCGAACGGCACCGAACCGAATGAACGGCAAGGAAAATGAGGAAAGTTTCAACGATCGAACAGCTCGTGGCTGCATTTTTGTGTGTCCCTGCAGCCCGTGGTTGTAAATGAACGACGTAACAAATGCTAGCGTCCATTTGTGGAGACGCGACGAATATTAATGCAATCGCTGGCGGTTTCGTTCGCCGTACCCAACGTACCATGAAGACGAGCTAGCCAGCCAGTGGCTTTCGACACTTAGCGTTTCGTTCCGTTCTTGCTTTTCCCATCGAAAGGTCGTTCCATTTCATCGAATCGCCTTTTTAGGTGCGTCTCTACTGACGCGACTTGACCGTTTGCGAAACGTTCAAAGCTAAGAGCACCCAAAAAAATCACCCACTGCTGATGAAACCATGAAGGACCGTTGTGCACGGAAGCAGTGAAAGTTATGTCCAGGATGCACGCTTTACGGGGTTTCAAAAGAAATTTTGACGCGCGGCAAGGATTAAACACTCGCCTTTGAAACCCGCTAGCGCCTCGCCTGCAGGAAGTACATTCTTCCCAAAAGGATAACACTCTGCTCCGCACGTGGCTGACGCCCTTGTTTGCCAACAAATTTGCTCACACCAACGCGAGCAGGATGCGGACTGGTGTTTGGGTTGTTACTGCACGTCTGCACTAAATAGAGCAGCTTCACGCAGATCACGTCGTTCCGAGGGAAACGGAAGCGGATGTGAAGGGACGTTGGCAAAGGCAGGAGATACATGTTCGCACGTGGCGTGTGAATTTTTTAGTCCTCCACTTCTTTGTTCTTCGCAGGCAGGCTAAGTACACACGATTATAGGGCCCTAGAGTAGTTTAAAGGGAATTCAGCATGAAGAAATGGCGGTTTAAAAAAAAGCTCCATCTTTTAGGGTTCATAAAAGGTCGCTTTAATTCAACTTTACTCGGGAAGGATGCTACTTTTGTAGCTTTACGTTTTAGTTTTCGTCTCCACACTATGTAAGTTTCTCTCTTTTCACATTACGTTGAAATATTAATCTACGAGTATTTAAAAGATGGCGTTAGTCTCTCGAGTGGAGTAATTTGCTTGTTCTACCTATTTTTCCTTTGTAGAAATAGTATTAAACGCATCTTAAACGATCGACTATTTCTAATGGCTCATTAGACAAAATGATAATATAATAAATATAGTAATTAATTAAAATGCAGGAAAATTTTCCAGCAATTCGTTCTCCTTCTCAACGATCTTATTGTTACGTTGTGCTTGATTACTTATTTTCCATTTAATTTCCAATAAATTACTTCATCACACTAATGAGCACTCAACTGCTCATCCGAAGAGCGTGCTATATCTGCCAGCGTGTGCCATGTGGAAATTTACCTCCAAGTGTCGCTCCAACATCGCTGCCCAGTGCAGTTCTCGAACAGTGTGTTTCGTAGCACAAATTCTTAACAAACAACAATCCCACGCCAACACCAACGGTGGGACATACTAATTACATTTTTCCGCACAAAGGTCCCGTCACGGGAGTAATTATGGCCGGGGGCGGAAAAACGGCGGCCGACGGAAAACTTATTTATTGGTTTGCTTTAATTGATCAATTTCATTGAAGTTTACGGCGCGGCCGAGAGTGCGAGGGCGAGCCGAGGGTTTTCAGTTTTCATTAAATAAACGCTGCTTCACGAGAAAAGGCTCCTCGCTGGGGCACAAAGTACGCTTAGAACGAGAGCTGGTCAGCTGTGTTGGTGCGACGATGCGACGCGAAGAAAAGTGTTTGAAAGTGTTGTTTCTTCTATTTTTGTGTGTTATTTCATTCTAACCACCCATCCATCCATCCATCCATGAGTCCAGTCATAACGACCCAGAGTGAGGGTTTCCTTGCAGCGCTGCAACGTTCGAGGGTGAGCGACATTTGTGCGTCCTTTTTTTATGCTTTCATGAGCCAGTTGCTCATTTTATTTTCCTACGCTTTCTGTGCGTTCGTTCCAAGTGCATTGTGCTGTGCGAATTGTGATTTAATGCTTGGCCGAATGAAGAAAACGCTCATTTTATTCATTAGCCGCCTTCTGTTTCTTCGTGAAGAATGGTCTGTTCTTTTTTCTGGCTGGGTGACTTGAAGGATCCTCGCAAAGGTCGGCCCGTCAGTTCACGCTTATCACACGTGACCTTTCGGGCAACCATTCATGTCGCGCGCGCTCGGCGGATGAAAAATGGCCAACGCAATCGTGCCCGATGACGTCCGATGCATAAAAGATGATCCAAAAGACGCTCCGAAGCTCAGGCTCTCCAACGCCAGACTGACTGCTTGGTTCAAACCCGATGCCGGGAGTAATACCGGTTATCACGGACTATTACCACCACGGTCAGACTGAGGCAGCAAGACACTGCGATAGGATGCAATTAAAGTGAAATGATGGGGCGAAAGCAAGCGGAATCGTTAATCGGGGCAAATGATGATGTCGAAATGATGTGGGAACGGCAGATCGGACAATCGAGTGATAAATCTCGAGCCCCTTTCGCCGTGGAAAGGGAAATAAATCGTAGCAATAGAGAAAACAAACGATCGATCGCGACCGATCGGCGTAACGAATGTGGACGCAATTTATGGCACAGCCCGTCCTAGGGGCTCGTCGCTCGTGGAGCAGTGGTGGTTGGGGTTTGATAAACATTACAACATCGTACAGTTGTGCGATGCGGCGGAAGAGAGAGAGAGAGAGAGAGAGAGAGAGAGAGAGAGAGCATAAATTGTAGCGATGGTCACATTTTATGCTCGATGAAGTAGCGCCCGTCTTCGCAATGTTGGAGAGCTTGTTCGGCGTGGTAAAGCTCAAACCGCACGCACATTGGTCTTAGCGTCCGTTCGATGTCGGATGTGTTTGTGTGTGGCTTACCAAATACGTACATCAGGCGTTGAACGTCCTGACAACCATAATTCATCTCATATCTCGGTCTGTCGGTAGGTTCTAGTGCGAACAAAACAGTGTCTTACAAAACAACTCTTGGAATAATATTGAAAGAAAAATGGTTTTATTCGTGTTTGGCATTAAAAAATAAGGAGGATTGATTGATTAAAAAATATGATAAATATTACTCATTACTCATTTATCGACACAAAATGTAGAATACGAGTATTTTATCTGATATCTGAGCAGATATCTAAACTCATACATTTTTGATAGAACTTTTTCAATTTCTCTGTTTTATTCTAAACTACGCAAGGTTTGATATTGATTGGGCTTATACCTAAAGCCTTAAAGGGAAGCTAAATGGCTATCCATGGGTTTTTCAAGAGTAACTCCAGGGCCTACACGGACCTACATGAGCTGAAGTTTTAAAAAACCTTTCAATTTCATAACCTTGAACCCAACTAAAGAGTATAAGAGTATTGACAAAAACCTGCCTGAGGCCCGTTCCCTGTTGAGCCTCAATCAAAGAAATGTTCGTACTAGTCGATGATAGGATAAGACAAATAAGAGAAAAAGGAGAAGAGATTCATCTGCATCGAAATATTCAAAATATTCGTCAACAAATGACGAAAATAGTCGATTCTATTAGGATCCTCCAAGAAAAAAAATGATACTGTTGCATACTTCTGGAAGAAACAAATGTAAAAGCAGACTTGAAACAAACTTACTAAGTAATATTTATTACTTATATTGTGCCTGTGAAACACATTTGAACAAAATACAGGTTTTAAACGTGTCTACATCGTAATTCACTTTGACCAAACTTTCCACGTGCCATTCCGTGAGTTGCACCTGTTGCGCGCGCCACTGTACATGCCTCTTTTGCTATCTTCGTGTCCGTCTCCATATCGATGATCTTTCGAGCCGAACCGAACCAAAACCCATTCGTGTGCCTCTTGTTCGAGGCTGCTCGAGTAGATCAATTTGGATTGGTTACGAAGCTCATTTTGAACGTCCTGCAAAAGGATTGATTGTGATGAATGGGTACGCACGTTCGGTGGGTGGCAACTCCCGCCCGGAAAACCGATCATCGGGGCGGGAGCGAACGACGATACTGCCACCGTGTGCGTGCGTTCCGACGGGCCATAAATTACGTCCAACAACGGTTTAACCGAAGTGGCATTGCGTTAATTAGAACGCCTGTCAGCTAACTAGGCCAGGACAGTTGTGCGTCAGTGTGGACGGCTCGTTTTAACGGCCTCTTCTTTCTTCCGTTGCCACAGCGTGTGTGTGTGTGTGTGTCCCGCGAAGCCCCGTAAATGGTTTGGCGAGGATGACAAAGCTTGCGACCCGGATGCGCGATGCTTACGAACGCGGAAACGCAACCAAAATTGTGGCTTTTGTTTGGGCCTTTTTTTTTGCTTCTCTCGCGCGCCTATCGCGACCCTATCGGTTGCCCTAGCGTTAAGCGTATTGGGGTGCTTTTTTTTGCTCTCTCTCGCTTCGAGCTTCGCGTCGCGTTGATGCCGACAGACGAAAAACGAGGTTAAACAATCATCAGATGATGCCTCTGCCACACATCCACCGGCGTTTCACGTCCGTTCGGGCGAGGCAGGTTTTAGCATAAAAGAATATTCACCTAAATTTAGATGACCCACCCGTTGGGGTGGATTGGGGGGAAAAGTCATTTTTGCATCCTTTTTTTTGGTTGTTGCTCCTTCTTATCACTCCATCCGGCGCTCGGACCGGCCTCGTGCTCCGGATAGGCTCGTTAGACATTTGGTGCGCTTTTCCTTGCTCCATCGCTGTACGGACTATTTGGTTACCCATGTTGCCACCCGTCGTCGACGCCGCACCAACAATGGATGGAAAATCAACAATGAAAGGAAATGAAAAATGAACCGATATGACCCATCGCGGAAGGAAGGATATAATCGGCCCGATGCCGATGATTCCGGCGGGGGCAAACGTGAGAGTGGGTGCGTGTATTTCCGGGCGGTCACTTGCCTCTTGGCGCGTACATCGTGTCGGGGCTGGCCGTACAAATGGATTGGAAAATTGAGCAAACGACGACCCGGCGACGGAGCGTCCAAGAAAATGGTTGGCCCCGCCCGGCGATAGACCACCGTAGCCGGAGCATAATTTGGTTTCGGGCATCAAATTTCAAGAGGCGTTGATTGACGTCTGTCCCGCCGGCTGGGGCCGCGCGGATAAGTGAGGCCCTAAATCGTATGCTTACGCATCAGATCGCCGTAATTGTTTGTTTCGCTCAATCGCCCCGGTCGGGGAGGGAGGATTTCTGTTTTCGGTTTGGCTGGGATGGGCAGATTGAAGGATCTTGTTGCCGATTCTGAGGCGCTCTTCATAGCCTATGCCAAGAAGGTTTTCCACACCATCGGCCATGGTATTTTTTTTGTTGTTGCGAGAGGGCCGACGGAGAGGTTTATCCATCCGTTGGAGTAGAATTCGATTAAGCGCGCATCCGACGCGTCTGTCCCTTACCGGGCTGGCGAAGACGCGATGGGACAGTGGCGATAGCATCGGGATAGAAGTCTTAAACGATTAATTGTAATTGCTGTCTCTTCGAGACCACGGCACCACTTTGAAAGCAATCCATGTCTAATTGTAAATGACCACAGCGATGGAGTAATAATGGAGACACAAAAGACAATGTTTGAAGAAAAAGAAGCAAATGAGAATTAAAAAATACAGATTTTTAGCTGGCAAAAGTTACTTGAAATACACGTTTCAATTTGTTATTATTATTTCGAAGTATTCTCGTTGTAATATACTAAATGTTTCGATATAATACGCTGATCGAGACTTACTTCGGGCAAAGCAGTATGAAAACGGTTACCTTGGCAACCAAAATAGATGTCCGGTTAATCCAATATGTCGCCAAAACCGTGTTATTTTGACATTTCGACGCTTGACAGTACCTGAGTTGTTATCACAGTATGAAGTGTCAGTTTAGTGTTTAGTCTACGATGAATACTTAACTTTTTTAGATATATTAAAACAATTAGAAACAGGAAAGATCTATCAGAAATTGAAGAAATCATTGTTGAAGGGCGCCATATAATTTGTATGTTACTGTATTTTTTCATGTAACATAAGTTGACCATCAAGAATTATGTTTGTATACAAAAACAATTTTCGCTCATTTTTTATTGGAAAAAGTCGATAAGATTTTTTGTATAAGCGATTTTATTATCTAAGACGTATTTTAAGACATCTCTACTGTTTAACTTACTCTTTGACCATCTTTAAAAACAATCGCAACCCAGTGTGTGCACGTTCCGGTGCGAACGATACCCGATTCCTCTTATCTCTTTACCGAACGACCCGGAAACTGAAAGCAGATGATGATGATCCCTTCAAGACGGCCTATTTTTATTTCCCCCGGAACACCGGATCGCTGTATCCAAGCGGCTCGCACACCGAGCACAAATCTGGGCACAATCTCACCCCATAAAGCCCATCATTTACAGGATTTCACTGGAACCGAACTCGATCCGGCCCAGGGAGCGACCGGAAAGCGGACTCCGCGAAGGAAATGCGGCTTCACGTTTTGTCGCTCTGGAGTGTCGGGTGTGGAAATGGGTGCGCGCGTGTGTGCGCACGATGTTGGGGCGTATGTGTTCGGGAAATTTACGGCCCGTGGGCCAAAGACGCCGTTGTTTGGCGTTTGTTGATTGAATTCATGGCCGCCGCTGGTAGGGTCGCTTTACATTATTTGCTCCCTTTCTGATGGCGTTGCGGTAGGGTAGGGTTCGGGCTCGACTGGGGGTAGATGCCGGGCCGAAGTCCAGCGTGTAGCGCTGGCTTATGCTGGTGTAGCAGTTTTCTTTTCTTCCTTCCGTCCGCTGTCTAGTACACACTGTGTCGGTATTTTATTTCGCCAATCGCTTACGACACGAGCATTTGTTCAAGTGGTTGTCGCGCCGCTTTGGGAATGTCATGGGTTTTTTTTGTTCGGTTTTGTACCCGTTGCTCACAGCAATGGGAGGAACCGGGATGGGACCGAATGATTGCATAGATTTGCTGAAGAAGTTCGTTCACCCGTCAGCTCGGGCGGGGGCCATCAACCACCAACAGCTGATTTTAAGGGATTAAATAGAAACCGGGCGGCAAAGCGGGCAACGGATTGCGTGTGTGCGTGCCGGTGTAAAGATGCAAAAATAAAAACATAAGTAAAACGGATTGATTTCAGGGAGCGTGGCAACACAGTGGAAAATAAAATCAAAACCGTTCGGCCACTCCACTAGGAAACGTAATGCCACGGGGTTTCGTCGAATTCGTCGTCGTGAGAAGAAGGAGGAGAAAAAAGCATGAAAACAAACCGAGTACCCTCAAAAGCGAGAATGGAATTTCGATTTCGCTTCGATTCATTGTTGTTGAACGAAAATTGATAGCAATTGTTTGGGGTGCTGGTTGCAAGAAAAGCGCACAAAAAAAAACATAAACGCGTAACTCAAAACATCATGGGTGAACCAACTTCGCTTTAGCATGGCTGGATATTACCATCTTCAGGAGCGAGCAATTGTTTTCTGTGTGATTTTGATACTGCTTTGTGGTGTTTCAACAAGTAACGAACCTAATTTCTAATGTTTTGATTTGGAAAAGCAATGAAATTAGCTTGGAAAAGACGTTAACAATACGAAGTACGTGAGCTACCATGCGTCTCCATCGCGGTTATAAAGGATATATGAAGAAAAGCAGCGGTTGCTAGATTGATGAATAAGAAATAAGTGATTTTATCGTTGGCTCGAAATATTCGCCGATTTTTTCTGCTTCTGTCGTTTGCAATAAGTGTATTTAATGTGTTAAAAATAAAAACAAACATAATATAAACAAGAATGGTATATAACTATAAAATGAATGTTACACATAAATCACGGTATAGTTGAAACAATCTACTTCATTCAACTATGGCAAAGGGTTCCAGTACATCCTAACCTACAAATACTTCACAATGCAAACGGGACGAAACAAAGCACCGCTAACACTAATCCGAAACCCTCACCAACAAATGGACATTGGGCAATAAGGAAAATCGCATAAAATAACCTACCACAAATAACCTCATGCTTGCGTGCGTCGATAAATTTAACGGGCTTTAAATTTTAACACCGAACCTGTACCGGAAAGTACGGACCCAAAACCCGGAAGCTGGAGACAGGAATGCGCATCGAGTGAAGAGTTTGTGTTGATATAAATTGCTTGCATATTTGGCGTTCGCATTCCGTTACTTCGGCGCCGCGCTATGACAATTGCGGCCACTTTTACGATCACGATTTATGGCGAGATTTTGGGCCTTTTCCGGGCCGACTAAATTGTTTTACTGCTAGGGCTATCGGTTTTACGCGCAACTAATCCGCACACCGACCGGATGGGAATGAAATTTTTCGCCGGAAACAAAGGAATGCAGGTCATTAAAACGTGGAATATTTTTTCGTTGTTTTTTTGTTATTAACGGATGGATTTTATTTGGCGCCCATCTTTGACCGTTGCGAAGATGACGAATAGAGACGACGATGACGAAATGGAACGAACGATCATGTCATAATTGAAATGTTAATCAAACGAATGCGGCACAGGCTTTTTGTTCAGGTTTGGACCGGTACAACCGGAACTGCCATTTGCGGTGACGAGCGGGTGACACAACATGGCGGCAACGCGGTAACCACCGTGACGCGGAATCCGTGTCGGATGGTGTTTGTTTTTTTTTCGTTAAAGCAGGAATCAAATAGCGAAGTGAAAAAATAAATCAATTCGAGCTGTCCGAGCAGAACAAAAAGAAGACACGTACACATGAAAAGAAGACAGAGCTTCTTAAAATGGTTGGGAATGAATAATTGCATTCCGCTTATTAATAACGCAGTATGACAGGGGCACAGGTTTTTTGTTCGAATGAATTAAGAACTCACTCTGGGGAATGACGATTACCTGTCACACGACCAATTTGCCAACGCGAATCACTGTTTCAGGAATGCAAGATGATTAATCACACCGGTAGCGGTGGCAACGGGCCGAAATTAGTCGGTCATGATGGCATCGACGTAAATTAACCAATCAAACGTATCGGTTGCTCATCGTGATACGACGTTGTTTTGACTTTCGTTGCGTGTTGTTTTGCTTAAAAAAAAAACAAACAAAAAACAATCACATTTTAGCGTTGTTTTGGTGACGTTTTCATCTGTTCAGCAAAAATAAATGAGGTGTTGAGAAATACAAAATTAGCTAAATTGTTTGCACACCTTGAAGCCATAAGTGATCTTGTGAAAGGGAAACGAGAGGCATTGGGTTTTTCGATAATATTTAACGAAGATAAAAAAACACCAAAGTTTGGAGTATTATTCACCCCAAGATGGCCTAACAAAAGTTTCATACATTTCCTTCCCATTCCTACCAATTTTCCGATGATTGATGGATGATCGAAGAATGACAGGAGAATGCAATTGTTTTCATCTAAAGATAAGCAATTTAAATGCTCAATGTTTTGTCTTTTATTGCAAGATATCAGGCATAAAACAAGTCTCACGGTGTTAGAGACCAAATTTACTGCTTTAGAGGAAAAATGTTGATCAATTCAAATGCCTATGCTTACACATCTTCGGCTGATTTCAGCTCCTAAAGCCTAAAGCTCTCCTGCATTAGCCTGTCCTTCGTTCAGAAGTTCAAAAGCTCGCCCATAATAAGCTGTGTCCCAGGTGTCTACATTTAGGCGCTATGGACCTGACACACGGTCACTTTCATTCGATCACTAAACGGGTCTTAAGATGGATGATTTCCGAACAAATGAAATCATAATCATGAAACCAATACAAAATAGTTTTTTTTTTAAAGCAATTTTAGTAATGTCTATTGGCTGAGTTTTTAGAGCTTACGTTGGCGAACCGCTTCGAAAATTATACAGCGCTTTTTTAATGTTTTTTTTATTTTGATCTTTCGATGGAACAAGACAGCTATACCCTTCTTCTTTAACATATTTGATGAATATAACAAAAAAGTCCATATTGAAAGGATATAAGATCGTAAAGGAAAGGATTCAGAAAGCGCTTGCTTGTTGTAAACCCAACGCAAACGATTCCTCTCGAAAGTGCATTCCAAAACTTCCAGCTTCCAGCTCAAATTTCGATGTGCATCTTGTACATGCTTTCCCTTTCTCACACGTTCCCCCTCTTCCCATCACCCTCCCATCACCCTCCACTGCTGGCACCGTGAATAACCGTCCGCATTGCTCCGGCTCCGCGCAAAGCCCCATCCTGTTCTTCGCCGAGTACAGCGTGCAGCCGTACCTGGACGGTAGCCGGGCGGCGATGTGTCTGACGAAGGCGTCGAACGGCTGGACGTTCACCTTCTTCCTGATGACGATCTCGCTGTTCTTCGTGCTGCCGCTGGTCATCCTGGTCGTGCTGTACGCCATCATCGCCCGCAACCTGATCGCGAGCGACCGGTCGCGGCTGAAGATCCGGCTGAGCAAACCGGAGCTGAGCCACAAGGCGCGCAAGCAGGTGGTGCTGATGCTGGGCGCGGTGGTGCTCGCCTTCTTCACCTGCCTGCTGCCGTTCCGCGTGCTGACGCTCTGGATCATTCTCGTGCCGGAGGAAACGTTCCAGCAGCTGGCGCCCGAGCGGTACTACAACCTGCTGTACTTCAGCCGCATCATGCTCTACCTCAACTCGGCCGTCAACCCGATCCTGTACAACCTGATGTCGTCCAAGTTCCGGAAGGGCTTCCTGAAGCTGTGCAGCTGCGCGCACTGGCTCGGTAGGTCGCGCAGTGGGCGCAAGAGTCGCAACCGGTCGGCAACGTTCACCACCACCACGACCACGACGACCACGAGCTCGACGTTCGGTGGCAGTGGGCATCCGTCGGGTGGGCTCACTAACGGTGGCCAGGAGGCGTGCTCCGACGCAACGGACCGGAGGAACGGGTCGAAGAAGCTCACCCTCTCGCTGGACGATTTGCGCCTTCAGCTGGCGGGCGCGGCCGATGCCCAGCCGGCCTCCTTCTACCGGCTCAACCTCGTCCGCCAGTACTCGAGCCCGCTGTTGGTCTTCTCGCCCGCGACGCCCACCCCAGCACCCACCCACCCGAGGGTGGGTGCATTCAAGCGCCAGGTCAACGTGACCTTCGACGAACCGTCGGCCTCGGCCGGTGCACTGTTGGCGGCGGCCGAAGCCGAGCAGCTCCTGTTACGCATCGACCGGCCCGATCCTGGGCCGGACGCGGTGCCCGGTTTGCCACGCAACCCTCCGCTCCGCCTCAAGCTGCCCCGCTTCATCCTGCGCCGGACACCGGGCACGGCCGGAGCGACGCGGGCCGCCACGATGAAGCAGCTGTCGCTGGACGAAACTTTACTGACGGCGGCCATTACTGCGGGGCGAAAAGTTTGACAATACTCCCCGAGCCGAGGTTCGATCCGCTCCCGCTCTCGGCCGGCAGGATGTGGACATCCCGCGGTGCCGCTTTTGCGGTCGTCGTCGTCGTCGTCATCGGCGGCATTTCTAATTGAGTTTCGTTGTTCGCCTCGGTACAACCCGTCCGCGGGCGGGTGGTCCACGGGCTTCGACGTCTCGGACCGGCACGAAGGTCGCCGGAGGTGCAGCGTGGTGCGGACGGCTTTCTTCCGGCCGCCGTTCACACACACGGTCGTTGACCTTCCGGTGCAGGGGTTAGGAAAGCCGATTCACCCGAAACGGTCATAAAATGTCACCCACCAAACAAAACACAAAAAAGAACACACAAACGCACACAAATCCAAAGGATCAAATTTTCGCAACACTTGTGTCCGGGGGGAGGCGAACAACGACGTTTCGGCTCGTATAATCGTCGTCACCCGTCGTAATAAGCTGCACCGTTATCGTTAGACGGCGGCTGCCCCATACCATACCATACCAAAAAAAAAAAGAAAAGAAAATCGAATAAAAACCCGACCGCATCAGGAAAAATCGTGCCGGAAGGCAGAAAAATGCCAATCTCCAAATGGGCTCCCGTATCCGTAAGTGGTCGGTTTGCATTTACTTTAACCATTCGAAGTGCTAGTCCCCCTTTTTTTCGTTAGTGCTGAAGAGAGACACCAGGCGCGCAGGGCGATTGTTTCCCCCCCGCCACCCAAGGGTTTTGTTTTTGTAAGTTGTAAGATTCGTTTCGTTCGTTTGCGCTTAGCTCCTAACGGCATGGATGTTTGTGCGGAACGGTGGATCGATGTGCGGTTTACGTTGTGTTATGTTTTAATTTTAGGAGAATTTAATTTATTTTTAACACGGCTAAGTATGTACGCGCGGGGCTACAACGAACTACAACTTATGAACGTGCGCGTGTTGGATATGCACAATAAATCGACGCGTCGGTCGGATGAGAATGAGGAGAGATTTTGTTTATTTCATTGATTATTTAACTGCGAATACTTTTCTTGGTTTTGGAGCATTTTTTATTGCCTATTTTAGATCTGTAAAGGATTTCAATACGGTAGAGAATATGATGTTTTCCCCTTTAAACTGTGGAAACACGGGAGGAGATACCAAACATCGGTTTCATGTAAAGGATTTTACTTTTGGATGTATTGTCTCATTTTTCTTCTTTTTTTCTAATTCCATAGCTTTTCTATTGCAATCTGGTACTTCTTTGAGGGTCAAGGCGGGTAGTTTTGCTTAGATAGGCAATTTCCTCAAATTGTGAATGCATTTTCCTGCAATTTGGCTTGAATGTTTAGAAAATAATCAAAATATTCAGTTTTTCCCTAGCCTACTGTATTCTTCTTCCTCTAATCTTTTCAATCTCAAACTTCATCGAGTAAAACAAGGAAAAAAAAAACGAGCAAGAAAAAATGAGGTAAAATTTAGGCTAACTGGAGAATGACGTTTCTATTTTGTTAAAAATACTAAATTTTCATAATTTTCAAAAAAAAAATGATTCGCCATAGTCTTCAAAAGACCAAATGAAAAAGGTTGAATATGGCCAGTGTTAAAATGACCAGTCATGGTCGTCAAAGGAGCATATACATCTCGAATCCAGTTGAAATAAAAAGCGAATAAATAGCACCACAATAAATGGGAAACCCCAAATCCTCATTTTATTCACTAGTATTTACAGATTCGGTCAAACTTCCCTATTATGTTTATTAAAGACATTAAAATTACTTCATTAGTAAATTATATTCGAGTTAAAAAAAATACAAAACAGCCCAGTCAGATGTACATTACGAGAGTAAATGTCTGCCCAAAACCGGCAATCATAAATTAGTTGGATTAAAAGCATCAATTGAACGTTAAATCGAAACGTTCGTTGCGATGAACTTACAACGAGGTATTTGTTTACACATTTCCCGTTGCAGTGATTGATTAGTTTTTTCGCCAAATTCGCCCGCGGACGGTTCTCTCCGTTCGCCATTTCCGTCTGGCGTCCGTTCGCTTCCAAGTTCCAAGCAGTTCCGTGCCCCCTCGGGCTAAATGTTTCATCCCACGGTAGCATCGGTAGCACTTCTCTGCCAAACACTGGCGGTTGGGGGCGGTTGGCGATAGTATCATTAGTCGTCCGAGGCAGATTATAATTTACAGCCCTTTGCAAACAGACCTGATCTGTTTATAGCCATTAGCGGCGGAACGGATGGGCAAACAGCGCAGTCGTCGTCGAGATAAATGCTGAGCGTGCGATTGTTATGACTTGCTTAAATACCCACGATAGTAACGATTCGACTTACCATCTGCTCCAAGCAGAAGCATGGCTGAAGAATGCGAGAATGGGAAAAAGGAAACAATCACGTTAAAGCGGTGCTTCTTCTTTTGTTTCACAATGTGTTCGTATCATGACATTTATCTTGCGTAATAGTCTGCGATGCGGCACCGGCACACTTTGATTGACAAACATTAAAAAACGATGTTAACATGCATAATGCCAGTGCAAACGAGCGAATTATGACATTGTGCGGGTGGGAAATGGATTATGCGTGCCTCTTCGCGTGTCCAAAGCCGTAGATACATACATCTTTCCCAATCCGTTGTGAATTTCACACATTCCGACATAACAAACAGCAACAAGCATTTGTCGCACTCACGCGTCCCACACCGGGTGACAATATTTCGGGCAGCTCGGGCAGTGCTTTGGCAGTGCTTTCCGACCGGGTGACCGGGCGCCCATAAATAAAACCGAACCTACCCAGCAAAACCGTTCGTCGCTCCCTTGATCCGACAGTGTAAAGCTGGGTTCCAAAATAATAGAAAAAAAAAACTCCCGTAAAAGTTATCTCCCTCCGAACGATCCATCTGAGCGCGTGCGGGAATCCGAATCTCTGCCGCTGACAGCTTTGGCAGGACGCTGTATCCGATGACCGGACTGGGGTCTCGGTTCGTTTCTGCGGGGAAGCACAACTTTGCTTTTGACATATGGTCCGGTTTCGCTTGGACACGGTGTCGAATTTAAATCACTTTGCGCCTGATCAGGCAACATGGTTCGGAAAGTGTTTTTGCGGGCCAAGCTCCGGTATTTACTGTGTTGAAAAGGGCGTAGTATTTAGCACGAATTAGAAAGCGATAACGTTAGATGTTAAAATAGATGTAAATTGAATGATATGATTAGACTTTGGTACGTTTTTCAATGCGAAGTAGCGCGGTGCAATTTCTCACACTTTTCGTGTCCCACTCCCACGTGTTTTCACATGTTCACTTTCACTGCACGCCGTCGTAACGACGTCTCTCGCTGAGCTCACTTTCGCACTTGCCCCAGAGTAAACAGAAACGTCGCATTCAATTAGAAGTTTGCTCATAAGATTATTGTGCAATCACTGGCGTGATCGGCGTTTAACACGAGTCTTTGTAAATGTTTGGAGCGGAATGGTCGTGAACTGTGTGTTACGCAGTGGCTGCGCATGTCGTAGTAGTAGTTTGACGTTTAATAGAGATTAGTGTTGATCGAAGTAGGCAGCCGAAATGCCTCACCACACAGTAGCTTCGTGGATTGATATGTTACCGGAATGCGGAAGAATGGGTAAGGATGAATTGTTTGCACCATTTTCTTTCTATATATATTTTAAATGTTTACTAAATGTTTCACTACACACTAAATTATTCTCAAACAAATTACACCGCAGTCACCATGTAACATTTCCACGCCTTCCACGCACATTTCAACACCGCACCCGTTCGCCAACGCCCTCCAAGAGTACTGTGCGTGCGATAGGATAATCCCATAATCCACGGGGTAAGTATAAGCGTAACAATGGCCTCATAGACAAACAAAACAATCGACTTGCGGCATGACGAGGCACCGCGCACACATTCCTTGCTCGAAACATTCTTCACTCCGCAACGATTAACTGCAGACTTCTTCCATGCTGTACGCGAGGGCAGCTATCCTTCTGGCAATGAAATATTGCCGGTCTGGTGACACTTTACGTGCTAGTGGGTCACAAAATAAAAGCACAATGAAAATGCGCGTTCCACCCCAAAACGATTCCTCCCGCGCTCCGTACAAATCACCATGCGTCTCCATGTTAAGGGGGAGCAAAACTATTTCCCGCAATGTTTGCACTGGTCGGCCTTTAAAAAACGAGGGCCCGAGTGTGGTCGTAACTCAAGCGCCAACTACCATTTGACGTTTTCAATTTGCACCGGAATTTGTAGTGGGAACTTTTTGTGAGCGGATGTTTAGTTGTCGCTCAAAATTAGGACCTCAAGTTCGGTCATGTGTGATGGATACGAGTTGGGGAGGATTATTTGATTAAACAATTTGAAATTAAAATTGTTTCCATTTTATTTGGAGCCACCCACGTGGCTCTTCTAGGTGACTATTTTTCCATTGTCAAAGTTTTCCGTTTCCGACAGTACAGCGCAAAAAAAAGTCATTCACAGATTTGAACCGAACTCATAATCACGTAATCAATTCAGCTATTCCGCACCATCATTACGACGGCTTTTAGCGGCATAATTTTGCGTATGAATGGCTCGTGGAAATGTCTAAACGAAAACTTGAACCATAAAATACTTTCAGCGGGTGCAAGAGGGAAGAAAAAACCTGCCGAACAATGCGAACCGACGCGTGCCGAAATTGCGTACAGTACCGGTACGGCTCATACGACCATTGGCACAGGAAAAAAGCACACCTCCGCAACAGCGTTCCCGGTCTGTTGTGCTGCTTGTTTTCATTGCTCCCCAAACAACCTAAACTGGAAGGCACTGGATTTGGGCGAAAACTTTCGCTCGGTGTAGAGATTAGAAAGTTTTGCTCGTCGCACGCGCACCAACGCGAGGATCAAGTGGTGCCCTCGGTTTGATGAAATTTTTCTCCTCACTCGGCGGGGCGGCTCATGTTGTGCTCGAACTTCAAACTCTGCAAACGTGCCGTTCCCTGCTGCTAGTGCTACCCCTCCCCCTTCGAAAATGTAAACCGATGCCCTGGCTGGCGGCAAATTGCGCTGCCCTGCCGTGGTTCCCTCCGCCCGTAACACGAGACGAGACGTCGTGAAGAAGAGCCCGATTCCTGGAACCGACACCCGGCACAATGGGCGACTTTTATCAATCCCGTCATCGCCCGTTCGCCGGGTGAAATTAACGCACGTGGCAACGTTACGGTGTATGTGTGCGTTGCGTGCGTTACGCCCCGAAACGGGACTTCGCCGGGTTCCTAATGAGAAACTACATTACAATGAGGACGCGAGACTACGAGACTACACTGTGCCGCCGGACGCCGACGCCGAAACCAAAAGTCGAGTCCCGGGATAAGAGAAGCCGTCGCACGAAATGGCAATGAATACATTATCCTGTCTGGGATGGGAGAGAAAGAGAGAGAGAAGGGGCGCGTAAGTTTCCCACCGAAATGACCAAATTATTTGGCAGTCTAACTTCTAGACTTTGGGGGGTGGTTATCACCGCACTAGCGTCTTGCTGTTTAGTTCACATCGATCCGATATCGATGTGCGATTCGGGGGTTGAGTATTTTTCTGCTTGAAAAAGAGACCATTCGTTTAGTTTTTTATGGCACTGTTTTCGGCACACTATCACCCGGAGAGAAGTATCCAAATTTGGAGCCTCCAGTTCCTAGAAGGTTTCTGGTTTAATTTCACATACAGTGTACAACTCATATGACGTACGTCTCACCCAACTAACAGTCCAGTTGAAACCCTCTCAAAACTCCAGATGACCCTGGCCGAGTTGCAAATAGGACGCACGACATCCACCATTCTGTTTATTCACTCACGTCACGTCCATTTCGGTTCATTTAGTTGAAATTTTAGTACGACTCGGCACTGTAAGCTCCCTTTGCTGTAGTGCATGGTTGTTAATTGCAAAGACGAAGCAAGTACGAAGCAACAACCCTAAAAAAGCCCCGGTCGTCTTCATCCTTTCTCTACCGGCTCGAAGCCGGCTTGTGGTCCTTCGAGGAAGCAACGCCTCGCGCCGAAAGGGGTTGAATTAATTGGATCCGCCGCTTTTTGCTGCGAATTAATTTAACGCGTCGTGTGCGGATGTGGCAGCCGGTTCCGGTGGCGGGAGCGCGAAAGTTTCGACGCGCCCCTTTGCTAATGGGGATGAACGGATGCGCCGTGCGTCTAAGTGGGTCTTTGAGTAATCGCTGCCCTGTGTGTAGGTACTCGGTGCAGTGATGTCGGTGGCGTGTCTTAAGCCTGCACAACACGAGTTTAGGAAGTTCGCCGTACCGTCTCGCTGCGAACGGATGCTCTGTTCCGATGGAACGAAGGCGGCTGAGGGCAAGAGGTCATTGCGAATGACTGTTTTAAGATTTGCTTCTTACTGTCCGTGTTGTCATATGAGAATTAATTGTAGTTTCAGTGAGGCGGAGTGCAGCCTTGCGAAAAATGGCCGGTTTGAATTAATCAAGGAATCAATCAGAACAGTGTTGACTCTTCCAACTGCGCTTCTAGAGGTTGATTCTTTCTACGAGTCTTTTTGACGACGTTTGAGATGTTAGATATTCTTCATTGCGAGTTGACGCCTTTTAGACTCTTTGAAGACTAGTTTTTGCTATGACCATTTTGGAAACCTTACTCATGTTGTAAAGGTGAGTTTACTTTGTTTCCATAAGTTCTATAAAGGGAGTCGAAAAAGGGGTTAAACTAAAGAGGTTACACAAATAATTCTAAACAGCTTTGCTGACAAACGGTACATCGAGAGTGGTAAAGTTGGATGCACCAGCAAACAATTTGAAATTCACCTGCTCTAGGTACAATCTTTCTTGTACAAAACTTGCATGATCCACCTTGCAGATAGCTGGGATACATAACAAAAAGCAACAAAATGAAGGTAAGAACATTGCAGCTACCACCGGAGAGGTAAGTTGAGTAGGCAAAGAGAGCACTTTAGAAACCAATTCCACAAGTACCAGTAGAGCATATAAAAAAGCACTTTCCAATACATAACTATCAAGCGAAGATTGTTCCTACATTTCCAAAAAACATTTTACAACACTTTTCATCTATCAACACGTTCGTTCAAAGCACTCAATTGATCCATTTTTGTCTTACTACTTCCTCCTTCCGATCTCATACGCAGTCCAATCCTGATGATTTCGTCGTACGAGTACGTGGAGTACATCGATGGCAACATGGTGGCGGCCTGCCTGTCACCGGTGGATAGCTTCTGGCCGGCGTCGTTCTTCGTCGGCAGCATCGTGCTGTTTTTCATCGTCCCACTGTTCATACTGGTCGTGCTGTACTCGGTGATCGCGAAGAATCTCATGGATAACCCGAGCATCATCATGTCGAGCGCGTCGAACGGGAGCCGCGGCAATGTGTACAAGTACCGGAAGCAGGTGATCTTCATGCTCGGTGCGGTCGTGGTGAGCTTCTTCGTCTGCCTGCTGCCGTTCCGGGCCCTCACGCTCTGGATCATCATCGTGCCGAGCGAGGCGATCGTTTCGATCGGTATCGAGCGGTTCTATATCCTGCTGTACTTCTGCCGCATCATGCTGTACATGAATTCGGCCATCAACCCGATACTGTACAACCTGATGTCGTCGAAGTTCCGCAACGGATTCCTGCAGCTGCTCGGCTGCGGTAAGATCGTACGCTCGGACAGCATCTCGAGCGGGGCACGGAAGGGCGGCGGCACGTTCCACACGGCGTCCACCAACCTGAGCAGCTCGCACGGGACGAACTCGAGCCAGCGGAAAAGTTTGCGCGAGGATAGTAGTAACGGCGGCGGCAGCAGCGTTCGACGCCCGACGGTACAGTTTCAGCAACCACCGGTCAGCGAACAGTGGCACCCGAGCCAAGGTACGAGGCGTCACAGTAGCATCATATCGATCCGTGCCGTACCGTGTCCGATTGGGACGACGGTGAACAGCGTGGACGGAGCAGCAGGAAAGCAGGATCGTCCACCGCCCGTCAGCTTGGTGCACGAAAACGGACACAAGATTGCGGAGGAGGAGGAAGCGATCGGGGAAGGAAGTGTTGCCGGCAACTACAGCAACAACACACCACAACCTCAACAACTACAACAACCACTGCCAAACAACAGTAACGGTTTCCATAGGATTAAGGATAGAGTTAGGTTCAACGGTTCACGGCACGCGTACCGGGCGCGGCTGGATTTTCACCACTACCGCGGTGGCTGCGTAGGCCACGGTCAACTCACTGCCATCCCGCCGGCCGAGGCGGACTCACGCACGGACGACACCCAGCCACCACCGGACGACAACGACAACGAGCAACGACACCGAAGCAATGACAATAATCACTTCTCGCTACTGAAGGCCGCCACGGCCACGGCGGTGGTGGTGATCGTGGCCAGCGGCACCGTGCAGCTCGATCCGGCCGAGCATCAGCCCATCGATCCCGGCGGCAACAGCGTGCGGCCCGGGCTGGAAACGGAATGGATCAGCGCGGAAGGCAACGGAAAGGAATCACCGACGGCGTGCATGGCACCGTCCGTCGGTTCAACGGAATGTGATATTTAGCTCGCAAGCAAGCACAGAACGCGGTTTTAGAAAGGGAAACAAACGGAGCTAGCGGATAGGAAGCAGGAACAGTTGTAAACTGTTGCGGTGGAATTGGCATGGAGTGCATTTACTCCTACCGAAAGGGGCGGGAAAGGCGTTATGAACGTCGCAATGCTTTATTTTTCTGTGTGCAATTGGTGCAAGTGGTGCTCTGCGGAAAGAAAAGGGGAAATGGGAATGAAACGGAACGGCCGGGGGAAGCGGATACAAAGTATTCCTCTGTATTGTACATTCGAAACAATTTATACACACGTACACGTACACAAAGAATCCGTAGAATAGAATGCTGAGGTTTTATGTGTAAAATTTGTCCACAATAAAAACCAACAAAAAATACTAACAGATCGTGATGGCCACGGCTGCAGATTCATAACCACGGCTGGAGATTCATTTGGTTGAGAAAACAATAAACCTCTTTCGGTTACTCGAAATGTGAATATTGCTTTACTGAACTGAATAATATTAATAGCTGAACTGATAATATCAAAAACGTTCGGACAAGAAAACCGTGAGCAATCGCTTCTCGCAATCATCCGCACGCATCAATGCCGCTTATCGCGGTTGCGCGTTCCATCATCGGCGAGCATTCCAACCGAGCAACTATAAAATCCCCTTTATAGCTTTATTCCCTCACGACGGCGCTGCACACAGACACGCGAGCGATTTCGTCAAACTTCCGGTAAACAAATCATCCACGAGCTAGGCTAAGTGGCTTCCAGCCGTTTATCTGCCATCGGGGCACGCTCCGAAGCCCCCCACTTTTATTGCGCACTGCGCATTCTTTTGATACTTCCGCTGAACTTTATTCTCCGCGCGCCAACCAGACGTCTTATCTCGTCCATAATGCGGCGCTAGGATGTGTCTAATTATGAACGAAGCTTCTACGCTTCGCGAGCATCGAAAGCATTTCCTGAATGAAAGCCTCAAATGATGGTGACTCGGCGTGGGCGTCTAGCGACATAAATGGCTCTTAATTATTTGAACTTGATTACCCACGGGAGAGTCGTTCATCAAATTTTCCTCACGTTGCGCCCGGTCCGGTGGTGATGGTTTTTCGGGGGAGAATGCTAATTTTCTTTAAATGGCCAGGCAGGAAAACAGGCAGGTAAGTGGGGTTTTTATGTCGTTTTAATATTATTTCGTTAAAAAAAATTACACCAGTCGGATGGAAGAAGATGGTGGAATAAATTGTGCCTAAGTCTCATAAATACAGCACCGATGAAACACCTCTACGTCCACCGGATGCATGGAGGGAGGGGCGTGAGGGGATGAATCCGTATTAAGTAGACGGGTTTAACTAAACTACTCTCCTGTGTGCAGTACTACGCATGAATACTGCTCCGTTTAGAAGCGCAACTGTCGCGAAACCAGGGCGATGGCTACGATGCGTACGTCTCCTTAAAGCGTCGTTGCACGTGTTGGTACGCGTTGTAGATCCTGTAAGTGCAGCACGAAACATGGTCATTTCGATCATTTGTCACGAGTTTAGTAACCGAAATTGTGAGAAAAAGTTAACGAAGGAATCGGTTCGTGATGCGGATTGCATGCTTTGTGGCGCCAACTCGTAAAGCATACCGTTCACACGACCAATCATCTCCGTTAACTATAGAAAGCGTCGTAAACTCACTTGGACTTGGCATTTTTAAAGGACTTCTTTCGTCCTTTGGTCTTTTTCTCCTCGGAATCGAGCGAATTGGAGGAGCTGGACGTTGGCAGATCGATCGGTGCGATCGAGATACAGTTGTCTGCAGTGATGTAAAGAAAAAATAATAACAATTTAATGTTTTTCAACAAGAAATGAAATAAACTCAGCCCTCCCCTTACCTGGATGGACGAAAAATGCCAACGAATGACGGCCACGCGTACGGATCGTTTCCTCCTGCGGAATGATCACCCGGTGCTGCAGCGCACAGATCTTCTCCCCCGTCCACGTCGACAGCAGCTCGCCGGCATTGATCAGGATGGCGCCGGGCAGATGGCCGACCCGCTTCCACCGATCCGTCCCGGGCAGCTTCACCTCCAGCCCGCCCTCGGAGTCCTGGGCGAGCAGTGTGAACGTGCCGTAATCACAGTGCGCCCCGCACCGGGTCACCAACTGCTGCTGCTGTTGCTGCTCCTGCTCTTCCTGTTCCTGCTGCTCGCGCACCTGCGCCCGATAGTCCTCGGGCAGCGTCAGGTCGATCTCGTCCTTCGTACAGCGCTGCTGGCTGTATTTGCACGTACCGCGCAGCAGCTCGTTCTTGCCGTCATCCTCGATCAGCGGCGGGTAGTAGAGCAACCGGAACGTGGACTGGTTTTCGTTCTCGCCGTCCAGGATGTGGCGGTGCTTCTCGATGAAGTACCCGTACGGCAGCTCCATGCCGACGGCCAGTGCCTGCAGGAGCAGCGCCGACAGCCGCTTGAAGTCCGTCGCCAGGTCGGAGACGTGGTCCCGGAAGCCGGGCAGCGGTTCGTCCGGCAGCACACCCTCCGCTTTCAGCGTGCAGATGTTGAAGGTATGGCGGAGGTCCTTCGATTTGCCGTCGAACCGCTCCTGGCCGGGTTTGATGTAGCCGTGGTTAGTTTCACCCTTGCGCAGGTAGGTCTCCTTCGTGCCGTCGGAAAGTTTGCAAAAATCGTCCAGGTGGCCGTACAACTGCTTCATCTGTACAGAGAGAGAGAGAGAGAGAGAGAGAGAGAGAGAGAGAGAGAGAAAGGGGACGAAATGAGTTATCAATGTTTACTACCGCGCCGCATTTTCATCATAAAAATATTTCGCTTATTATCGTCGGATCACAAAAGAAAACTTTTCCGCAAAAACGAGTTGAACGAACCCACCAAAACGACCGTCTCCATCGTTCTTTTTCATGCAGTATTTAAATCTTCCCCGCGTGACAACGACAGACAAAGCCCCCTCAAAAGCAGGCTAACGATACCAGCACACAGGTCCTTACGATTACGGTCGTTAAATGACCGTCTCCATGACGCCTTGACAATGTTCCGTCCGACGACGACGATGGGTCGTGTATTGACTATCGTTTACTTGTTTGTGATACTAATTCCCTTACAATTTGGTGGATCGTAAAGCAATAAAGTTTGGGTCTCGTCGCTCGCAAAAACCGGACTTGGTTACTCACTCGCGCGCGCACACACACATAGATAGACGCATCGTCCTCGACATCGGTTTATCGTTCATCATTTACTCACGCGAAAATGATGAACGCATTTGCCGATGAACTTCGCCAACAGCACCGTTTTACGGTTCCTTCCCCCGGATGTGCCTAATCCGCCTGCCAGTTTCAGCATAGCTTCTGGTTTTGTTGTTAAACAAACAGCTTTAATTTGTGTTACGACGTACCATCCAGCCCTCTCTACACGCTCGGCTCGTTTGTACCGATCCCAACCCAAAAGTCGTTGTTCAAATGGGACGTCGTTTGTCCCACGTGCTTGATGATTGTAAGCTCCTCGTCTTCCTGCTCACCTGTGTGTGTGTGTGTGCTTGTTTCTGCGCGGCTCCATCTCATCACTACAACTCCCCGCCCGTTGTGTCGAGCCATTAAAGCAAGGTGTACGAAGCGTAATTCCCCTTGGATCGGTGACAGCCAAAGGATGATGATGGTGATGGCGGAATGTTTTGAAATTAAAATTTGACCCATTCCACCCAATCACAGGAGTCCACGGGCAGCAAACGTCTCCCAACTTGTGCAACTGCGACAAAAGCTTTATCGTGAAACGCGCTGAGAAGTCACCATCAAAGCAACCGTTGGAGGAAGCAAGACGCTCTATTCGGAACAGCGACGAAACGAGGTTAAAGTTTAAGGTTAAGTGTCGCGTGTCTTAATGGACCGAAACCGGTGTCTGAGCGTTCAGAGTGCTGGCTACAGTTCGCGCGTACGTCTATCTACTCGCCACACGTCTGGGGCGGGTGGACACCGATATTTGAAACCACGGGTCCCATTAATATCGAAATTCGCGGGCTAAACAAAAGAGCAACACACACCAACTGGTAACATCAAAGTTGGCGTTCTGGTGAAGGGAGAACAAACATCTGAGACTTTGCTTCTTTGCTTGTCACTATCCCCGTGACAAGAGCTAATTAGAGACATTAAAATGCTTCTTAGCATTGTGTTACTTATTCATTCTCTCGTTCATAAAGAGGTTTGGAATGCACAAAAGAAAGAAATTCATCAATGCTTGAAAATGATACGTTTGCTCAAACTTAGATCGGCTGCCACGAACTCCACAAATGAACACTCCACCCGGTCCTTTCGTCACATGATCCTTATCTAGCTACAACCTTGTGCACGGTGCCGTAAATCCCACCGCGGCCGATGCATCACGCTAGGGCCGAGACCCTGCTCAAAGGTAAACGCATTACTACGACGTAAACACTTGGCGCGCTTAAAAGCCGATCGTTATCTGTCCGAAAATACTACCTCCATCCGCCGACGTTCGGCTTACACACAGCACCACCTGCCTCATTATGGATAATGTTATTCGCCGCCCATCCAGCAGGGAGCAAGTTCAATGTCGTGTCTCCGCTGCGTTGGCCAAGCGCCGGCCAGGCAAATAAAGAAAGTGATTCCGGAATCACAACCTGTGACGCACCATCCCACCAAGCAGTCGATTCGTTTCTTCCAGACGCTCGGCAGACGCTCCTGCAACACTGGTGTTTATCGTCTAGACCGGTGGCGCATAAACAAAAACCGACAACATCGGGTCCTAGGAGCGGTTCGAATCCTTTCCGCGGTGGAGTCGGTGGAGTTGTCGTTATGATGAATTATGATCGACCCGGGTTTTTTGTTCTTCTTTTCTTTCTTCATCACTAACTCCATCCGGCAGTACCGGTTCGTGCCCGACTGGATTGTTTACCAACAGAAAAGGGTTCCGGTGAGCGTGCGTTCCAAGGGAAGCGCCGTTTATTGCTACCGAAGTTTTGGCTGCTTTGATGCGAACCGGACCGGGAGGAAACCGTGGAAACCAAATTCCGCTGCGGAGGTGGTTGCATTTGCAATCACACAGACGCACGTAACAACAAAGCAATACAAGAAACAACAATTCGTGGCGCTTGTTTTCCTCTTCAGTTTACACTTCGCGCGCCCCGTTCATGATATGTCCGGTCCGCCACGCTTGGTTAGCGATCGCACGGAAATTTGTGTTAATTGAAGAGACACAGACGTCAATCGCGCGATTTGAACCCGCCAGCACCGCAGATAATACGCAGTTGTGGAGGTTACCGCAATCCTTTGCGAAAAGCGGACGGCTTAAGATACCGGAAGCTACTGGACGTAACAAAGGATAGACGGTGTGATTAAGCCAGAAAGATTATCGCAAAGTTTCCCCCAGTGTCTTCGGCTGGAGTTCATTATGGCTACAGGAAACTCGCTGACCGTGGGTCGACTGTGTGCTTCTTATCAAAAATCGGACAACATCACGTGTGCCGCGTTTCCTGCATGTGCGTCAGGGTTTTGTTGTATACAAACTTTTTTTGACGCCGCAATTGCATTGGAACAGACATTGCAGTGTGAGGGACGACATGGCGTCGCTTTGCTCATGACTTTTATTTACAATCGTAGAGAGGATTTACAAAGGGAAGATTATCTCGCACTTCCTTCTTCGGGCTGATAGTGTTTAATTATCGCAAAAATATTGCGTTCCGCTAATTGAACGAAAAATAAATTAGTATTTTTGAAGCGAACGCTAAGCTTACCTTATCCTCCGAGATCCCATGATTAACCAGCAGCGCTATACCCTTCTCGCTGAGCGCTTTGTGTAGCTGGTGTCCGACGCGATTCACCACCGACCGGATTGGACATTCCTCCGTACCTATACGGTGGCGGCAGCAGCAACATGAAACGAAACGATAGAATGAGAGAGCAGTAGGAAATTAGAAGTGTGCACACTCGAACGGAATAACGGC
Source organism: Anopheles dirus (assembly GCA_000349145.1). Taxonomy (NCBI): domain Eukaryota; kingdom Metazoa; phylum Arthropoda; class Insecta; order Diptera; family Culicidae; genus Anopheles; species Anopheles dirus. Next base: position 17,969,318 of record KB672868.1, on the reverse strand, counting down.
CACTAGTTGCTTCCGCCGGTCCAACTGGCAACTGATGTCCGAACTGACAAGGTGGAAGTACCGAAGGGATGGAGTAATTTAGTTTTTGTGACACGCGACTCACGCGCTACGAGACGGTTGTTGGAACAACTATCGAACTGGAGATCATGAAGTCCAATTCACTACAGGCTTTTATAGAATTAGCATTCAACTTCACAGCCTGCTTGTTCCAAGCAGTCTAGCAACATTCGATAGCCTACTAGACAGTTGCAATGTTACGAATTCTGTTCACTGTGCTCTGGGATCAGTATCAGAACTATAACTTATACCACTGCTATCGAAATGGAGTGTTTGGAGCGATATTACGATGGAGAATCTACGAATGTTTTGATTGGAATATCTAATATCAACATGGAATTCTAATACCAAAATACTTTTAGACCTGTAACATAGAAAAAACGCTCCTAAAGGTACCCCGCACGTGACAGTCTCCGTCGACTAGACACTCCGAGAACAAGAATTCACAACATGGCACCGCATCAAAGCAGGCTGTACACATTCCAAGAACGTTACTTATTCATTCGCGGCTAAAAATAAATAAATAAATGATTAGATAACCCCGCGCTACGGTTTCGCACGATCCGGGCACGGGAGGGCCGCTTTACGCCTTCTACGTCCACATGTGACGGAGCACACTTCAATAGCGGGACGCTTCAATGCCAGCTGACAGTTCGATACGATTTCTCGAACTCCCGCGCACAGGGCGGTCGGATTATTTGCCGCCGTCGCTTCTACGCCGTTGCAATCCCGTGTTTTTTCTTCCTCAATTTACTTTCGGTTACGAAAAACTTCTCAATCAAACGTTCAAACGACTGCGCTGCCACCGACTGTGCGTTTAGCATCTTCACTTCCACACGAACGACCTCTTGGGGTAGGGGGCGAAATTTAATTCCCACATCCTTACGTGGCGGCGGCAGAGCCAGCAGGTTGGGGCTTCATCATCCAGCAGAGACACACTTACTGACACGCTGACATGTTTCTTGGGGCCGCTGGTTTGAGTGATCGCTGACATTAAACGACCACCAAAACGAAGTACAAAGTGGCGATGCGGGTATGGTTTTAAGATTTCAATTCGCACCATTTCCGGCGGAAGCGGCCAAGGAATGAATAATAAAAGTACGCCAGAGACAGTTTACAGCGCTGATACGACAGTTTGATAAGAAATCACCGACCCGAGGCGTGATTCAACTGAAATGCGTCTTTAAGGAGAACATGCACCGAACACGACTAGGTTCTGACGCATTGACCTAGGTTGCGAAACTCAATTCGGGACGTCCGACTTCCGAACCTTAAAGCTACCTGGCTTGTTTGTTCGAACATAACCATAAGAGCGCATTAAAAGCCCGCACAGCAAAAACTGTAAAACGCACAATTATGACGAGAGAAGTAGCTCCCAGAACCACCCCAAAAACCGCAAATTATTTACGACAAGTTGACGCTTTGCGGGCGCAATATTGGTGCGGTTAATAAAGCGAGACGTGAAAAGGACAGCACGGGAACGGAGAGAGAAAAAAACGCATTTCATGCACATTTTTTACTACTCCATTAAAAGCCGACGACGCACGGCGGGGGCGGCAGTCGTATTGACCAGCGATGGAAACCGGCCCATGAGGCGGAAAAATAAGGTCAACACGCTGGGCGGTGAGATCGGCTGGGCCGGAGGACGAGGTGATTAATATTTCTTTCCTATCGCAGTTTATCATCTCCCCTGCACGACTCTATGAACCATAGCATCCAACCAGTGTCCTCCCATCACTTATCAATGCGATGATGACGATGTTGATGTCCTTTCGAAGCGGTTGGGCGTTCGTCGGCACGCGAATCTTGACCCCCGACACACACAAAAACACACCGCATGACTTCCGAGCTTCCGAAAGGGACAGATTATCTAGGCCACGATCACCGGACACGGCCACCGCGGCCGTACGCTTTATCGCACCTATCATCATCATCATCAACCGGGCCGCCTCCCCGGTCGCTTATCGGAGAGAGAACCTTGCCCTGATGCGGGGATGATATGAAACATCTTTATGGGCAGCACAAGGCGCCGACCGAAAGCTATAGTTAATGCGATGCGAAAAGAGCGGCAATTAATCATAGCTGAATGCCTGCGAGAACTAGCGTCTTCGATTGGTTGGTGTTTGAAAGAACAAAATTTAGCCCGTGATACGAACACGGCTCCCAAGACGGTTATTACACGCTACAAGGTACATCATTGTTCGCTCACCTTCTCACCAAACGCCTCAAGAGCGCCTCGACCGAAACGGATTAGATTCTTATCGCACCCGAAGGAGTCGAGAAGGAGGAATGTGTGCTCTCGAATGGGTACGTACCAGTTTCGCCGCTGATAAGCGGTGTGAACAATCCCAGCCGAACGAAATCTCCAACGAAAGTGAGTTGCTATCTGATAAACGGTACGTTTTTGCGGAGGCGCAAAACGATAAGGAGGATTTGCGCCTCTCGGAAGAGTGCTTCGGTGTCTCGCACTTTGTAGAAGTCCGAAATTATGCATCGGACTTATTTAGTTGCTTATCATGCGCTACCTTCGCTTCGGTCGCCGGTCTTGGGAAGATTTAAGGCCATCTATCCATCTGAGTTTGTGGGTGGCCTAACAGGATTTAATGGGCTGGGTCATCTGGTGTCATTCTACTGGCATGACCAGCCCATAGGAATCTGATACTCTCCAGACTAGTGAGCACAATCATACAGTCCATAGAGCTCGTCACAGTTCCTCCAGCGTCAATTCCATTCGAACGCGGCTAAGAGGGTTTCGTCAGGTTTAGTACAGAGCCCAAGTCTCAAAAGGATATGAGAATATTGAGACTTTGAATTATTTTGTATAGTCCTTTATATATGAACTTTCGATCCAAGATAGATGAAGTTTTAGACGACTTCAAAGGTGCGGTCCCCCTTTTGACATTTCATTACCGTGCACATGATCGTGCCGGAAATGATCGAATGAATGCCCATGTGGAAAGGTATAACCTCGTTCCGGAGGTGTACAAAGTCCGGATGACCTTCCCCCACCCAACACTGTGGCGGTCCCCAACGGTGGGATGATTTACGAAGCGAATGATTTCGATGAGGGAGACGACGACCGTCCTGAGGCCGTCATAAAACGATAAACTCGCATCGCAAATCTACCGCCGAAGCCGCCGATTTGTTGTGGCCAATGCAGATAGGGGACGGTGTGAGTGTGTGTTAGTCTCATATTTTTGTTGCTCGTAGTATGGTGTTCGATGATAAGTGCCCATTTTTGGATGAGAGAAGCAAAAGACGCCGAAGAACGGAGGACTGGAGAGAGAAATCCCCGATTTTATAGCGAGCATAAAAGAAAGCACCGATATGCACACACTCACAACGTAAAGGACCACTTGAGAATATTGATTTTTAATGGCCACGATACGATAAATACAATGCACCCCACCACGCGGCGCAGCTGGGACAGGTTGGGGCTGTGCTCGGGAATGTTTTCAAAGCAATAAAGATGCTTAAAATAAACAATAACTGAGGAATTCATTAGCTATCGAGATGATGTGAATTTATTGGGTCGCCGAAATTAGCAACATTAATCAATAATGAACAAAGAATTGAACTGTCAAACCATATTTTTGCTTTAAAACCTTTCCAGTTCTAGTTTGAAAACATAATTTTTTTTTCCAAAAAATCTGCCGATCGCACACACAGAGCTTTTCCAAGGCCCTCAGAAAATGTAAGTAAATTCATACCACGATCGCGTCGAACGCGTCGTCTCCGGCGTCCCCCCAGACAAACAAGCGTTTATTAGCGTCCCAGTCAAATGATTGGGACACGAAAATGGTTAAACTAAATACCCACTGCCTGCCGCCCCATAGCTCGAAACCTCCCGCTTCTTCCTCCCGATACCATAAATGTGCCAATTTTCTCTTAGCGCCTCCCAATTAGAGATCAAGCGATGGGGGCACATCACATGTACGGCAGCACGTTTCAAGCGCCGGTCTGGTTCCAAACTTCTTCACGTGTTTATGATTAGAGCTGAGCAACGATCGTGAGTGTCTTATCTAAGGGGGCCTAAAGGGGAGGTGATCTTCGCAATATCAATGCGCGAGCGGGACGCGCAGGCGTATCGGATGCAATAAAATGTTTAACGTTCTAATCAGCATTGTCATGCACGATCGCTAAGTGCTTTTTTATGTCCGCACGGTCTGGTGCAAGTATGAAGCGGATATTTCTATCCGATTAAAACGTATCTAAAAACCTATTCGATGTAATAGTTTTGATGGTTTAATGTAGCTATATGACTTAGAATAGTCGAAACCAAAAAGGGATGTTAAGAAACGGACGGAATCCCATGCCCTGCCAGTGGTGAAGAAGTGAAAGTCAATAATATTGATGTAAAGGTACGCACAAGAATGCTGGCAGCCGGTCGGACCTATCACGGTCTGAAGAAGCAGCTCTGTTCAGCGAACTATTGCGAAAGAAACTACGACTTTATATAACATTCTTGAATTCAAATCTGACAAATCTGAATTCAACCCAATCCACAAAGTTATCATGAGGGATCGGTGTACTAGAAAAACATAAACAAATAAACATGTACAGAAACAAATTCAGTTTCGAAGTCTAGAACGAAATCTTGACATGTCCGTGTTTCAAGCTTTGCAAATCGAGGCAAAACTGAATCTTAATCTGCGATTTACTCGAAAGAAATGACATATAACACTAAATTTACACCTTCAAGCAGAATTCCAATCCGGGATCTTGATCTAGGGGAGTCCAATTCCAGATTGACCCTACTAGACAACATGGGCAGAGGAGCCTCGGATTGAGATGAATATATCGTCTGCGAGAACCGCTGGGACAAGGCGTTTTCTGCATGTCAAGGTCGCGATGTAGTTGTAGCTCCTAATAAGTAAGCTTGCAGTATCAAATAACAAACGATTGTTCAAATCCTTCATTGTTATTTTTGCCAGAACCACTTGAACATTGGATACGTTTGATAAATGTTTCCTGTTCTTCCGTATGATAAAAACAAATATAACCGCTCTAAATGCCTCCAGTGGAAGCAGCTATAAACGGAACCGCAATCATTTAAACATTACATACTAGCTCTTCGCTGGAACGATAGCCGCGTAAGCTTGTAGATAAAGCTGCAGTTGGATGCAATGTTTGCCACCGCGCTTAGTAATGCGATGAGTAATCGAAACATATGCCTCAACCGATAGTCTGCCACAAATGTACACAAGTGGTAAAGTTGGAAAACATTAATTTAAAGAAGAGAAATAACGCAACTGCTGAGCGATGCTGCAAACAGCACAATATGTCAGCGTTTTGAACACGGCGATGAACTACTAGTCGCGTAAACGATCGCACTAAAAAACAAACAAACGAACGTTTGTTTGGTCTACACCGGAAAGCACTAACCGGTGTGCTATTTTTATTTATAAGGTTAAACCCCCCGTCCCCCAATGAGGGGAACAACTTTAAGTTTTGATCACTCTAGTGATTTCCCCCCGGTGCGTGTAAGTGTAAATATTTGAACAGGGTACTTGAGGATTCCCAATACAACAACAAAGTGATCTCGAGTATGTCCCATCGTGGCGGACGACTTCAAAACAAGCTACGATGGTTGGTAAATGTGACTAGACACTAGAATGACAGCACAATGCACAACACAACAGCACCATCCCTTCAGTTGCTTAACAGAGTGCTGCTTTTGCCTCGCTCCGGAACTTTACATAACTACGATTCGTTTAGTAGGTGGGGGTTGGGAATGATGATCGTTCGGCGGAGCGATTAAAGCGATTTGTCAAACAGACAGACACGCATTCAGCATCCGCGAACTCACACGATGACGCAGCAGCACACCCGATCTTCGTTCGTCGATCGGCGGCAGCAATGAACCACGGCCATCGCGAGCGGGTCGCGATCGCGTGCGCATGATGAAATGAACACGAATTGTCGCGAACGCCCCGGGTGGACCGCGGTGGCGTGTTCACGATGCTTCACGTTCTCCGTCTGTCGCTCTACCTATCTCGCGCTCCTCCCGGTGGGACAATGATCCGGGACGGGAAAGGCTGGAGGAGAGCGGTTCGCGCACAAACACACACACACACATACACGCATCCACGGGGCGATCGTGTCGAGTCAATCGAGTTACAATTCATTTGCAAATGGGGTTGTGGCCTTTCTCATCGGAGTCGTAATCGAGTGATCGGGAGGGTGTGTAATTGATGTGTGTGGTGCACGAAACGCTGTGCACGAAACGCTGTCGCTGTCACTAACGAGACGAAGAGCTTCCTGGGCGATCGAACCGATCGCAGTCGCGCTCGCTGCTTGAACAGCAGATGTAGGATGGATGACTGCAACACATAAATAGATAAAACCTGCTCCGCAACCACGGAGGGTTCTTTCGGGTCTGTCTCTCTATTGCAATTAGTTTGTTGCTACGCACTTACCACAGTGTGCGAGATCGATGATCGGTATTTGACTCTTGGACAGCAGCGTGTCAACCTTCTCCTCGGTGGCTTTGTTCTTCAGCATGTTGGACGGCTCTGTGTGTACGCGCGGTTAATGAGTGCTTAGAGACCTCGCTCAAGACGACACACGCAGCTCTGCTGACGTTGTAGCTGGCGCTAATGATCGATGGATAGCTCACTGTCCTCCTCAAGGTTTCCTTACGGCGTGTGTTGCCTCCGTTACCTGTGCAGCTCAAAAACGATGCAACTATTATACACGACGGTCGCGATCGCGTGCTCGTGCGCGTGTGTGTTTGTGTTTTTATGTGCGTTTGCGCTTTTGTTTTCACCACACCAACACACCAAACAAATCGCACTCCACTGTGCGCATTCGCCAGTGCAATTTCACTTTTACCGACGAGAGTTTCGGGGTGTGGGCGTTGAGGCAAGTTTTATGCTGTACGGCTTCTTGTTCCAACACTCCCTTTTGTCAGTGCGTTGCATAGACGCGCTTCTGCAGCATTCCAACGCTACTGCGCTTCGTTGCCGTGGTGATGATGACGATGGTTGTGCTGCTCCTTTTGCGTGCCTCCTCCGCTATCATTTCCTCGTTCGTTTCGTTCGATGCTGACGTCACACGGAAAAGCACGCACGCACGACTGGGGGAATCACTTCACCCGTCCCTTACAAACGCGACGTTTATAGACGGTGGGCGACTGACGACGGATCGCACCGTGAGGAAGTTTCGCCTCTGCTCAGCGTGACTGACTGCTCGCGGTGGCCTCGAATCACTTACTGACCGCACAATTCTCTACACCTCACCCACCCCGTGTGTGTGAGATTGGTCTTAATGCTCGGGTGTCTCGCCCTCGCAACCGTTCGTTTGCTCATATGACACTGAGTCAGTCAGGGGGCCCCGCGATGCGTACGGCCACACACACACACACACAACCGACGGACACGCTAATCTCGGTTTCCGCAGGCTGATAAGTTTGTGATTCGATAAAACTAAAGGCGAGCCGCGTTTCGCCGATCTGCGCTGCACACGATTTGTCTTCTTGCTTCCCAGCAGCACCACGGACACGTTGCACTTTGTATCGCCACCGAGACTCCGCGCGCCGAGTTCGGCACTTCTAGAGTATGGTGAAATCGCTTATGAACACACGCTCTGACGCATCGGGACTTTCGAAACGAGGGCTGCTGCACGGATGCTGATGAACTGATCGGCGATCGTGAAGAAAACCCCTCGCGGATCGTGATGTAGCAGCAGGCGGCTGCAGCGTGGTGCTGTATTATTGATCCACTCCTTCACGCTCATTCGCACCTGGGTTTCGCGTGTCCGTTCTCACACATTCGTGCGTGGTAAAGTATGCTGTTGCTGGCTCGGAATATGCTCCGCTGGTGTGGGTGAGGGTTCGTTAGCATGTGTGCTTGTCTGTTTTTTTTTTTTATGATACGCTATGCTTTTTATGCGTGCTGCCAGCGGAGTAGGTTCAGCAGCAAACAAAAGGAAAACAAGAAACAACAAAACTCTGCTCGTTGACAGATCGCGCTGCGCGCACATACACTCGTGCGCGAGCTTACCACTACCAATGCAGACTTCCAATGCATTCGTGTGATTTCAATGCATTTTTATTATAAAAAATAAAGAATATTTGTTGCAATATAGTTAAACAATGCTTTGAATAAATCTAAAGACAAGGAAAGCGCAATATCGCATAAAAACATTAGGCGAAGGTAGAAAAAATCGTGAAGATTTCCTTTCACAACTAGATAATTTATATTTATTTTAGCTACTGCATTCGAAAAATTACCTGTATGGTCATTACCAACATTCCTGATAAATCGATATTTTCACCTGCAAAATTGAATTCGAATTCTGTAATTTTCAACAGAACAGGGTGGTTTGTACAAAAAAGATATCAGCCTATAAAACAATTACACATTTTTCATTCAAATATATGAATACGTTACAGTTGCAGAAATAATCTGAAATTGCTTACATACACGCTTTGAGTGAACTTTAATTTCCATTCTCTTTGTGTTTCATTTTCATATTTATTTTCTGAAAACAAAACTAATTTTACCAAATTTTCATGGCAGAACCACCCTGTGCGAATGAGTTCTAAAATTGCTTAGTTTGCTTAGTTACGCTAGCATCCGCATGGAGGTGCGTTTTAGTACAAGTTTAGACCATGGCCACAATGAGATCTCGATTTTGAATTAAGGTCAAAATATTTCGTTTATTAAACAGCAAAGCATTTGTTTTTTTTTAAATGAAAATAAGTGCTTAGGCAAAATGTTTCAAGAAAACTTTTCGTAAATTTCTTTTGCAAATTCCAAAAAAACTATTTTATGTTCATTTTGTTTTTAATAATTGTTTAATTGGAAAATAACTTTTTATGACGGACGAACCGATTGCATCCATAGTGTGAGTAATGTGTGTGTGTGCACGTTGCTATGTGCTGTTGTCAACAATCATCAACAGACATTTTCTAACGGAATTTTTCAAGCGCGCCAGCATCTTCCAATGCTTACTTTGTTCCGCAGTTTAGTCGTAGAAACATTAAACATTCGTTTCGTTAAAACCGGCCAAATTCAAAGTGGAAAATGTCGCAAAGTGACCGTGTGACCGACCTCATCATGCACTACTACATGGAGCACGGGCGCAACCGGGACCTGGAAAAGTATCTCCGCCTGCGACGGATGTCGAACGCAACGCGTTCCTCCAGCGACGGTAGCCTGCCCGGTCTGGACGAGCTGCAGCGCCGCGGTGGGTGCCGACTGACCTGTGAACGTTCCGGTCTCGGCAAGTCGATGGAAAATCTGGCCACGCTACGGAAGAAGGCCGAACAGCAACAGCAGGAGGAAAGCGAAAAGTCGCTGCGAAACGCGTCTGCCGAAAGTGCAAAAAACAAATCTGCCTCGCCGGAGAAAGCAGGCGTTGCGGTTGCGGGCGCCTCCTCGGATGTGAAGGGCGTAACGGTGAAGGAAAAGAAGGTAGAACAGAAAAGTGGACGCAACTTTAATTTCAACCTAGAGTCGGTTATCGAAATCAATCTTCCACCGCCGCCCACGATCACGTTGGGCGTTCCGACGGTGGCCACGACCACGGTTGCTGCACCGATTACGTACACCCAACCGGAAATGAGTGTACATGCACCGGCGGCATCGAAGCAGCTTTCTCCGCGTGTCGTTGTACACGAGAACAGCACACAGACGACTGCTGCACCGGAGGACGACCCGATACGGCCAGTTGTGAAATCGCAACCACCGGGGGGAATCACCGCGGAAGAACCATTGGACAGCACGAAGGACATTTCACCCGTGAGCAGTATCGCATCGAACAAGCAGCGCCTGGAGTGGGATTCGCTCGGCGACATCGGATACGATTCCAGCGAGCGGCTCCAGTTTTGCGGGGCGGCCGATCTGAACGAAACGGAGAAACGGTGCCTTCAGCGATACTTTGCCCGCAAGGGGCTCACCTTCGACCGGAGCGTGATTGTCGTGCGACAGCGAGACGAGAAGGAAAAGAAGCCCGACCGTCGCGTGGAGGACGCATCGATCAGGCTGAGTAGGCCGGACGCACAAAGTACACCGAAAGTGTTGCCGGTAGCAACGGCAGAGAAACCGACAGAGCAGAGAAGCGACGGAACGAAATCCACACAGACATCGCTTCGCGGGCGTGGTATGGAATCACGGGGCGTTCAGGTCACACGCCGGAACGACAGCCAAGATCGACAGCGCCAGGACAAGGCAATCGGCACGACCGACAGCTACACGCTTGCTTCCGTCGATGCGGCGGAAAGTTTCGAATTCTTCTCACCCTCGGTACCGGAAACGGAAAACAACACACCGTCCGGTGCTGCTTCCGCTGCGACGCCAGCTCATTCGTCATCGACCGGAACAACGGACTCCTCGTCCCGTCCCAATCACACCATGCGCCCAACGTTCGACGACGAGGTGAAGCTCGGTCTGACGTTGTACAACTCGATATGCGAACTGACGAGCATGTCAACAGGTGTGAAGGAAAGTTTGATCGATAAAATCTTTCGCAAGCTTTCGCGCCACGACCCGAAAAGGAGGACACGGGAACAGCTGCTGCACGATTACGCGAAGGCTGTTCGAAAGCAGAAGCAGGACGGTGGGGAAAGTAGTGGTGTGGCTGTGGCAGAGAATGTTTACGACGACGTAAGTCCCTGTGCGGAGCAGGACGAGGAGGTGGCGAGTCCGCAGATGGATCGTAGCATGGACGTGGTGGAGGTTATCGAGGAAACGAAAGATCCTACCACTGCCATATCCGGCGTAGAACATATGTCCGAAGGATCCGTCAAAGCATCCACTTCCGGTTCAAACGAGGGCCGAAATGGTCTCCAAAACTCCACCTCGATGGAGAACTCATCCCACCGATCCGTTTCCTCGCAGCCCGTGTCGGCCGGAACGACGAAAGAAAACCTGCCTCCCCGGAAGCTGTCCGCACCGGAACCGAGAGACAAGCGCGTGCGCAAAGCAATGCACGACTACCTTCAGCCCATGACGCACTCGGAGGTGGAGTATGAAAACTTCCGGTTGCTAAGACAACGCCACGAAGCCCGTGCCAACGATCCGCAGCTTGCAAAGATTGATCGCGAGATCGAACAGCTGTTGGTGAGGAAAATGCTGCTGCTCAATACGGGTTCGACGGCCGCGGCCGGTCCTACGCTGCCGGTGAAGGACGCGGTGAAAGATAAGCCCAAACCGCCGGTGGCTGTGAGCGAGCGAAGCGGCACGACCGTGTACACGTCGGTACATGAGCCGCTGTCGGCGCAAAGTAATAGCTCGCAGGAGAGCAGTTTGGCGTGGAACTCGCACGTCCACATGGCGCAGATGATTAAGAACCGCTCGAAATTGGAAACACCGATCGAGCTGCCGTCGACCCCGTCAGATGTGAGCATTCCTACGTTCGTAAAGCAGAAGAAGGATAAGTTTGTTGAAAACTACGATCAGGTACGGCAGCAGCAGCAGCAGCGGCGGGTGTTTGAGGAACAGAATAACATCTACACTCGACCGTACAGTAGCGGTGGTCATCGGAACGCCGTTGGGAAGGAAAACCGTGGCTTTGGTAAGGATATGTACGCGCTTGGTAAGGGAACTGCCGCGGAAAGGCGACCGATTTCCTCCTCGAACAATACCGTTCTCTCGCCGGAGTTTATTTCTTCCGATTCGATATCGATTCCGGTAGTGACGACGCTAACCAACACTACCACAACGCATCATTACGATATAAAATCGAGGCTGCCTTCGCCACCGCCGCAACCGATTGCAATTGCGAAAGGACGCACTGCCGGAACTCAGACGACTGATTCGATTATGAGAACGAAACCGATCTACGGGGCGTCGAAAGCGAAACCTAGCGCTGTAACGGCTGCCGTGCAGGTTCCTTCGACCTGTGGTCAGCCTGTAAAGGAATGCAATTGCTCCTGCGGACGACAGCAGCAGCAGCAACAACACCGGGTCGAGAAACACTACCAACCACAGTCGCGACGGACAGAAATTATCGATGGCACTGGCGGACGCCAAGATAAGCAGGCCCAAATGAAACCCTGTCCCATCGCATACGTTATTACTTTCGCAGGGGCCGCTTCATCGAACCGGCAACGACAAGCTCCGCACGTCCGACAGACGGATCGTCCATCGTCTAGCACCGATATCGCCACCGAAAGCGAACCCGAAAACGGCAAGGACGATGAGTCGGAAAAGATGCTCACGCTGCGCGAACAGTTCCGCCGCTCGTGTCCGGCCACGCTGAGCCGAATCGAAGAACGGCGCCAGTGCATCAGCGAGTTGAACAAACTGCGCAACAAGCGGAACCAACAGAGGCAGCGACTGTTGCTGCTCACGTCGGACGATTCGCTGCGCCGGACGAACTCGGTCGGGCGGGGCCAGTTGCCACCGCCACCGCTGACCCAGCGACGGGTGTTCGCGTCGACCCGTGCGATCCGGGAGTACACCCGGCGTCAGGTGCGCAACTTACCGGAGGTGCAACGGAAAAAGGAGATCGAGCGGTTCAACAATCTGAAGCGGAAGAATCGCATACTGAAGGATGTGTACAATAAGGTAAGGGTAGGAGTAGAGAGATGATGCGATTCTTTTAGATGTGAGACATTTTATAAAGGTACTCTTTCGCCATTCTTTTTTCAGAATTTACAACGAAAGGTACTGAAAGGACAGGTGGACCTATCGAACAGCGTTCGTGTAATGCAGGA
>KB672868.1:17841597-17951597 GCA_000349145.1 Anopheles dirus | reverse complement strand
GCGAGTTGCCACTATTCACCGCCACTCTGGATATGCCATCTAACGCCATCGTACAAAATGCTTTCGCAAACAAAATCCCCTTTATACTAGACCACGTTTTTGCGGAAGTGGCAGTGAGGTAGCAGGACTTGCCCCGGGGAGAAGAAGCCACCTTAAGATCCGGTGAACCTCGCCCGTGCTTGTGTACCGGGGTGGCTTAGTTCGCATCCATGATAACAGCAGCTAGCCATTCACATCGTGGTGTCGATCCTCCTTGCAACCATTATCAATCCACTACCAATTCCATCCTTTCGAACGCCGAATGCCCTTACGTCGTGTGCGGAACCGTTTTCGTTTTCCGGTGCGACCGTATGCAATGTTACTTATGTTATACTGTCCATAAGGTAAGGCTCTACCTGAACCAAGATCCGTACGTTTTGCGATATTAAACGATAACATCCCCAATACCCATCCCGAAGCGGTTAACCGTCTTGAGCGTGGTGCAAACCGAGCAACATCCACAGTGCCACCGCCGGCGGGAAAACATCTCTTTGCTCCCAGTGTTGGAAGAGAGCGGTAGATGTGTGTTATTATATCTTTGGGAGAAGGCTCTATTACGCGCGTCAGCATAATCTATACACGTAGAAAGAGAGAGAGAACGGGGCGGGCAATACCCGATAACGATTAGCGAAAAATTAACAATATTATTGCTGTATTATTACTACTACGCGCACGATCAAAACAGCAGCCACACAAATGGAAACAGAATAGAAAATGAAACAAAAAAAAAAACACGCATTATACCGGCGCAGCAGCTGTGGAGGTGCGCGCAAGATTGTAAGTGTGCAAATATGTCATCCTGTATTAGGTCCATCGTTGAGAATGATAAGAATAAAGTGTAAAGTCTACAAATCTTTGGTTTTGTGATTGTCGTTTTAGTTCTGTTGTTGTTAAGTGCCGTCGAATTAAGTTGAAAACGCTTGAGGTGAGTATATAGACTTTCGGTTTTTTATCGTATCTTGAATGCGCCATCCATAGAGTCGGAGTTTAATTTTGTATTTCAGAACATTTTAGAACGTTTTTTCTTCGTTTTTGCAGTATCTTGTGGTTATCGCAAACGATTCTAGCGGATTTAATATCACAAATGTTCATTTCATTTGTTTGGTGATTTACATGGCATATGCAATCTGTTTTAATTTTAGTCAGGTATGACAGGAACGTCAGGTATTCCATCGCAGTATACATGCATACAACATTACATTCACACACGATCATAGTACACATTGACTGCAACAACTCACGGTCAGTCGAGAGTTTGCAGTCGAGTGAAAAGGTTGAATAAAGAATACATTCCCTGGCAAAAGACATATCAACCAAATTTATACTGTTTTCGGTTCCATTAAGTTCTTGTAAGGACAGTTGACGTTGTCATACAAAATCGGAAATAAGTGACATCGATTCGGTAAGAAACATATCCTAATTTCTTTTTAATATTACTTTTTTGTTGAAAAAAAAAACGTTTCAATTTAATCTTATTCCAACGAGGAAAAACCGAATTCCATGGAGCAAAAGAAAACAAAAATCTTGCTTTCCCTTTTCGATGCATTAAAATGGGTAAATTAGTTCCCTCGCTGCTGAAATGATTTACATATTTCACGTTCAAATCCCTCACCTGGGACGAGAGGATAGGCGAAACTCGGTCGGGCTCATATCTTGAAAGCTCCCGATTTATATACTGCCGAGCACGAAGTCCATCAACCCGGGCTGGTGAGGTGTGTTCAGGCATTCAGGGAATGCGAATGGGAAATGCTTAAAAAGTGGTTCTTTGCGACACACACACGCCCACACTTGCCCTCCCGCTTGTACGACCTTTTAGCCGAACGGGGTCGATTCACATCGATTGGAAAGGTTTTGTTTACCGTCCGGATTTTTCCTTCCATCCCCGGTCGGGGTTGTCGCATCCTTGAAGCTGTCCCCGTATCGGTTCTCGACGCACCCGATCCGAATCCGTTTGGCAATTTTTCTTTCCCCGACACTTGAGTGCCGCTTGAGAAGCTGCCGGTCCGAGGGACCGACGAAAGTCTGAAGAACTTCGAACGGGTGTTTGGGGAGTTAAAATTCAAAAATATCACCATCGCAACGTACATTGCGGAGGTGGTGCGTGTGAAGCAGTCTTCGGGCGGTGGAGATGTTTACCTTCCGGTCGGTGAGAGCTCGAGGGTTCTCGTTGCGGTGGATGTTTATTCATCAAACCGGTGGTGGCGCTGTTTCGGTGACATGGACGCATTGATTTGGCGTTTGTGGTGGCGGCTGGCGAGGATTAGGCTGGAGTGGCTTTTGCATCGGAGATGACGATGAGCGGGAATACATTACGACGAAATTATCGACGAGAGTTCTAACGCCCGCCGGTGGGGCGTGCCGGCGGATTGGGCGAACTTGTGGCAAAAGTTTCGCGGCGAAGAAATTTGCGCACCGCTGGCTGGGGAAACCACAGTTGG
Organism: Anopheles dirus; assembly: GCA_000349145.1. Lineage (NCBI taxonomy): Eukaryota > Metazoa > Arthropoda > Insecta > Diptera > Culicidae > Anopheles > Anopheles dirus. Next base: position 17,949,120 of record KB672868.1, on the reverse strand, counting down.
CTCGACTAGGTTAAAGATGCAAGCTAATGGCATTTTAATCTACCGCCGCCGAAGGTAAGTTTGGAGCCTTCAACGAGGCCCACGTGGTGCTCGGTTTAAATTACGTTTTGATGGGGTGTCTGCTTGCCATCTTTTTGAAATCGTTTCGTTTATGCTGTTTTTTTTGGGGGGTGGCGTAATGTGGTAGAAGATTTCCAGCAATTGTTTCGAACGTGCCGCTCGGGAGGTTAATTTTGCTAAGCTTATGCAAATTTATGCCTAATTTATTGAAAATTTGCTCTCCTACTGGGAACGTACATATTGAATTTGAAAAAAAAACAATGAACCGAACGCCACCGAACGGGCGAAAGTTGGATTCCATTTCCGGGGTGAGCTTAATTAAATCATTTGTGGTTTCTGCTGCTGTTACGATAGTGTAACGACAAACGTTTGAATTATTAATCGAGAATCGAGGCAACGACTTACTTACGCAGCTAATGCTGCAGTCTTTCCACGTCGGGCCAGGTACAATCTTTCGTTCGGAACTTATTTCAAACACCAACTTGCGGACTGATCGAAAGGCCGCGCGCGCGTAAAGTTCCCAAGAGTTTGTTGGAGCCCTGCTGAAGTTTGTACGACGGTCGCGTTTCGGGCAATAGCACAAAGAAGTTTTACTTTCAATCATTTCAACCGGCGCACAGACGGGCGCACGGCACACCACGGCGCGGTCAGGCATTTGCATGAATTGATATGATGATTGGCTGATTGGTTTCAATTTCTTGCCTTTACCCGTGGGCCCGGCGTGTTCGAAGCGAACTTTTCACATCAGAAAGTTCATGAGGCGTGAGTAAAAATAACAAATTTGTTACATTCGTGCTTTGTCTTCACGTACCGATCGCCTTTGAGGCGGGCCTGGAAGTCGAAGTATCCGTTAGCACACCATGCGATACTACCGTGGAAGGAATTATAATTTTAAGGGCCTTTTTTAGTGAAATTTCGCGTCGAACTTCGCACATTGGAAGTTGCAAATGGTTTTAAGTTGGAAAATATATAATATATTCTGTGAATAACCTGTTTACTAGAAAATTTATAAATTCGCGTTAGACTTTACTCCCTAATGATGATTTATATGATCTGCTATATTAGGTTGACTATGAATTGGAATAATGTATTTGCGATTCGTTACGCCAAGAAAGAAGAGGAAAATATTTTTTCATTATTAAATTTATTAAATGGTACAGTCTTATACTCTCAAACCTGTTTAGATGTGGGAAATGTTTGGGGTATTTGTGCCATTAAGTATATTTATCTTAAAAACATGGTATGCAAGTAAATTTCCAGTGTTTTATTGACCAAAATATGAAGCTTTATTGAGTTTTCCTCCAATGACTACTACAATGCAATCAAATTCGCATCGAACGGAGGCTCGATACAATGATCCAATGATAAGATGGCTCCCTAAAGCTATTCATAGTATACGACATCATTTTTATACCGATGTATACAAAGCATGAGCTTATCTCATGCTAAACACTAAAAAATCACATATGAAATTAAAACCACATTAATAAAGTGTACAGCTATGTTTAATAACATCAATGTTCAAACTTGATTACACTTCAGCTCGATATCTTCTAGAGATTTAGTCTATTGTGAACGTTGGAAATTGACTTGTAGCTCAAGAAAATAAATACGTTCATGTAACAATGTATTTAAATAGAATAAAATTAGTACCATGGCATTGCTGTGATAAAACCGCGAAATTTATGCTTCTGTGGGATGCATGGCTTAAACGAAGCAATGTTTTCCACATTTTCCGCATTCGCCCCCCCCCCCCTCCGCTCATACAACTCTCCCAACAACGTGACAATTTGCTGTGGGAAATCAAATTAAAATCGTTACTTTACAACCCGACCGAAACTCCCAAACTCGCGTCCCTTCGTGTGCCGCTAATAAATTCGTTCGCCGAGGTTAGTGCCGTACCCTGTTTACGTTTATGCAAATAAAACAAACGTTTTGGTTTTTGGTAAAACGAGAGCGAGTAATTTTTTTTTTACGTACACAAAAAAAACCGTCGTTAGCGTCCGTTAGTACGTTTGTCACTCCGGTGTTGACGGGGTGGGATTTAAATATTGCATTTACCATCTCCTGACATCGGGTGGCACGGGCTCTTATAGTTTCGGGCAGAGTGTGTTTTGCACCGCGAGGACGCAAGGAGCACACATTTAAGCTTTCCTTTCCCTCAGGACCTTCCGGTGAGGGGTGATCTCGGTGTCGAAATTGAATTCTCTGCCTAGCAAAGGTGGGAGTGCGGCTGCGAAAAATATTCCATCTCGAAAAATGGCACAGCGGGACAGGTAGGGCTGTTTGGGGGGGGGGGGTGAATTTGCTGATCATCACAGCGAGCTCCGGGAAACGCGCTACAATCAAACTACGCCCCCGCGAGCGGAACTGTCACCATCGCGGAAAATGGGGCATTTTTCGTACACACCTTAACGTATACGGCAAAGATCGCCGAACATCGTCGACATCGACGTCGCCAAGATGGTTTCAATTTGAATTTCTCCCCCCACGCCGGTTTGAACAGGCGCAAATTGAGCGATCGTGTGACGTGGGCGGCGATGGGCGCTGGGTGCATTAGTGTAAAACCGCCCGTCCCGTTCACGGTACCGTACATGATTGTCCCTCGGTTTTGGGTTTTTCGCGGCTCCAGCAAACCTGCAAATAAACAAATTGAGGTATGGCGGAAAAGGGAAAGGAAAAGAGGAAAAGAAAAATCAACAGCCGGCACAAAGCAGCGTGACAAGCTGTGCGCCATTTTAATCCTTGTTTTATTGCTTTCCGTGTTCGGCACGTTAGCGTCGGGTGTTGGAGTCACCTTCTTCTTCTTTTTCTTCTCCTGAGGAAGCGAGTGTCACCAAGTGAGCGCCATACAGCCGGCGTTTGGGCTGTGTGTTTGCGCAACGGAGAGCGTCTCGCTTCTGCTTCAAACCCGACCGGTCCCACTTTGGAGTGCCTGTTTCCAGACGTTCCGTTCAGCATGTCGCGAGGCGAAACAATGGGCGTCCGGAAATAGAAAAAAAAAACGCAAGAAACGACCAAAATCGGCGTGTGTCGCACGTCGTTTGTCGGGGTGGTTTGTGTGTGTGCAATCAAAATGTCGTTAAATCGACATGTTAAACGCCACTGAAGGAGGTTTCTCGGTCCTCCGAGTTCTCGTGCGATACCATCCACCCCAGAAAACAACCCCAAACCTCGCCAAACGCGAAAAGTGTCTTCTCCCGGTGGGGAAACGTATCTCTCCACCACCACCAGCTGACGGATGATCCGCTTGATCCGATCGGAAACTTCAGCGACTACAGCGATTAGACGGCACGCAACCTCGGGTTGACTCGGGTGACTTCCCGGAATACCTTCACCAACTAAGTGAAGTTGATAAGACAAAAAAAAATATTGAATAAAATGATCACCCTTTGCGCTCGCGGTGCACTCGACGGTACGGACATTTTGTGGACAGCTCGGTTTTGGGCGGCATTGAAGTGGAAACATTGCCAACTGAACTGCGCTATCTCGGCGCGCATCGGAACGAAAGGTCCTTCGTCCTTTTGGAACGAAGGTCCTACAGGACACCGGCGACACAGCACAGTTTGACATGGGTACCGCACACGTCACGGGCGAGGTTTGGAAGGTGGGAAAAATTAAGACAGTTTTACGAACTACCCGGTGTCACCGTTGCCGGATCCGCAAATAGTTCCGCCAGCCTGAAGGGGTCAAAAAGGATGCTGCGCTGGGATGCTCGTTTGCCAATCGTTGAAGCGGAAATGGGGGAGGATTTTCGGGATACGATCACCGTTACGCTCTATTATCAACGTTTGTGTGTGATGTTGATAATCCGAAGCTTCGGAATGTTTGATTTTGTTTCACCCGTGCGTTGCTGACGACGTGGGTGAAGGCGTTAGGGAGCTATAAATCAATCTAACGCGACTTAATACAACACGATTTGTTACGATACGTGAGCACAATGGACCAAGAAGAAAACAATTACTAAAAAGATTTAATCTCCAATTGTCGGTGTAATTTAGCTGATTATTCTTTCAAATTCGTACAACTTGGGAGTGTCTATCAAATCGTAAATATTACACCGTATAAACTGCTCTCACTGCAATGCCCTAAGTTCTTCATGGTGGTGTACAGGAAACGCTCTTGTACATCTTGCAAGCATGCTGTGCTTCTCAAATAGACACCCCCGAAAAGAAACACAAATATGTATGCTGCAGAAGAGCTGCACCAGTATGGTGTTTGCTTCAACAGTATATCAACAGAATGATGTTGAAGTGACAGGGTCTTAAGGATGTCAACAGTCGCCGTTGTATTTGTCATTTGATTAGCTTCCTTTCTCTTGTGCTTGCTAACTTCAGTAGAGTGAAGCGTGACTGGATACAAGAACTCGTTATAAACAACGATTCTGTCGTCGATCTAGATATAACATCCATTACATTACATTCAACTTCAATAGCCGAGGCACTATTAAGGGACCCTGCAGAAAGAACTAATGAATGTGTCTTTCTTTTAGATATGGTAATTAATAAATAATAAATTAAAGTCAAAAATACATTGCAATTAAAGACTCCAACATAAAACATAACTCATAGAAACAATAAATAAGATAAGTAAATAGGGTATTCAGCACAATTGGTTGAGAATCCCAGAATGATTTACTCCACACGCTGTTTATCAGAGTGACTTGCGGTTATGAAATATTAATAATTTTTAGTATTATTTACTTTTGATATCGCAATTTATCTATGCACTAGTCAATGCAGAAAGTCTCATAACGATTACAATGTGTGCTGCTCTATGCATTTAAAAAATATATCACACAGAGCCACCAGAGCAGTCAATGACAACATATTGTGCTGCAATCTTCTTTGAGAGGCGCAATCTATTGACGGGCGAAGGAAACACAAATACGCAAGTTGTTCTACCCTGTTTGAGCTTTGCTCGTACCATTCGTACTAGCCTGCTCTGCTCAAACAGTGTACACACACACAGCTGGTTGAGCACACTCTACTCAAGTTCCGAGCACACATTTAGTCCTTATTCGCTTTTGTGAGAGAATACTTGACTAGCGCTTTCAATGGTGTGTATAATATTAAAGCCTATTTCGTGGCTTTCCTTACCAATTTCTGAAGATCGTATATGTAAATGATCATTGAATCATTGAAATGTTATTTGTTATTAATTTTTTTTTCAATATCTTATCACAAAACAATTTAACGATTCTTACGCGTTGAGCATAAACTTTTCCATCTGCATTTTCCTGCCCACGGTGCGATTTTATTTCTCCCGCGCTAGCCCTTTCAACTTTTATCGCAATCATCTTCAGCTGCGTTGGACGGTGGGCGCTCATTTAACGGTCGCATTAAGTTTTGTGCCAAACGGGAAATCATCAAGTTAAACGACCCACCCGACCGTATATTGATTGAAGGGAAACAAACACACACAAATTAAATCCCTAGGAAAAAACAAGAAAAATAACAACGAGGCGAAAAAAACTCATCGTAAAGTTTACGATCGCGAGCTTTTGAGCAACCAGGGGAGGGAGGGAGGTGAGGAGGGGGGCGATTTTGCATGTGCTGCGTGATATTTTAGCGATGTCTGTTACCGTCGCCAACCGAGGGCACCCGAACGCACACTGTTACATTGGCGGCGCAGGATTTGCGCTTAATGCGGGGTGAGATAAAAATGCGACTGCGAGCCGGCGAACCGAAATGGGCAGGAAAAAATCGGCAATTAAAAGTTTAAATTAGAACGAAATTAAATTACTCCTTACCGCATAATGACTGACGACAGGCCGCATCGCGTCACGGCCATTGGGCGCAGGCCGACACACAGGGAGGGCAGCTTTCGGTGGGAGACACAGCCCTTAAACAGGCGCGCCACGGACCAAAATCGAGACATCAGCCGTCCGTTCGCTGGGTGGCAAGCGAGGAAGGGTGGGATGGGGTGGCGGGGCTGGATTTATGTTGCCGTATTCACCGGGGACGCCGACGCGAAGGTGGACAGACAAATAATGATGGCATTTATTTAGCGGCAAGTGCCACTCAAGCAAACTTTGCCTCGGTCCCGGTGGGATTTTCGGTGTGTTTGTGTGTGTGTGGGTGGGTGAGTGCGCTTTTTTCGCTCTGCATTTACGAATTGCGACAGGCTCCGTCGTTGGTCGACGCTGAATCGTAAACGGCAAATGGCGCTGCTGACATGTTCCGTCGTAGGGAAATCGACCGGTACGAAGCACTTGGGGAAGCTTTAAGAGCTCATTCAGGTACCGACAGAAGGAAGCCGGAGTGGTTCGTGTTGGTGTATTTGTTTTTTCCCCCTTTCTGAGCATGCAACGGACTGCGATAATACGACGAGCCGAGGTACCATTTACTAATGAGGGAAGCAAAACGGTTAAGCCGCCGTTGATGTGTTTTAGTTTGAAGGAACTGTTTCGAGTGGTTTTACATTTGTTCTGGAAACTCTTCCTGCTCATCTCAGTTGTTTTATACGTAGCAATTATCCGAATCAACATTATCGATCACTGTAAATCTTTACACTGGAAGAAGTTTAACAGCTTTGCATTCGATGACTATCGCGATAGATGCTGTTATGCAATTGACCTTTTTTGTAAGGATAGCTGTTAATTCATTTCACCGTAATCTAGAGAATGCATCACCGATCATGTTTGTCAGATATATTGCTGGTATTATTTCATGTCCCTCGACCCTCAGTGCCATTTAGCACATCACAAGAATCTTCAGGCAAAGATCGTTATTCTGGTATTCATGGTATGTATGAATCACTATATCATAAAACCATACGAGCATACGAGATGATATCTTATAAGTGAATGGATTGATTAAACCACGTTAAGTATTCATAGTACTTCTTGTTTGCAAGATTTTTTTATTTGACGCGAGGATTAAAAAACGATTGAAGAAATAAAAACCATAGAATGAGAGTCAGTGAGTGGGTTGAAAAATGATGCTCTTTCTATCTTGGGTCATTTGTCAACTCTTGTTCTCCTTCCTTATTATTCTGATTTGAATCTCCACAATCTGTATGAGTTGGGTTAAAATGGCTCTTGAAAAAGTTATCAAGTGGTTCGAATTCCTATGATGAGTAAATAAGATTGATTATTCTTACTTTTAGAAGTTTCGTATTCTATTTATTGCTTCTACATTAGAGATCTGATTATCAACGAATTAGTATGCACTGTCCTCAATTATTTTTATACTTTTTGTTAGACCTATTCAATGTCAGGCAGCTCAGAAGCAAACACAATACGGGTTTCACTATTTATTCTTGCATTAAAACATCCCGTCAAGTGTCACACGAAACAGAAGCTCACCCACCGCCACCGGAACTTTAACCTCCTGCTCGTACACAAGCATAGTTATTTTCCATAGACCCGACTTTAGATAGTCTTGAAGAAACAAAGTTGAATCCAGCGTCTTGTCCCTGACGTAGTACCGTTTGGCCTGCACCGGACACTCACCAACGGCGGGAAAATTGGTAACGTTCGCGTAAAAGTGCCAGTAGTCACTATAGGTAGTGTTCAGAAAGTGGCACATTCGTTGCATCGGCAAACGGACCGGAGACTGCACGAACTGATTGTTTCCCAGCGCACTGTACGCCAATCGGAATGTAAACTAAAACGAAGGGTCACAGATGGTTGTGTCGTTGAAAGCCACCGCTCTGGTGTCGCATACTTACGGAGAAGTTATTGTCGACGTTGCGAAACAGATCGAACGTTCCGTTCATTACGGACAGCGTTCGGTTGTACTTCCGGATGCGTATGTTGCTTCCATCGATGAGTTCGGTTCCGTTAAGCTGTTGCAGTTGCTCGTACATTACCTGAACCGGAACTGCGTACAGCTGTATCGTCACGAGCGTAAGCAGCAGTAAGATTGACCAACGCTGTGCGGTTGCTGTGATGCGGTACATCATGCTACAACTGGCTCGTACGAGCAGCTCCAGCATTTAAAATGGAGTGTTGGTTATCTGCCCGAATGCTTAGCGGTTGCGTGCTGAACTGCTGAACAATGTTTTGTCCAATCTACCATCTACATTCTGTATGCAGATGAGAACTGTCTACCGATTAACATGCAGCATTCTAGTGTGCTAGTGAGTCTGTTGAAAACACTGAAAAACAAGAACAAATTTCCACTAGCCAACATGTTGCATATGCAATAGGGAAGAGTAAACGACTAGTCACTTAAGTAAAATTATACAAGTAAGTAAAAAATTTGAGTAAAATTGGTAGATCTAAAAAGCAAACAGGTGAAGGAAATTAAACGTCATATGGTTCTCACTACTTTATTTTCTGTGGTCATGTTAAAAAAACAAAAAACCTAATTGATTTCAAGTTTTGAATTATTATTGAAATATTGATTTAACTGCACTCATGCTTGAAATCACATAACTGTGCGTCTTAATACTCGCCTTTTGGTAGCGATGGAGCCTTCCCAAACCATCATATCAATCATAAAACAGTGAGTTATGAATGTTTGGGTATCTTTTAAAGGTATCTTTTTCAAACTCTTAATCGAATTTAAGAAACCAACATGACGATTAATCTCCCGGATGGTACTCGAATAAAATATCTTGAGGGTTACTTCTGGGGGGATCGCTTTTGACGAAGAGCCTCCGCAATGGTGGATCTGTACCGTGCAACAACTTTGCAATTATAAAGGCTAAAGTAGCTTCTTCTCCCGTCGCTTTCGTGATCGATCCGTTCCGTCTTACATTCCACGAGAAAAGTTTTTAAATTTCCGTGCGCTTTCCGGTGCAAATGTTGTGCCGACTGTCGCAGCTTTCGCACCTGCGCTTGGTGCGGTGTGCATGCATGGATGCGTGTTTTCCTCCGTCCCATCTTACCAAGCTGCCCTCCTCGCTCATCCCACCCCAGTTCCCGGTATTATTTAATCATATTTCTATCTTCACGCGTGCAAACGTTTGCTTCATTTTTCACGCACCGTTTGTAATCAGCTTGTAATATTAAATTCCCTTACGGTGGTGCGTATTTGGCTGGCGGGACCCGGCTGACGGATTCGTGGAGCTACGTGCGTCGGTGTCGACGTCCTCGAAATAAAGCCGATTCGGATTCCCTGCCCACCCGGGGGGAGGGAGACGAACGCGGCAAACGGCCGGAAGAGGAACTTTTCTTCGCGGAACACCGCACGGAGCGATGCCGAATTCAAATCTAATTCCCTTTCGCTGGCTTCATTTCAAACACCTCATCACGCGCCCGGTGACGGTGTCGATGCGGTGCAGTATAATCAGCCAATCAAATTAATAAAGACTTTCCATTTTATTTTCCCGACCGCGGCGCGTGCGAGGCACCCGGTGGCAGAAGGCACCCACACATACCTGCACGATCGGCATGCTTCGCGGAGCGTGTTTGTCGGCGTCGTCAGGCGGTGATTGTTGAGCGCTGAGCGCTGGGAAGACTTTCGGTAAATACTTCCCGGCCCGGCGAACGTGCAACTTTTGCGACCGCGAAACCCCCCCGGTTCGGGCTGCTGCTCCGGTTTTTCCCCGGGAATCGAGCTACGCACGGGATCGGCCGAACGTCAGCCGATGCGCGAGTGTGTGCGCGCCCGTCATGATCGCGCTCGTCATGATTGGGATGTTTTGTGTGCCATCACCTGCAAATATAGACACGGCTAAAGTGCTTCCAATCCCCGCCGATACCGGGCGCGGGGAGGGACTTTTTTTCGCTTGCTTCACGTGCGCAAGTTTTTCATTTCATATCATGCGAATGATTTTTCATTTTTCGATTGAGGCAAGCGAGCAATGAAGTGCCCCTTGAAGTGAATCTGGCCCCCCAGGGGGGAGGGCGAGATGAAATGTTAAAAAAATATTAGCGATGCAAAACAAAATGGAAAGTTTTATCAATTTTTGGCCCCCACCGTGCGCTTTCGTTCGCTCTCTCGACTGTTCGCCGCGCCGCGCCATGACGTGGCGGAAAGTGGTGAGTTTCGGGCCTTTTGCTTCTCTCCGCCGTCGAACACACACACCCACACACACGCTCGCAAAAAGCGCTTTTGTCGAGTTAATTTCGGTTGAAATTTGTGTACAACCTGTGCGCGGGCAAAAAAAGTTTACGGTCAGTGTGTTGTTTGCGATCGAGCAAACAACAAAAAAAGATAAAAAAGAGAAGAAGCTCCAACCGTCGTGCCATGTGCGAGTGGTTGGTTGAAGACTTTAGACAGAATGGAGTGCAACCGTGTCGGTGTTGGGGAGTTTTCCCATTTGAAGTGGTTCTTTTTATTTATTTTATGTACTATTTTGCTATAGACTTCCGGGTTGCGCAGCGTAAGTGGGAAACAGGAATATTCGGTCTGCAAATAAGTTTCGCACGTGTTTTTGCTTCAAAATTTGAGGTTATATTTCTACAATGTTTCTGATGATGAACAGTTCATTGGGAAGAACATTTTTTCCACGAATATTATCTCTACTCTAAAAGTTGATAACGAATTAAATCTGATTGAGACTGAGATGAGTTCTTTGTATAGCTATTCGATTCAAGTTTACAGAACGAGTCACTTTTGCATTGAATGATCAGTAAACTTTCTGTGTCATTTCAAACAATACAATAAGGGGATCATGAAGATAAAAATAATAATCAATGTTACATGTACGACATATTCAGCCAAAGTGGAGCTGTTGGTGTACTGATAGCTACGCATGTTTTAGACAACCGAATCAGTTCCAAATCTCATCAGGACTACCTAGATACTCGAAAGAAGAAGAAAATATAGAAATATGTTCTTTGTCAAATGAAGAAAAACGTTATTATCTTAGTCACATATCAATCTGTTGAAGGAAATTGTTGGAAAATATATATTTCCGACATATACACATACAAAACATGCACCTTGACCTTGAAATGGAGCTCGTTTACAAACATCCCCTTGCAATTCGTCAAATTTAGATTCGGTACCAAGATCCACTGGGACCATTTAATAAAAAAAAACAAAAACCGTATTCCAGCTTGTTCCCGGAGCAGCATTCAATCGGGTTTGCTGAGAAAACAGCTTAAACAACACCCCAAAATAACATTCCTGCGATCATTTCGTATTCACATCAGCACTTCCTCCGCAAACTTGCTCCGTTTCTATTTAAGACATACCGTTCCTTCGCCGCTTCCGCGTTCCGTTCCAGGAAATGCGGCTGTCAATGTTTTTTTGTTTCCTAAACGTTTCGCTTCTTCCACGACCGCCAGGAAGATTTCTTCTTGTTATCCTGTGACCTTGGGTTAGCCGATGGGTCATCGTTCACCGCGGCTCATGCTGGGCAGAGGGGTGGGAAGAAATTAGATTTCTTTTTGGAAAAGTTGGTTTTTGTTATTGGTGTAACTGACCGACTGGCGACACCGGAGTTGTGGTTCGCTGAAAAGTTAACGAAATTTCAAACATTCCACCGACGCACTTCGAATTGCTTGCCGGTGGTGCTTAAAGGGAGCGGTTTTCTTTTACTCGCCACACCTGGAAGTGACGAGCTTGCTTTCCAGGGAGATTGAGAATGAAAATTCTTGAAAAAGACGGTCACCTGAAGTAAGCCATTTCGCTGTGTTCATGGTAACGGCTAATAATAAACGGAAATTCCTTGAAAATGAGTTTAAAGATGCCACCCAAATCATACTAACAACGACAAATAATGACGCAGTTGCATACGCTTTACATTGGAAACGTTTTTGGAATGGCAGCAACAACAGAACGGAAAAGATTTACATCCTGTCTGGCGTGTCGTCGTGTTGGTGGCGTTTTGTTTTTCAACCCCATCTTCAGCGAGAAAACTGCTTGAGACGATAAATCTCCAACCAGGGACTCGGCCGGGCAGAGCGATAGATTTCACTTCAGCTTACTGTCAAAGGGTAGCGCACAACAAGCGCCCGGGAAGAAGGCAATATGTTCCCCAAGTTTGATTCCCCATCTTCGATTGCAAAACCACGGAGCAGTGTTACGATTGCGACATGGAGTTGAAGTTGTGTGACTAAAAATAAACGTTGACATTGTTTATGAGAGCGAGAGAGAGAGAGAGAGAAAGAGAGATCTACGGGAAAACATCCACTTCGCCGGCTGGACAACACATCCAGACACATCGAATATATTCCACTCGCGCGCAAAAGGGGGTACGCGCAAATGTCTTCCCGTTCTCATAATCTGTAACACACAGCTGCTTCTGGGGGGACGGGCGAAAGAACTATAATAAATGATTTATGCTGCGACAGGATGTCGCATTGTTGACGCTTCTGCTTGCGCGCGGATGTACGAGGGTTTGTTTATCGAGTGTTATTTAATTCGGAATGTATCGGGCCTCCCCATCTTCGCCAACCAGACGGGTGAGATTGAACCGATTGAGTGTGCCGTCAAGCGCACGCACGCGAACGGAAGAACGGAGCGGATATGTGCGTTTAATTCAAAGCCATATTTTACAACCTCGTTACCCGGCCACCTAACGGCCTGGCACTCGAGGGGAAACACCTTAACGTGTGCACTCGAAGCGCTTAAGTTAATACGAAAAGTTTTAATAAAGTGACACGCCTCACCTGTCGTGAGCGGAAGCCTTCCCGAGCGTTAGATGGTTTGCTTCCGCTTGGTCGCGATTAAACCACACACACACACACACACACGCATCCAAGACCAGCACGCTTCACGCTTCGACACTTCTTGGGCGGAAAAGCATCAACCACCAGCATTCACCACCACTACCACCACGTCGTGTCGTGCTCGCATGACAAAAGTCGATTGCTATCAAATTTGACACTTTCTCATTCGGTTTGGGGGCTGCCGGTGGTCGCTTTGCGGTTCCTGCCCCTCAGCCCCAGCAGGCCTTGTCTAATGGAATTGTGTGTTTTATGATTGGGGATAAATAATCGAAATGGAAATGGAAAATCGAAGCCCGGCCCGGAGCCCGGTCCATCGGCGTATCGACGTGTTTTTCAGGCTCCATTTTGGGTCGGGCCCACATTAAACGTTTCGTTTTGCTTCTCCGCTTCATCCTCGCTCTCTTTCTCTCTTTCTCGCAGCGAAGAGCAGCGGATGGCGAGCAAGAAATCTGATAATGGGAAAAACAATAGCCTTTCAGCGTAACCACATCCGGACGGGCGGCTTATCGGTCGGGCCGAATCGGTAATGGCGTCGGCGATGTTTGATCGGGCGGCCATTCCCGAGCTGTTTTCCCGCACAAATTTGATCGCGCTGTTCCCGAACTGGAGATGGATGATGAATGGGGACGGTATCGCGCAGACACGCAGTGGGCATTGTTTTTCTGTCCCGTGACGGAAAAGTTTCGATAGGTTTTCGTGAGTGTCTTTTCCGTCATTTTGGGGTGATTTTGTTGTGGTTTTTTTTGCTCCCATGTTTGACCGGGAAGTTCTACTTTGTTTTCTGCATTATCATTCGGATGTATTGGGGATGGAAGAGTGGAACTGGGTCGCTACTTTCACATCCTGTTGCGGACCTTTATCGTAGGCCCTTAAAGAGGACCTTTACAGCGGGAGAGAGCGAGTGAGGTAGGAAGTTATTTTGGTGAAGAAGTTTATGATTCCGTAGAATATCAGAAGTGCGATTGGGATGTTCGAAATTGACCGAAATTCTTTCGGAAGTGGACCCGAAATGAACCTTTATTAGTTTTTTTTTCGTTTTGTTTCTGTTTATTTGTTTTGTTTTGCGCTTGCTACACTTCCGCCAGGTTTAATGTCTTGCTTTACTGTTCCAATGAACTCACGCTTGCACTTTAACTTATTGCTTATTGTTTACTAGTTGTATTGATTGCTCCATTTCTTATTAAAACAAACCCTCACGTGAAACTCTAAACAGTAGCTCACCGGACACTATCAGGTTGTCCACGCTATAGTCATAGCCCAGCATCGTGATCCTCCACAGGCCCGACTGGAAGTAATCGTTGAAAATCTTTGCACTCAACACTTTGTTCTTGATGTAGTACTGCTGGGCCGGGAACGGGCAGGTCCCAACGTCGGGAAAGTTCGTCATGCTGCGGTAGAACTCGCGGTAGTCGCGGTAGGTGGTGTTTAAGAAGATGCACATTTTCTGCAGTGGCAATCGGAACGGCGACTGGATGAACTGATTGTTTCCCAGCGTGCTGTACGCCAGCTCAAACGTGAACTGCTAAGTAATATGCACGGTTTAGAGTGTTTGCAAACATTGCCCTTTCCTTATACGTACGATAAACCGGTCGTCTAGGTCGCGGAACAAGTCGAACGTTCCGTCCAGCACGGTCACCGTTCGGTTGTACTTTCGGATGCGCAAATTGGCTGCATCGACCACTTCTATTCCCGAGAGCTGTTGCAGCCGTTCGTACATCACTGTCACCTGGTTGGAGTGGGCCTGCAGCACGGTCAGGGAAAGCAGCAGAAAGGCTGGGCAACGCAACGTACGCATCACGGCCGGTATGAAGCGGAACATGCCTATGCAGCGGGTTGCCCCGGGTGACTGCTGGAGTATGCAGAGTTGGGCATCTCTCACCACAGCCTTCTGGTTTGATCGCGTGTTCGTAATGGGCCAAACGAGATATCGAGTTTTTCAATCGGTACATGTTCGCTTTGTACGTTGGTTGTTGGAATGCTGTGATTATTTTGCTACAAATGACGTGTATAAGTGACACACACACACTCATGGAGCGGAACAGAAGATTTGCAATTGTTATTCAACTGTTGGCGTTTCGCATTGTAATAAAGTACAGCTAAACAGACTTTAGAATAAGTTTAAATGAAACTGTATCGCACCAACAAACCGTTAACCTCCAGGCTAGCTAATTCGAAACATGGATGGTGGAATATCAGAAAAAGATCTGTAGATCGTTTTAATCCCAGCTTGATTCATTCTGTATGTCAAAATTGACATGTACAGCAGACATATTGTGAAACAATCGGAAATTAGCTGTGGCAAGCAATATAATTATTTGTCTTCCGTATCTGTAATGATTTTTATTCATATATTTGAAAAAAAACATTTTTATCCGTATTTTAGATTCACATTTTAATCCATGTTTTAGACTAACCATAATCAACACTGATTCCTCGTGGAAAGAAATATGCAGTTTTGAACTATTTTCTATTACTTTCGCTAAATGGAAATATTTTGTGGTTCAACGTGGCCATTTTTTCATAACTTCATTAATGATAAAACTTTTCAAATATTTTACTTTGGAAACATCACACGAATTTTAAAACGAAATTGTTGTTACACCAAGCAGCCTGGTGATACCGAATCGCGTCTTTTATCTTTCCCATAAAAATAAGCATCGTTCCGGATTAGTTTCTATTGATTTGTGTCTTTCGTATTGTTTTTTGCCCCTATATTTCTCAGTGGGACTTTCTGCAAGCGTCTTAATGGGCGGCACATGCCGCTGGCCTGCTTTTCTTTCTTTCACCAAGGAAAAACCATAGCCTACCTTGCTCTATCGCGTCCGTTTGATCTACCGGGCTTTATCGTTCAGTTTATTGCCCCAATGCCAGCCGATGCCGGCTATAGCCAGCGCGGGCACGGTTTTGGCAAAACTTTTTCCGGGACATTATTATTTCCTGTAAGCCAGCGCTGTCGGACGGGACCGGTTCGACGAAAGATTGCGGGCCCCGTTCGCCGCAAAGCTTTTAGGGGTAATTGAAATTTGTTTTTGTTTTATTGATCTCTATTTTTTCGCGTCCTTTTTCCTTGTAAGTGTGTGTGAGTGTGGGGAGAAGGAGAGAAGAGGGATCGGTTTTTTCGCTTCTAGCGCGGATGTTCATGTGAGCGTGTAAAATGGTTTGTGTCTGATACTTTTTAACGTACTGTGAGGGCAAATGGTATTGATTTAGGTTTGTTCGGAGGCACAGTGTTTTTGTCGGAGTACACTGCGATTCGTTTACAATTGAATATGCAATATAGAATAATGCCGTTGGATGTTTCCGGACGATTTTTTTACTATCACTCGAAGTTCATGATTATTCCGTCCCATTAGTATTTCGCCACAGGACGAAAAACAGCCCAGACATTTGTGACGAGCATAGCAGCAAAATCGCTCTTTAGTATCGCGTTGTTTTGTTCGGCTGCTCCAGTGTGTGGGTAGTTGTTGCCTTAGGGATGCCTATTTCGTTTGTTGACTTCTTGGAACTCTCATGTGATTTTTCGAAGCAAATAAACGCGCTGCAAGATGTACGGTAGACCTGTGAGAGTGTTTTGTTGTGACTTTCTTTGCGTGGCTGTTATTCGAGGAAAATTAGGCCTGGAAATTGAAACCTGAAAGGTGATCTTGTTATGAAAATAAGGCACGAAGCATTAGAGTATCGATTGAATAAAAGTGTTGAATTTATTTTAATGGATAGATTTTGCTAGGAATGATTGAAATTGACGGAAACTGCACATGCGAATCAAAGTTTAAAAAAAAGTTTTCTATTCAAATTAATTGCTATGTCTTCATTCAGTGACTGGTTGGATTTTTTCAATTTCATTAAGCTATATTGAAGGAAAATTCAGTTCAAGAACTTAAAGAGGGAGCCTATGAGGAATTTAACATTTGTCTTGAATTAGCTAGATATTCTACGACCAACATCAACTTCGTCCATAGTGCATTTGAATTTATTATTTGTTTGTTTCATACGTTACACAGGTAACAGAAATCTATAAAAAACCTGGTAACCACCACAAAACAAATTGATTTTTAAAGTGAAAAAATCGCAGAAAACACACAAATAGAACAACCGGAAACCTGGCACAAAGTTGAACGATTGCAAACGAGTGCCGGTGGAGCAACTTTCGCTTAAACTATTTCCGACTTTGCCCGTTAGCTGACGTCCTGCTGAATGTACAATCAGCCAGCAGGTTCACCGTGGCCGGACCGTGCAAACAAAAACGAGGGACTCGGGCACACATAAAAGCAAACCCGGGGCAACAAACAAAAAACGCCCGTCCGTGGGTCGGCTGAGAAAGGATTGACCGTTTCGGGAGAAGAAGAAGCCCTAGCGCCGGACGTGTGTGGGCCGGAAAAGTTATTTCTTCCTGCGCTTCGGCTCCGGCACGGAGGGGGCGAAAATCGAACCCGACTGGGAACAGACGCTCATCAGGCAACTTTCCACCCGGCTCGGATGAAGGTAGCGCACAAATCCACACATGTGCCAGCCCCTCCATTGACATGAATCATTTGGCTTTATTTAGGGCTTCATTACAAGAACTAACCTCAAAACCACCGTTTCCGCTGGTACGGTCCCTAAAGGGACCTGGCTCGGTAGAAGCCACGAAGTGAGCGAAGGTTAGCCCCGAACTTATGAGGCCCGGCAGGGTTTGTGTACGCTCCGTGTGCGCCGTTTGCTACAAATGGTTCAAATTTTCAACCTAATCGAATAACACAGCCCTACGCTTAGGCGAAACGAAAACGTTTGCTCATCATGAAACTATTTCCTCCGTTTGCTGGTGGCTCCTCGCCGGAGGTTTCCAGCACCACCCATCCCGCACCCCCGGCGGTATCTACACATCCGCTTCCGCTGTGGCGGATGTGGATTGTTTTCATGGCATGCGGGAGTAACACGGCCACGGGCGGGGTGCGCTTGTCACGCTGCGCCCACGAACCGGCTCCGAGCGAAAATCGTCGTTTTTCTGTGCAAAATTCATTTCCGCTTCGTGGGTGCAATAATTTACATTTTAATCACAAACCTGCCGCGCCCGCAGCCGTTCCCTGGCTGCAGGGCTACGTACGACCCGCCCGTCTGTATTTGTTTGCGGTTCATCCTTTTGTGTGAGCGAATGCAATCGTGAATCCGACTGCATGGGGGGTGTGCTTGTGTATCTGTGTGAGTGTGTCTGTGTGAGTTGTGGTCCAATGCTTCACAGGCTAGTGTTGAAAGCGATGTGCTAGTTAGAATGTTCCTGCACACAGCCGGGTTAGTGACAGCGTACTTTTTTGGGGTTGATTTTGCCTTCACGACACTACGGCGCGGAAACTGCTGTAGCGGCCTGTCGGAATGGTTCGTTCGCGCTACAGCAACCGTGGCCGCGCTCGGATTATCTGTTTCCTCACTCTGTTTGCCGTAATTTCAGTGTAAACTCGCAACACAAACGTTCTTAATTTTAGCGCCCGCTGCCGGTGGCGACACCGTCGCCGCGTTTGGCAAGTTGTGCTCAACAAGACCCGAGCTGTTTGGATTTTAAATTAAATCTTTAATCACATTAATTATGGAAGACTTTGATGTGCGTTTGGGATGTGGCATGACACAGGCGTGGTAAGTGAGTGAAGGTGGCGGAAGCGGAAGGAATAGTCTGTCGGTTTGGAATAGTACGATGAATCGACGGATGGAGGCGCCTGGTTGTTGAAGCCGTGCAAGCCGATGGAGACGCCCGGTGATTTGTTGAAGAGTCCTTGAAGCCAATTCGGTTGGGAACATTCGCTTACATTTCGGAACGTTTGTGAAAACGCTGAAGTTTGTGCTACTCGTAGGCTACCTGTATTTGTAGACATTTGAGTAACCATTCTACAAAGTGGTCTAGTATAAGAAAGCGAATATTTTTTACGATCCTCTACATGACTTGTTTGACTTGTGTGCTTGTATAGTGAAGTATATTTGACATGAGGTATAAAACGAATTATTTTTGAATGCTCCCTTCTCTTGCTTTGTTGTTAGTGAACTACTACGCTCAAATGCAAAAACAAAGCCGACGTCAAGCGATTTAAGCCCACCAAATGCACTAAAATGGAACCATTCGATTCTTTGTTTTTGGTAATGGCGATTTTTATATGCTGGAGGCTCGTGATGGGCGTTTATTAATATTTTTTTCATCATTTATTACGACCGATTATCGACACACTTGGGCGACACTTTCCGCTACCGCACGAATGGCTCATGCCCGGATGATTCATGGCTGTCGATGTCGTCGTCAGTCTCGAACTTGCCATGCTTGACACTTCGGTTATCTCACTGGCTGAAGTTCACTGGTCGCGAATGGTTGGGTGACGAGAGCTGGACAAGATAAGACAAACGCCAGGCACCAGCGTCGGAAGAAAGGAAGAAACAACAAAAATACTTGAAAGAATTTATGACCGCAACCTGATCATGCCAGTGCCGGCGCCGTCCCGGCCCAGCTGCTGACCGGAATACGTTAAGAGGCATCATCCCTGAGGATGGGCCGGTCCGAGACCGGTGAAATGTGATTATTCGCTGGAACGGAGGAAGTTTGAGAAAGATGATGGACGAGAAGCAATAGAGCAGTAGGTGGTGGTCATCGTTCGGGCTTAAGATAGATGGCTGCAATGATGAAGGGTAGCAGGGTGGGCGGCCGCTGGTAAATGGTAATTAAGGACATTGCGTAATATGCGGGACGGTTAGGCTTAGGCCTCGTTCGAGACGAGGCTCGCCCATGCTCCTGGGTGATGATTCATGTGCCACCGCCACGTCCCGCCCTAATGGGTCGGAGTCACTGCGAAAGAAGTTGTGCCGGGGGTGCGTTAAGTGGGCTTACGCGATAAATCCCATTTTGGCAGGCATCATCAATCGCCGGTTTAGTGGCCGGTCGCCTCGCCGTTATTCGGTCCGTTAGACGCAAGCCATAACTGAGAATCGGAACGTTTCGAAGGAAGCAAAAGCAGTGGCAAGATGCACCGCCGTCTGGAATCAATTGTTGAAATGGTTTTTTGATGGGCGTATGGCTTTTTAGTCTATGAGTTGCTTGTTCTCTATATGTAGTTAATGGTGTAGCATTAAAATGTAAAGCATTAAATGGTGTAGCATTAAATTGTAAAAAAGAGCAATGTCCTCACTCGACCAATGAAAGAGATGTTTGCATCGTATTTTGAAAGGAGCAAAGCTCATTCTAAGCCTTGAAGGATAGGTTAAAATTCCCCACAAACTCATTCCAACGCACTCAGACTGCTTTAAAGTTCGGCGAGAGAATGATTTCAACAAAGAAAGGCCAATTGCCGGCTGGGATTGGGAGCTTGGGATAGCATAAATTCTATTAACCAAAGGCCTTCCCGCCTTGCATTACGGTGCGGTTTATGGTTTTATGGGCTGGGATTATGACATTACCCAGCTGAGGGATGATTTAATTGATTAGGACAGGCGCGTGCTGCTGCCCTCTGTCCAGATTTTGGCATTAATTTGCTTTGGAAATCATCGCACCGTCGGATGTACGGGGGGCAGGCCAGGAATGGTAATATAATTTTCTCCTTCTTCGTATTGCTTCAGTATAGATTATGGTGGGTTTGCTTTGTTGGAAGGTTTTATTGGCAATGCAAATTACCAAAAGTGTTCTTTTAGCAATGGGAGAACATCGGACTAGCTTTGGAGTTTTAAAACACGAACGGTAAATTAGAAAGTTTGAGATAGTCTGATGACGTTGGGTGCCGATTAAAAATTTGAATCACTTTTAAGCAAAAATTCCATAAATTGGAATAAATTCAAATTCCGAAATCGATCCAAAAATAGTTCGAAAAATACGTTTGGAGTGTTTTTTTATAGAGATACTTTGAGCGACAAAAAAAATGTTCTCAAACAATAGATGGAATAGGATTTGAAGCAAAAGCTGTGCAACAGGTGTAACATACAGCAACGCCATTAGGCTGTTTTCTCTACCTGTTTAACAGTGGCTTATAACGGCCAGCATTCTTGCAACTATGTAGTTTTTATCCCCTTTATTACGAAGAACAAACAGATGGCTACCGTCGTTTGACACTGATAAACGTGTACAGCTTTTCCGCCAGCGATAGAGATATATCACATCACACGGAGTAAGACTTCAACAATGACGGGCCATTGCCGCTGGAAGCACAGGATCCGGCAAACAACTGTCAACTTCCGTGCATTAGTCAGGGCGCCTAATTAAACGAGCAGTACGGTAAACGAGCATAATGAGAAAAAGGATCCAGAAAGGATGGAAATTTACTGGTCACTCGTTGCGCCTCCCGGAGAAGGCAGCGTCGGAAGGAGCAGCAGGCGGAATCCTTGTCTGGCGTGTACCGACCGCTGCGACGGCGAGCGACGAAGTGGTGCTGATTAAAAGCACACTTTATTAAAGAGTAACTTTGGTGTTGCTTAAGCTCCGCTGCCTGTCGCCTCCAGCTCCACACGCTACACCTGGCCCCGGCTAGTGTGCGCGAGCGTTCTCACTCACTAAACATAATTAATTGGATCAAATAATTCACCCGCAGTGCTCCATAATATCACCTCCCACCACCCCTTGCCACACCATTTTCCGTACCCAAGCACACGCCCGAAATGTCGGAAGCAGGCAATGAAAAACCTCCCCGACACGGCAGCGTGTACCCGCCCGGGAGCGGAGGCACGTTTCCCGGGCCAGTGGCGTTGTTCCGCACGGAACAGGATAAGCCGCCACGGGAAGGATACGGGTATCCGATTTCGACACCATCAGCAGGCGCCGGGCCGCTCCGGTTCGTGGCGAGATGAAAGGACGAAGATGAATGATTTACAATCCAATCTTGCCGTTATTTATGAAGGTAAATAGAACGTACGGTGGGGCGTTTGGCGGGGCGCCCAACACTACGAGGGCGAATGGAAAGTGATTACGCTAAATGAAACCAATTTTTCGAGCAAATAATTGTTTCATTGAGTCGAAAGGGTGCGGAGCTGGCGTTGTGTTGCCACCGTCGGCAGTTGTGTTGTCGATGTTTGCTCGGCGCATCGGAAGTGAATTTGTCCATTTGAAGCAGCAGTTTAGTCGAATGGGTAAACGTCGAATGTTCTGGCTGCTAATGAATGTGGGATTTGTAAATGTAAAACAAGCTCTGAATGGGAGGACATGTAAAGGGTGACAAGCGTTCCCAGGGATGCATCAATTTTGCTGCCTCGACCGAGACACATAACGAGGATATTCTTGTTCGCTAGCTAACGTCACGGACGGCTGACCGGATCGTACGGTTCCATTAAGTCACAGGACATAACATTCCTTCTTCGCAACCCTCTAGAGGTTGCGATCGGTGTAAAGACGAACTAACAATGGGTTGGGTCTCGCAGTTCATTCGTATTGGTTTGTAATATTTTATGATCAATATTTGGTTATCTGAAAGGTTAGGTTGTTGTTTTTTTTTGTTTCTACCGTTCAATATTATTTTGATACAGTCTAGAAGCTTGTCTGGTTATTTCGGTATCGTAAAATTGCACTGTTCCTGCAATAATTACTCATAATGTCATTGGAGCCCCATGTCAGTGAAATCGAAATTGTACTAACAAGATGGCAGACAAACAAAGCATAGCCATGCTTCTTAGCCTTCGGGGGCTTTGCTTCATTTTTAGCCATTTTGATTTGTGTCCACCCGTCGAATGTTTCTGTCCAGTGCTTATTCAGAAGTTTTGATAGCAATAAAATAGATTTGTGATATGTGTATTGAGTAACATAAACTAGATATTCACAAATAGCAGATTTTACCTGCTGAAGCCTTTGCATAACGGTTTTAATTTACTTTGGGTCGATTTATAATAATTGAAAAGGATGAAGATATTCATCCTTCATCCTGTAACATGAAACATGAAGTTGAAACCCCTAAAACTTTTAATACACATTACGTTTGAATATTATTTTTAGCTTATATAATTGTTTTGGTAAATACGCGTTTATGCTCCGATCGTTCCCACTGTGTGCTTTGCATTGGTTTGATACAGAAACATTCCCATTATCGGATGATGTTGCACCTATTGCAGGCACAGTCAGCCAGCCCGTGAATGCAGGGGACCGCATGAAAAAGAATGTTAATGTCACCGAAATGTGCTGTACCGTTGTGCCCGGTTGTCTTTAGCCTGCAAATGCACCATTCCGTGTGCATAAATCAACGTGTGCATTCACACGGACATGAATCATGGTTTCAGCTGCAGGTTTTTTTTACCTTCACCGCATAACTCGACTAGCATCTCCGATAGGTATGCTGAAATCTCATTATTTCACTTCCACAGGGCTTTACCGTATGGCGGCTACCAAAATGACTCAAGGGACATGTCAAAGAAACAGCATCCCGGCAACAAGGTTTCCATAATTGAAAGTTCCAGAGTCGTTCCGTTTGACAGTAGGAACCTCTGCAAGGGATGCCGGACGTACGTGTTGTAAGCATGGTTTGAGTGCAGTTGGATGTAGAAAAACAACAAATGCATGAAAAATCTGACAAAGTTCTTGCTCTCGGTTCGATGTCAACGTGCGAGATATGGGGCAGGAAACGTGGATTAATTTGGTGCGTGTCTACTCGCTGCATACGTCAACCGGTTCGCCGGAACGGAACAGCTGAAACGAAAGGCTGCTTGCTTCCATGCGGCCACTTATATTATTAGAGTGCTTCGTTTCCGCCGTTTGCCGTTCGCACCCCGGTGCCCGGTGTTTGCGCTTACTCCGAGAACTTTCGTTTGCTTCGGTTAAATAGAATTATTCAAAGTTGATCTCTCAGTGTGCCACTCGAGCGCCGTCGAAAGGGCGAAGAATTCGCCGTCCCTTGCCGGTTTGCCTGGTTTGATGGGTGAGTTTGACTTCCAACGAAATTGCTTGCCCTTTTCTGCGCCATTTGTGTGCTTCCCGTTTCTGTTTAAACAACATTCGGTGTGCGACGTTCGTTCTTTGCTTTCCCCTTCTTTTGATTCTTGAAGCACACACGAAACGTAGAATCTCACTACAGTGGTGTAACTAGCGGTTCGGATGAGAGCAAAATGGAACGATGTGAATGGTCGACAACTTTTTTTTTAAGCCTCGCTAATACCAGCTGCTTGTTTGTCACATTCACATTCGACATTTTTCAGTCGCTCAACTATCACAGTGCCCTGAAAACGGGCCAACACCAGGAACAGGAAACGAGTAGAATGATTTTTTCTCGACGTTATGAGTATGTGTGTGTGTGCGCGCGTTTCCTTCACACACTGTTGGTGGAATATATCGATTCATCTGCTTGGATCCAGCTTCATCCACCGCTACCGTGCTAGGTTTACTGCACCGAGGCTTCGTTCTAGTTCAAGGCTAGATGAGATTCGCTCGTGCTGCATAAACTCCCTTCGATGGCAGCTGGTCGGTGTGGGGTGCACGCTACACGGTAAGGACGAAATAATTTCCTGCACTCTGCCGGTGCGGCGAACGGGTAGAACCGGGGCGTAGCGCAGGGCTGCGTTGTAATGCTGCGATGGGCGAGTAAAAGTTTTATCACAAAACTCGGTCTCGGTGTTAAAATATGCCTACAGGCATTCCGGGTGCTTCCGCGGCGAACGTTCACCAGCGCGAGATGGTACGATACGGCGCCAAGAGGCGCACCACCGGGCCCGATAAGGCAGATCGGTGGCGATGATAGATACGGATTCGATGTGATCCATGCCTCGGAATCGGGCTCGAGATAAGGCTCGTACCGTACGGAGCGTTTGGCCCATTACAGGTCACGAGACGCAAAGGCACGTGGGACGTCGAAGGCGAAGAAGTTGTGAGACTGTTCAGGGTCACAAACGCGAAAGGATTGTACGGTAGGGATGATAAGAATTTTACGTTTCAAGTGCTGTTGTTAAACATATTTTAGTGGCATTTTTAACCCTCGATGTTCAGGACCCTTCTAATTAAGAGAGGTTGTTGTCTTGATAATTTGGGATCGTATTACCCAGTGACGCTACACCCTATGTTGATGCGCTCCAATAACCACTACTTGAGATGCTTTCCGCAAAGAATTGGTCTTAATCAACATGTTTGACGAATAAACGGAGTGGTTGACAAATATCTTACTTGTTGTATGACTAGTGGAATACAGCATACATAATGTATATTGTAAATGAAATAATGTATTCTTGATGAAGTTTTTATTAAACTACCAATCACTTAGCCCTTAGAACAAACTAATGTATGGCCATGAGTATGACAGTTTGCATTTTGACTATTGCCCTACGTTTGGACATTGCATATTTTACAACTAGATGGCAAGTTTTGATGACAATTTTTTTGCGGGTTACAATTCGGATTTGCGTAGGACTCAGATATACATTTACCTTGCTGTCGGTTGCCTTTAGTTATTATTTTGGATCTGATCAGTTTATCGGTTACAATATCCTTCTTTAGAAGATTGCGTTCTGACTACTGATCTGTTGTGCAAACTTCTCACAATTAATTATGGATTTGACCATTATTCTTACTGTTTTCAGTTAATTTACTGCACATGGAATAGTTGCGATTAGTACTTCGTTTGGTTTAAAATATCTATTACTTTCTAAGTATCAATATGTCGTCAAAATAAATGACAGATCGTGAGAGTGTTTAGTTCAGTAACTCATAATACAAGAATCTAGAACCCAAAACCCAGAATTTAACATGTATTGTACTATATTTGTAGTACAATTTCACATTAATCTTGCTAACATTAAATGAAGCCTGGTGATGTGACAACAATCTCTATCATTGTTCATCATTCAAGCAACCTCACTCATTTCCATCATGCTTCATCGGGGCCCGAATGATCAGCAGCGACCTGTCAGCAGAAGGAGTTTTACGGTTATCTTCTGTGTCACTACTTAATCAAACCTCGTTTCATTGCGAACAAAATGGAACTGTCCGACGCGCGAACAAGATCGAAATTATCGGACCATTCATTCCCGACGCCCGACAGTTCCGTTCCGTTCCGTTCCGTTCGTTCGTACCTTCGTCGACCCGGCGCTCCGGTGATTCGATCGTAAAGCAAAGAATTTGGAGCCGCCGGTAGGAAGGAAGCAACGTAAGGTTCACCGCGCTTCGTTCGCTTCTGTCGAGCGCGAGGGGAAGGGGTCCTTTACCTTCCGGAGTCACGGTCGTCCGAAAGGCGTCCCGACTCAGGTGCGTCCATTTGGTCACGAACGGTCATAAAACTGTTTTACAACCAAATCGAGAACTGCGTGATGGAAAGTTTTTATCCCGGGGGGTGTGGGAGCGGTGTCCGCGGAACGGGCCGGGAAGATAAAGTGTGGAGTTTATCACCGTCGCTTCCGGCGGTAGTGGTGATGCTTGCGGAAGTCGCTGGTTTTCGATAAGGAGACGCCAGCTGGCTTGGGGTCGTCGGTTTGGAATCGCGTCGTTGTTCGACGGTGGAGGTATTATTAAACTACTTGTAGCTCTTTGGGTTACGTGTCCCGGTGTCCCGCTCTGCGGATTGCCCAAGGGTTCGGATTAATTTTGAATTCATCAATTGCGCCATGTCGCCCAGAGGAGATTAAGTCAAACCGTTACCTGAATGGGAATGTGGTCAATGTTTGAGTTGAAGTTTATAACTTTATGGCGTTATAATTCAACAGTGGCTAGGGTTTTGGTTGTGATTGAAGCGCAGTCAGCTGTAAGGTTAAAGATTGAGCGATAGCTTGCAACGCGGTGCTATTCGTGCGCAATTCGGAAGCATTCCGAGCCGGAAAAACTTTTGTGGAGGCGTATACGTCAAGGTTTCAAAATAGCCTTTTTTCGTCTGTTGAAGCGCAACCAGCTGTCAGTAGAGAGAAGCCAGGTTGTCAAAAGATGATGGAATCTTTGAGTGTTCCGTGTGAGTGTTCGTTGCAGTAGGCGGCGGAGAAGGGTCTACTTGACATCAGTTGACGTTGGTGGAAGTTGGCCCGTCATTTGCATTTTTTGAGGTCGACATCGCGGTGGTTCTGAAGCAAGATGAGCACCACATCAGAAGTTTGAAAAGTGTAGGACATGAGTTGTCAATGCGTTCTTGGAAAGGAAGAAATCTGCAGAGGCGTAACGAGCATATGAAAATTGAACAACGTAGTGCAGGTAATCGAAATATTTTTAACCTCCCCACAATAGCAAACGCGAGTTTTGTGCTTGTCAAACTTAAGTTCGTACTGATAACTGGGTATGCCAACCACTACCGAAGCGGGAACATTTGAGAAGAAAAGTTTTTCTCACACAG
The DNA here is from genome assembly GCA_000349145.1 of Anopheles dirus. Classification (NCBI taxonomy): domain Eukaryota; kingdom Metazoa; phylum Arthropoda; class Insecta; order Diptera; family Culicidae; genus Anopheles; species Anopheles dirus. Next base: position 17,922,270 of record KB672868.1, on the reverse strand, counting down.
TCGAAACCACATCCCAACGGTTGGTGCGGAGGTTTTTTTTGGAGAGCACAGTGAAGATGTACCATCACTGGTAAGTTGGCCCTTTCAAATCGAGATGCTATCGAAATTGAACTCCCTCTGCGCATCAATTGCACCTCGCACCGGGGGAATCGATCTAGCTTTTGATGGATTTCTGTAGTACTTCCTGGGGGGGTTTGCTTTGTGGCAGGCGCGTTGTGAGTTTCGTATTTCGTGCCGCTGGGAACTGCTGAAGTTCCTGATTTGTCTGCACTTTTTTACGGCTTCTTCCATCGTGCGAACTGTTTTTATCTGCTTTTTCACTCTTTTCCTCTTGGCAGCAAGTAGATGATACACTTTTTCGCAATACACAAGCAATGAAGAAGAACGATACGGTAGTTTTTGTGCCAGGTTTGCACCAGTCTTTTTGTTTGGCCAAGCAATAACACTACCATGGCGGTGGGCTTTGCATCTTTGATGTGTGTGTGTGTGTGTGGCTAGAAATTGGTTGCTGGTTTTATTTTGAGAACGGTGCGCCGATTCTACATTCTACGTGATTTCATTGCAAGCAATCGCCATATGAAAGGTTTTTGGCGAGAAAATCGTTCGATTTTGATACAAAGAGTTCATCAGAATCGAAAATTCTTCCTGTTACTACCATCGATTGCTGTGGTGTACCACAGTAACGTCAGCAGTTTTCGAGCAGGTTGATTGGTGCGAAATTCTCCGAAATGGATCTCCGTGTCAAACGACGATGAAGTTGTATGTACAGAAAACTTTGGTCGATTTCAACTTCCGGAAATTGTGGACAACATTTCAATACGGAAGGTTGTATTGCGTCACTTTATTGTGGTAGTAAGCTTTTTTGATGTGCTACTCTGGATGACGTTTCTCAATTAAATAGCCCTCCTGCTACGTTCATCTGGTTAAAATTCTTATAAACGCATTTAGCGTCGAATTACTTCAATTTGTTTCTATTATTGAGGCTGTCTCTTCTGAACATTGGATAGCAGTAATTACGATAAGATATCTTCAATTCCAACCACCTTGGACGGTCATACACAAAAGCATACTCCTGTCTGGCAAATGTTGGAGAAATTCCACCAGCGTGCTTTTACACAGCGAAAGTAAATCATACCTTCAGCGACCGCTGCTGAAAGCGGTTCCGGTGCCGTGAAAACCTTCAAACCCGCAAAGGCGACGTAATCAGCTGGGAAACCCGAAACGTCCATTAAAGGGAAGTGTTGTTTTTTTTTGTTGCGTGTTGTTGTGCTGCCTGTTTTCCGTCTGTCTGGCTGGCTGGTGTTTTGCCGGCTGGCTGCGCCACCGCAGAATACATTGCCCCACCGGGGCTGTTTTGAATTTAGGCGCCACTTTCAAGGGTGAAAATGATCCAACATTGCCCCACTCAAGGCGGTGCGGAGGTGGCGACATAAAACGAGACAAACACGTTCATCGGTAGCGCACCGGGCTGCTTTATCGGTCTCGGGGCGTATCACGAATGAGCTATCACACTTTTAATCTCCGCTTAAATATTTATAATTCATAAATTATTAATCGCCCACCAAGGAATAACGCCCCCGAACCCGGCGGCAGTGGATGACGTGAAGGATGCACTGGTTATCCTGGGGCCTCCGACGCGGTGACCATTCGGTCGGTGCTTTCACGGCCGGGGCGTGCTTTTCGCAGCTGTGCGTTTACGCTTTAACTGAATAATTAATGCCTGCAGTCCAGGCTTTCGGCCCACCGGTGTCTATATAATTACGTTCGGCGTTGTGAGGTGTGAAAATCCTGTCAGTGTGTCTAATTAGGAAGGGTTCTTCATTAGCATGCGCGTTTATGGGTGTAGAAAGTGGTTGCTTTGCTAGAAATTGTGTATCTAGAATGCACAATTATTTAATTAATTAATCAACTGTGCAAACTCCTATGGGTTCTGTATTGATTTGGCTTAAAATTCGGATTGAAATATGTTTATTCAATCATTTTTCGGCAACTAAATCACCAAAATTGCTATGATTTGCGATTGTCTTTTCACATAGGTACTGTCTTTAACCTGTTTTATCTTCACGCAATTTTGTCCAGCATAAGCACTATTAAAAAAAAACATCAGGATCAGCTGATTCGCATTATTCTTCCTTTCTGAAACCGCTTTTATGTCACGCTCTATAAAATTTTGCTCGAACTACACGAAGCGCTTACGGCTGAGACGCGCGAGAAACCAGTACTAGCGCTTCTGCTTACCACATACTTACCGAAACAGCGCATAATTGAATAACAAGTGCGCAATCTACTCAGCTTAAAACTCTATCATCCGACTCAAAACAAAATTAAATTTATTCAAAGAGACACTTTTATGCCACGCAATGGTGAGCTTCGGACAAATCAGTCTGTCCGACGGGTAAATACCGCTCCGGTGGTTGGTGTCCTGGGCCCGGGCATTGTGTGGTCAGTGAGAAAAACGCTCGAGCGCGGCCAGCACGGATTTCGATTTGGTGACCGCAGCAAGATTGTCGAGCATTATCTTTTGATGCGTTCTAAGCTACCGCCTCTTAAGCTGCTTATCCGGTCCGGGCGTCTTGTGTTCGCTCGTGGTTCGCTCCCGTTGCTGTTTTTTCTGTGTGTTTTTTTTTGCCTTTTTTAACCCACTTTAGGAGTACGGTTCTGATGCGCTCGAGCGCCGCCGAGAGCATGTTTTGTGTAACCCATCTGCAAACAAAGTGTTATCGCTACTGCCCGATGATATTCATGAATTATTCAACTTTCATTCCGTTTTTGGCTGTCTTCTATTGCATTCTTTGTGTGTGTGTGTGTGTGTGTGTGTGTGTGTGTGTGTGTGTGTGTGCGTGTGTGTGCGTGTGTATGGCTGAAGCTTCGTGCCCGACCGTCAAAAGTCTCGCAGCAAAAGGAATGAAGACGGTGGAAAACATTTAAGAACTTAAGAGCAGGGTTTCAATATCGGCGGCGCTCGTGTCCTGTTCCGGTTGGTTGGTGGTGACGTCGGTGTGGAGTGCATTTTCAATGTGATTGTGAACTCCCTCAAGGTCGGCGGGTTTTGTTATCGCAGGGCAAATAATACACCACGGCAAGTGCGGCCCTGGAACAGGATCTGGGCCTGAAACTCGAAATCTCGACAGGTCCTTGCCACCGGACGGCCTAAGTAAACAATTGCTTAGTGAAGTTTTTCTGGTTCACCTGAGTTATCTCGTGTGTTTTAGATCAACTTTATGCCTGATCGTTATGTTTAATAATTGGTTTGTGGAAAGCATTCTGTTTAAACTAAACCAATTCAAGCTGTGTGAAATACGTGCAGCCTTTATCGGAAATTGCGCACATAGATGTGATTTCCAAAGGAAGAAAGTTTTCAAATTCTTACTTATATAAATGTGTCATATTTTAAATATTGATGTGCATGGTTCCCTAAATTATTAAAAAAGATATTTCAATTTAATTCGAGAACCATTTTTAGCCATGTTTAATTTGGTGAGGTTCTGGAAGCTTCAAACGACTTACGTACAATACCCAAGGTATAAGAAATTAATAAAGCGAATAAGACACAATGGAAGCCACAAAACGTTGAATGTTAGTAGCTCTAGCGTGCTTACAAAGGCATTAATCCTTATTCTCCACTGATCCATCGCATTTTTTTTTACCATCCACCGTGCCCGCGAATCGTAGCTGACGGCACTAATAAGAACCCGCCGGCAATATAACTACAAATCCTATTTTTGTGACGACCTAGATACGCTTCCCAATGTCGAATCGCGCTTCGCAATTACACGATTTCCATGTGCATTGACCCGCACGGTACGGATTTTTCTTCTTCCACTCTTGGTCCATTGCTCTCGCTCGTTGCAGCGGTGGTGCAAAAATTCTATTGCACGCTCATCAGCAGCGAAGCGCACGCCGGCGAATGAAGAAATTTAGAACAAAGGATCGGCGATACAACGGCAGCAGTGGTGGTGGCGATTGAGAGAAAAAATAAAATTCCGGCACAAAACTCCCGGTTGAGCCGTTAATGAAAGCAACAACAACAAAAAAAAAAAACGAAAACCGCGCGCGATTGGTTGCGAGCGCACCAGATTTCCAATGGCTGGCAACTTTTGCTTTAATCGCTTCCGTTGGGTCGCATTTATTGTTGTCTACGGCCAGCCGGTGCGCCCGGTTGCCGGTCGGGATCGGCTTACGGGTTGCGATGGCTGCAGGAGGCTGCTGTAAATGAGCCTGGCGAGGAGGAGCGAAGCGCTGCCGCAAATGCTGCAATGAATTCCATAGAAATACCTTTTCCTGGTCGGATGCTTCACCAGAAAGCCGATTGCAATGATACCGTATAGCAACGGACCGTTAATGGATGCAATTTATGTGAAACTGGCCGGGTTACGCTGAGAACAAGGGTTGTATGGATGGGTTAGAAAATAGGGTTTTATCATTTTTTTAAGTGAAACCTACACTGTGAACTACAACTACGGAGGATAAATCATGAATACCCATGGACAATGTTATACAAGCTTATTGTAAGTATTCTTCAATATTCTCGGTCTCTTGAAGAGAAATGCTTAAATTATTATCTATAATAAATAAAAATACACTTTTTATATAATACGTTATTCTCGAACTCTATTTTGAACTCATGTCGGAATTAGATAATCACCGATCGGTTGCAGTTTCACCGGTGCGCATGCAGCAATGCAAATTAATCGTTCTTTTGTTTGCTTTCGCATCCAAACAGCTTCATCTCTACTGCATGCCGACCGATGTGAAAAGTCACAATTTGGGTCTGGTTTCCACTTAGCCCGGCACGGTTCAGCAGACTCAACATGAAAACTCAATCCATACACTCACAGGTCACAGTTGCGGGCGTGCCAGCCACAAGCTGTTGGCTACTTTCGTGCCAGTGCTCTGCAAATTTCCCCCCACTACTGAATCAGATAGCATGTCGCTAGATAAACAACGGAAAGCTCTTTGATTTGGTCTGCCGTTTGAAAATAGCTACAGTTGTGGGTGGATGTGTATGTATGTGTGTGTGCGTGGGAAATGCATGTACGCGAACCGCACATTGAGCACATTGGAGTATCGTCCGCACGAAAGATCATCCGCGTGAAGTGTGCTACCCAGAGCTTCGTCATGACCAAACACGTGTCCTCATCACGGTCGGTAGGTAGTTTGAATAAATTGAGCTTTTCCAGCTTAGCCGGTTGAACGGAAAACAAGCCGGGAACGCGGACAGGGTGCAGCAGGCGCTAACACTAGGCCCGAAAGTGGCTGAATTTAATTTGAAAAGTTTTGGATAATACATTAAAACACACTCCGCCACCGTGTTCGCTGTGGGTTGAACCGGGCACTACAAACAAAAATCGGCTGGTTAGGAAAACCTTCACGGACCGGCTTTGCCGTGCATGATCCAACCATCCGGACAGGCACTAGTTGAGGGAAACTTGAGCGACAAAGCGAGATGTTAAAATAATGTAAAAGACCAGATGATTTACACCTTTCTCTGGCCTAGAGGGGGTGACTTTACATGTTTTTTATGCCGTGCCGCACTCCTTCGTTAAGGAATAGAAATTGTTCGCTCTCCTATTGCCGAGCGCACATGCTGCGAATGGGGGTGGGGAGGGTATGCTTTACGTCTGCCCCACCCATGGCAGTGCAGCTTCTCTCCGTGCCCGCAATCCACCAGTTGGGGCACATTTTCTTCCCACGGTGCGACTAAGCGGCTTAAAAGCTTTCTTGGGTTTTCTGGCGCTCGAACGGGAGGGCTGCCTACTATTTCTTGCCAGCCCCGCGAAACTCGGTGGCTGCCTGGTACACGATCGCCATTTGAACGTTTCAGGCAGCCTGTATCTTTATGCGTCCTTGATTTCGCGTGGCAACGGGTATTACGCTGTGTCACCTTTTGTTTCACACCTTGTGGGGGAGGATTCGTATTTTTTGTTGTTGTTCGCTGCTCTCGTTGCTGCTGGCAGACGGAATCCGTGAGGGTAATAAATTGTGCAAGTTTTGACTTGCCGTCGATCGAGGGGTTTCCGGTTGCCCGCTCGCGCTCTATGGTGCCGAAGTTTTTCGGGTGCCCGCTTTGTGTCGTCGGTGAACCTCGCGAAGGTTCGCGCCAGTTTTATGGTGCCTTATTGTTTCACGCTTCAGAATGGGTGGAATTTTTCAAATTTTATGTCTTTCGGTACATTTCCCATTTTTGATGGTTTTTTTTGTCACTTTTCCTTTTTTCGGGCGTGCGCGCGAGGGTGAGAGTGTGTGCGAGAAAAAGAGGGAGAGTTGTAATCGAGGATTGATTTGTGGTCTATTGGATTGTCATTTTATGCATAAGATTACACGGTCAGATTGGGAGCTAGCGAAAGCGTTTGTGTGAGATTTGGGTGGAATCCAAAGCGATTCCAATACATTGTGATGGAGCTATGTGTTAAAAGAATTCGATTTTATTTCAAAATTTCATGAAAATTCAAACAAACCCGATAATTGAATTGTTCAATAACATTATTGTTTCGTTGTATTTATCGAACATTTTTGTTTGAACAAGTTATATTTCACATAGTAATTTTGCCTTGAGCAGACAAGCAAAATAATTTATTTTATTATGTTTTACCCAGCTTAAACATGACGTTTGGAAATTCTTGTGACTTGTCAAACATTTTATGTGGCTAGTATGTTATATTACAAATCTAATTGGTGCTCAGATTTCCGTACATCCTCACGTATATCCAACATACATTGGTACGTAGTACGCAAAGAAAAAACCACTAAGCCACGCCGGAAACAGTGGTCACGAAAGGCGCTCGAGGGAATGTTTGTTCCGTGGTGACCGTTCCGTGTGTTTGTCGTATCTAGCGGCTAGCTCGTGAGGAAATTTCGGTGAATTATTCATTCGGAACACAGCGCCTGCGGTTGACACGGACAGAAATACCCCTGCGGTGGGCCAACGGAACGGGCGAGAAAACGAGTGGGAAAGCTCGGGCGACTGTGTCATCTGCGATGCCGGCGGAGTGTTGTGATGGAGCTGATATCACTCATTAGCGTGAAGTAACTGCGCCGAAGGTGTTCCGAATCGGTGCCATTTTGGACACGAGCGACCGGAAACGGTCGGACGCTGGAAAAATCACCCAACACACCCGGCAGGGTAGATTAATTTACACACGCAGCAGCTGTGCCTGTGTCTGGGCAGGTGGACGGGCTTTTACTACAGCGCTCGGGGCTGTTCGGTAAGCCGTCGCAGTCGTCGGACGTGTTTGGGTTGTCGGGAGTCCTTGATGTGGGAACGCAGGACTCTCAGGACGTATGTGAGGCAGGAATAGCTTCATCGTAATGACTGCTTCCTGGAAATGGTGTGAAAATTGTTTCGCCTTTTTCGGCATGACCATGTGCGAGGTGATGAATGTTGGTTTTTCCTTAATGGAGGCGCCTGGTCGGTTTTAGCAAACAATCTTTTCCGCGTAAATTGTTGGTAGGGACGAGACGTTTTGTTAGCCGTGGATTACGAATAGGTCTTAAAGATTTGCAAAGAATGTTTTATTATCGATATTTTCATACAAAAATAACGACTAATCCTGCTGAGTTTTGATTGAGCACATAAACTCGGTCTTATAGGATTCAGTAAGCTCTCCATTCTAAGCACGGCTTGGCTGGGGAAAACTCAGAAAAACATGAAAATAAAAGCTGTGCACAGGTCAGTGAATGGCTCAGCGAAATGTGGATCGAAAGCAACGTTCGTATCACTGACCCGTATGTTTTTAATGAGTGGTTTTTTGGAGCGAAATATGAATGCGGTGCTACTCGAAATCAGTTGGTGTACTGCCATTATTTGATCAACGTAAATCCAGTGCAATGTATTTCGTTCCCATGCTGCACTACACCATGAGTAAAAGCACTACAGGTGCCATAGACGATTGCCTTTCGCCTGTGCTCCTGGTTGCAAGCAAGTTGATGAAGTATACAGTGTACATATGATGTTAAATCACCTGGTTTTTCCTCACTTACCTATGATGCATGCTAAAATCAACGCCAAAGCCGTCTAATCACATTAAATGCATTGCCTGGATTTGTCGAGAAAATTGCATTGAACTAAAACATGTTCATTACAAAAATGAAGGAAGAAAAACATGTTCAAGTTCAAGTAGTCTTCCTACGAGGCTTTTCATGCTTTTCGTGACCGCTTCCTACCGGGACGACCTATAGAAGTGATTATAGTGGTGGTCACACTGCACAAAAGGATATTTTAAGTCTTTTTTCGTTCCAGCTATGGTGGTAATCCTCTTGCAGAACTGAGTGACAACACCGGCAAGTGGGATGATAAATGGTCCATTCAGACACACATTCGAAATTAAACTTCATAATTAATTCAACTCGTCGTGCGGAAGCTCTCTAGTTTGACCGAATGTTTGATTGTGTGGTTTTTCGCTCCGTTCAGCCATGAATGGACCGGGCCATTGTGTGTGTTTTTGGCACCGAAGCACGTAGCATAAATGACCCCTTGGTGCCGCAAAACCGTTTCGTTCTGCTTCATATTTGATGTGATACTCATTTATGCATCCTTGTGTGAGAAGTGAAGTTTCGAAAAGTTTCTGACCATTAAATCATGGTCACAATTCGGTGCTTGAATCAATCCGGCTTGAAGTGAAGTGCACCGTACGGTCAGATATAAATCTCTACCCTTTGCAATCCATCATGATACCATATTGAATATAATCCCGGGTGTATCTGTATCCTGAGCAAAAGGTCAAAGTTTAGTGTGTGTTTTACCTGTACGATTCTGTTTCTTGGTATGTTGCGTAGAATATCGTTTGAAAAAAATAAAAAGATGGACAAATATATAGGATCAGCCTTTCGGCAAGCAAAGAAGTATGCAAAAAAATATACAAAAAATCCCAAAACCCATAACAGTCAAGAAACACAAACATTAGCCCAAATCCGCACGGTCCCTGGCTTGCCTCGGCAGTACAATGAACGAAACTTTGAACCGTTCATAAATTATGTCCCTGCTTTCGAGTGTGTAGGATGCGATGCTTTCTATATGTATGAGAGGAACGGATCAGGGTTACAAGTTGGAGTCCATTTGCTATGCGATTTGTTCTATCATTTTGCCAGGATTCGTTACGCCGTTTGACAACGATATCCGAGGGCTGTTACATTCGGCAAAGAATGTACGAGATGTGCAAAGAAAGAGAAGAAACAGGATCATGTGGTTCCAAGATGTTGAACAAAGCGATTGCTAAACGATACACAGACACCGAGCCTAAGCTGCATATGTTGCGAATGGAAACAACGGTTTGAATTTATTGGATATTTGCCGCAAGCTTTTCCAATTCAGCACAATGGTATGATAAGGATTGGTAGTAAACAGCTGTACGTTAGATAGGTAGCATTGTATAGGATCTAAGAAGTCAAACTAGATTTGAAAATGATTTCGGAGAGCACAATCTCCATTTGAAACATTTGGATCAACTCAAAATTTATATCCATAATCAATATGAGGTGCCGGCAAAATTTTGCAGCCCACTGTGGTCAAAACTTTCATCCTACGACATCGCACACCGTCCGAACCAGTCGCATTGGCGCAACGTAAATAAATCATTAAACTTTCAAATTCTCTAATGCCTGATGATGGGGGCTCGGTTGGTTGGTACGGTCCGCCGAGGACATTTTCCCACCGGTTTCGGCACTAGATTTGAGCAATAATCGTCCGACATTCGTAATCCTCCTTTCTGTTTTTGCTCCTGCCTCGGATGTCCTCCAACGGTCGCTTAGAGCGTTGGTTCTCCTTTGTGTGTCCTCGACTTTGGGGATGTTTGTTTTTCTATTGAAAGACGTAGGGAGTCCACGGTGAAATTGGACTAATGTTGAGGGTTAATAAAAAAGTTTTCTCGTTGAATGCGCAACTGTTCCCGGTAGCTCAACTTTATGTTTTCTTTTTGTCCCTGTTGATACGTATGATATGTGGGATGCTTTGGTAAGTTTTTGTTGTGGAAAGTAACTATCTCCCTTTGGTTCTTTGTTGTTTTTTTTTCGTTTTTATATTTTGAACAACGCCATTGTGTTTGTGTAAAACTCTTTCAATTCTGATCGAGTGTTGTCTATAAAATTTATTATTGAATATTCTCGGCGGGATGATCAGCCTTCAACGCAGCGTTTCTTCTGCGTATAAGAAACGAGGCGATTTTCTGTGATCAAACACCAATCTACCGATTCAAGAAACAGGACAGTTCATTTTCTACCCCTGATTGTTACTTCTGTCATTCGGTGTGCGTCCAAGCATGATGGTCATAGATAACAACGTCCACACATACGTGACTGCGTTCCGGCGACTTTGCCTGCAATGAAGACGGTTCAGCCTTTCTTGGAATGCTGCTTGCATGGTCTGCCGGTCAATAAGTTATCGACACTGGAGGCCTCCCACGCACGGCGGGTGTCTCGAGGGGGCAAGGCGCGCAGGAATGAAATATTAAATGGCCCGTTCGAGATCGCCTTACGACACAGGACGTCCAGTAAGTGTGCCGGATGGTGCGAATCCGCCCCAAAGCGTACGCGTGTGTTTGAGACGCCTTGTGGCTTGAACGCTTAGCTCTCAGTTCTATCGTCGAAGCAGGGAAACGGCTTCGCTGGAACACTGCCAGCAATGACTTAATGCTGGTGGACTTGTCATTAGAGCACACATTCCCGGAACGAGCGGGTGGGATATTATAGTGTGGTCTGAGCCGCCGCTGCAACTGATCTGAAGGAGTACGGTACGGTCCCGATTCTAGGCCGGTTGGATGGGCATCTTGGTGAGATAATGATTGACTTGGATTATGGAAAATGGGAAAACTATAGTGCTTCCGGGGCATCCCATTGACACACACACACACACACACACACACACACACACACACACACACACACACACACATGCAAGCCTTAAAGATAGTTTCAGAACGTCGGGGAGTATGTTTAATGAAATTGAAGGTTGCGAAGGTTCCTCTCGCAGTGGCTTGAATCTTGAAGAAACTTTTGAAGAAGAGAACATCCGACATTTATTTCTTTGTAAGCTTATATAAGTTTAGCTAAATAGCGTTGTGGTGTTATATCATCATAAATTCTTGTTTTTGTAAAGACCTAATCAATTTTGATAATACTAACAAGATCAATCCAACTCCGGAGAAACAATTTCTGCTCGTCAGTCCCAAAACTAGGTCATTTTCGATATCAAATATCAAATTTAATCTTCGATTTCATTACGACCACACATTCGAAGCGTATCCGTAATATCCGCCACACACGTAAATATTTGACCATTATCTGACTCAAAGCTATTACCGATGAGCGGTTCCTCCGAGCGGTTCTAAATAATTCCAAACAACAGTCAAGCAGAAATCGCATTCCTCGCAGAGAAGTTTCCGTCGCAAACGTTGCACACATTCCACGAGCCTTGCGCGTGCAGGTATTCCGTTGCATCCGGCAAACACACGCGCCCACGGACAGTTTATCCCATTGTGACCATTACGAGGTTGCGGCGACTGTGACTCGATCCAAGCCCCGAAACGCAAATCATGTCATAGCGGACAGGTTTAATGATGCCGGGCCATCGGCACAGGGCACCATTGCGCGGGGTCTCGGGCCCCGATCGATTGCATATGCGCCACCCATAAACATTCGGGAAACATGGCTGCAGTCTACCGAAACGCTTCGGTTTCGTGAATGCTTCGCCTTTGCTGGCCAATCGTAAATCCAATTATGCTAAGATCCCCTATTTACATACCACGGGTGTACGGGCACGGGATGCAAGCGCGCACACATCTCGAAGTAATTTTCCTTCTCCACTTTGAATTATGTTCACCCGAACGGCCTTCACGAGCGACCGGTACGCTTTTCAGCTGCGAGGTCGTTTGAGGTTGTTGCTTGGAGCACAGGGTGGGACCACGTGGACCAACGATTTCCAAGCACGGTTCTAGGTATGTTTTCTAGGATAAAACTTTCGTTTTAAAAACGGCATGGATGGAGCACAGATAAAATTACGGGAGAGAAAGAGCCGAGAGAGCGTGAGAGCGAATGAGCGAGCAAGGGTTTTGGAGAAAACGGAAAAGCTTGCGGTGCGCGGCAACAATGTGGGGCAAACAAAGACAGTCCGGGGTTGAGACCGTTTACTCCCTGTACGACCCGTTAATAATAACGACGTGTATCCTTGGGACGCCTCGATCATGCATGTGCAGTGGGGGGACCATTATTGCCACTGCGCTTTCGTGCGACCTTGCTGTTTTCGAGGAGGGACAGAGAGCATAGAGCAAAAACCGAATCCCACCACCACATATTAACGAGCGTGCCGGCAGGACCAGTCGGTAAATATGCTCATACCGTCCTCGCTGATGCATGTGCGGTGCGGGTGATCCCTTGCGGCCAGCATCCGGTTCCGTCGTTCATCCCTGCCCTGATTGCTTCGTGTGGGTGTATGTTTTGCTGTTTTTTTTTCTTGCTCTCATTGTTACACGGCGAGGACGCGGACGAAACAGCGGCAGAACGCCCAGATTAAGTCGATGCCGTTGGTGGCCGTGAAAGAGAAGCTTATTATTTCACATTCCGCACCCAAACCGTACGCGGTGGAGTCCGCACGGTACGGGCCCACTCGATTGCAGTGTCGCCGCTCTTAAGGGTTTTTGCCTTCAACCGAAGGTTGAACCCTTCGTCGACGTGCCCCACACGCTGCTGCATCCTGTGCAGAGGCAACCGTGCAAAAGTGGAATCGAAGCGAAAATCAACACAACACATTACATCGCCGCCGTGCCACCGGGCGCTCCATCCTCCAGCCGGTGTCGTGGCTCCGGTTCGCTCCCACGCGAATGTCGGCAAACATTGTTAAGCCCCGAGCCCGGGCGAGGGCGAGAGGATCATCAGCACCGAGTCGGGACAATTAACGGGGTAAATTTTATTTACCATCATCCACCTTTTCCACCCGGTGGCGAGCGGGCTCAGGATACAGGCCCGCTGCAGCTACCGCTTCGCCGCTCGATAAGCGCTCGTGAGCGCGTTTGATGGTGGGAGGTTTTTTTTGTTGCTGCTGCTGCTGCTGCCGCTTCTCCGTCGCCTGTTTTCTTTCGGACGCTAAACTCATTTCCTACACGGTGACACGATGGAGCGTATCGTGCGGGTGTGTGTGTGTATGTGAAAGATGCATGGGGGTTTCTCTACTGCAGAAGCCGGAGAAGAAACCGAACGGTTCGCCATTAAAATGTGATTAAAGCACTTTTTACCCCTTTCGCTTGTTTGTGTGTGTCGTTTCATGGCAGCACGTGGGGCGGTGTGAGAAACACACACGCACACGCACGCACACGCACATAGATGAGCAGAAGAGATACAATTTTGACTAATATAATTTAGAGCACTGTACGAGTATAAAGCGCGGTAATGTGATTCAAATCTTGCACTCGGCACGTGCGTACTTGGAAGGCACACTGATTAGATCATGTACATGTTGCGACACTGGATTACTTTTTTCCTGCAGATGATACAAGCATTTCATCACATTTTTTCTCCTGTACTCATTGGTACACATGCATTTCATTTGCATTTGGAAACATTTGGAATAAAAAATGTCCTTTGTGTGATGGTTTTAAGTAAGGAAAACAGCTTTTCCACTCGTAAGAGTGCGTATATGTCAATCGTTTCCCAATCAACAACGTGTGCACTTCTCGCAACTTGTGTGTTGTTAACTTGTTTTTCACAAAAAAACCAATTTATTTAAGTAAACTTTAAATTGAATAAAAATTATAATCAACTTTCGAGCACTTATCCCCTGTGTGGAGCTAGCCTACATGGGTAGAGTGCGCTTCAACTCCCCAACCCGGTTGCAATTAAATGGAGAGCACTCAGTGACTGCAGCGGCAGAAGGACGTGTGTGTGTGTGTGTGTGCAGTGCACCGAAACTGGCACGGTTTGTGACCCTAATTTGATGTGTGTTTCTTGTATTCGCGAAAGGTCTCCCTCCACGCTTCGCGCCATGCCTGCGCACAGCACATAATGGTCAATTTATCCCTTTTGCCCACTGCGCGCTCTCCACCGGCTCGGCCCAGCGTTCGTTATTCCAATCGGATGCACTCGAACAACGCGCGGCAGCGAATTCGCGTGCACCATCGATGACTTTCGCCATCGATAGCCCCATTGAGCCCATTGAGTTCCGTCGGTTGAATAAACAATCGAAGCGTACGTTGTTGTTGTTGCGATGGGTCCGAAAGTGATTAAAACAAAAAAAGAAAAAAAAACTACAGTGATTGCTTTCGCCTTTTTCGCTCCCATTCGCCACATGAATGCAAGGATAATGGAAACTTCGTGCTTTGGAAACAAAAATAAACGAAAGAAACACAGCTCAAAGTTGGAAATGAATAAATGCAAACTCCGCTACAATGTTGTGTTGACGGATGGGTTTAAATAAACAACGCTGCGTACCGGAAACATAATCCAAGGTTGTGTGTATGCGCTTTTTTGGGGGGAGTGAGGGGGGGGGGGTTCCTGAAAAATGCAGCAAGGTATCGTTTCATTTTTCGACAGCCCTCCACGTTCCAAAGGGGGACGGAATTGGAATCGAAATTTAAATTGGAAAACGATGGGCTGTCGAAACGATCAAAAAAGACCGGGGCAGGCCTCTTCGAGCGTAGTTCTGCGAGGGTATGCAACAAAACCAGAATCAGGCAGTTTTGTTTTCCTGATTTCATGCAATTTTCCACGACGGAAGCGCAGTTACATCGGGAAATAATTGAACAGTGTGCACGCACTCACCTGCATTATTCAGATTCGTACATAACACACATGCCTTTATCGGTCTTCATCGGCCATTTTAACTACCCTTTAGGACAGGTCACCTTAACCTGGTGAACTGCGTATTAGCACGTTTTGCCGCCCCGTATTTAGCACAATAGCGCCGAGTGTTTCGAATCTGTGTGTTGAGGACTTTCGGCGTACTGCAAATTTGCGGTACGATGATGGCCTTCGGATGAACGGGAACACAAACACAAAGTAACGCACCGACGATGTCCTCATCAGGATGTGGCGTGCTTTTGGGCCGAACGACTTCATTAAAATCCCCACGCGAAACTGTCACGATAAAACGCGCACGGCGAAGCGTAAAGCGTGGCGAAATCAACCCAAGAGCAAAACAAAAAATGGGCATACCCAAAAATGAAAAAAAGCATGAAACTCATCCTACTCACCTGCGCCCCGGTGTGTGGGACGAATTTGTTTATTAGCTAAGTGAGGAGGGCACGGTGACGTTCGCTGGAAAGGACGCTCCGTCGCTGGGTCCGTTGGGACGAGCTTGCAAAAAAAAACCAGACCACTACAAGAGGAAATAGGTGACCGGGTAGGGGGACGATGGGTGGTGTTTACACCTGGGGCAGTTAAAACGCGGCAAATTATTTGCGGCTCATCTCTGGTGGAAAATTAGGTGCGTTAATTGGGGGTTGCCGGAGTGGGAAAACGTGGGCGCCAGGATAGGGAATGGCATTTGATTGAAAAAATGTTAAAGCGCTTAAACAAACTACCGGCTGTCCAGTGGTAATAAGTGACCGTAATTGGGTGCTGCAGGGTGGACGGAACTTATAAAGGGGGAGTGTGTGTGTGTGTGTGTGTGTGTGTGTGATTGAAGTGTGACGTGGACATTTTGATTGCATTAATTTGCGCTCTTGATAGTGGTTAGATACGGTGTAGTTATGTTTCGCTATCGGAAGCATGCTAATTCAATTTGAAACAAATTACTACGGACGGATGGCGGAGGACAGGTGCAGTATGATGACCTATCACGTACAGGGAATTGATTGTGATTTTTTGTCTAAGCCATTTAAATGTATCATTGCTATTGTGTACGCGGAAACTGATAATGCTGAACATGTTGACGAGAATCACGAAACCTGTGTTGTTATATCTGGACCAGCATATGGCTTGAAATAGGTTTGGATTGTTCAATTGTGATGAGAGGATGAAAACAGAGCTTGAAATACTGTTCTGTTTACAGATAAAATTGATAAAATCATCATTTGCAGTGATACGAAACACATTAAATTTTGTAATTGTAGTTGTAACTGTTTATCTCATCTAGTCTGCCTCTTAGGACTTCACAAGGACTTATCACTTGCAACAAATTTGAATGTAAACAAGATATCCATCTTTGAAATGTAAAACTAAGTGATTTGAAGGGTCATTCATAATGTAATTGGAAACATAAACTCTACACTCGCTTTAAAAAAAATAGAATTTATGATTACAATCTAAAAGTAAGGACTTCACCAAAATGCTTTGGTTAGCATTATGACAATAGAAATTTTTCTTCGACAATTATATTTTGAATATACTTTTTGGTTTGTTATATGGGACGCTGTGTAGAATTATATTCTTCAACTTTTTCAGATCTAGTGCTTTAATCATATTAAAATTAATTCGACTTAGAAACAAAAGTCTTTATTACTTGCATTTAAACGTGTTACTGTGATGTTAAAATTGTTCAAATTTGTATTCGTTTCGTAATGAAAGTGTTCATTCTGCCTCAATGGAAAACTAGACAACTACATCGCAACAAACAACGAACAAGGAACTTGCTGTGGAGATGTGTTCCAGGACATCTAAATTCTCCATCCAGCGCAATTCAACTCGTGTAAACTTAAGCTACCCTTCTCAGCTGATAGCTAATTTTATTCAATTCAAATATTGATACGCATTCCACTCGCGTACGACAAACAACACCCGCACGGGCGCTGATGCTCCCCTCCCCCACCCGTAATAAGCTGGCGTGCCCATACAATAATCATACATTGAAAGGGTGCTTGCGACGGGTGAGCAAGTAATTTACTTGAAGGCGGCACAAAAATAAGCATCTTTTCGTGGGAGCACAAACGCGGTGGCGTAATGGTTGATAAGCCACGGTTTCGAGCACACCCCCACTTCACGTGTTGTGCGTCAACGTGTCACGTCGCACCGGGCCGGCTCTAAGTGTGAGCGTATGGCAGCGCGCGTATGATTCGAAAACGAAAACGTCGGTCGTTTTTTTTTTGTTTGTTTGTTTGTTGGTGCTGGCTTCTCTCACCACCACCCCGTCACTCGTCGTCGCGCTCCCGGACGAGTCAATCGTCGCCTCTAGTTTTGCTGTCAACTTATTTGAACGACTTTGTTTTCCCTCCGCATCATCGTTGCGGTACGGCAAGCGTCCAGGACGTGTGCGCTCGCGGTGCGGGACGCGACGGGTAGCGAGAAAAGTCCAATTTTCCGGATGATATCATCTAGTAGCATCTTGAGTGGTTGCAGGGTGGGTGGGTGTAGGGGAGGAAGAAGGGAGGGACGAGGATGGCAAGATAAAGCGCAGCAGGTGAAGGTCGAGGAATGGTTGGCATTTTTCCTCCGCCCGGTGACGTTATGTGCATGTCTTTAAGAACATTGCCGAAGGGGCAGCGGAGTCTTATGGACAAGCAAGACAACGGAGCTACACACACACGTCGGTGCTACATTTAGTACATTTCTTTCCCTCACACGCATCCGCTGCCCATCACAAGTGAATTGTGTGGAAATGGGGAAAAAATCCTTGAGCGCGGCTGCTGCTCTTTAATGCTGTACGCTTGAATCATTATAAAACAACATGTGTGTCCTTCCAGCGATAGTAGTATTAGCATCGTGCGCTTATCTGTGTGTGAGTATGCGTCTCCCCACCCCCCCTGGTTGCCCACCACTTACCACCGTAAACGGTGGCCTGGGAGCACGGGGGACCTTGAGAAATTTCCGTTTTGTTTGCCCACCGGCAGCGCGTGGAAGCTGCTCGTCGCTTACACACCGGGCGGCAAGTCGACGCCCACCGCCCAGGATGAGCCAGGCGGGCCGGCCGTTAGGATTTACTTCTACTCGGGCACTTTTGCGCGGCGCACGGTCGGCGTTGCCGGCGGCCGTTGAATAATGCCAGGGCCGTTCTACTCATCATCAACATCCCGACCGGTGTGTGTGTGTGTGTGTGTGTGTGTGTGTGTGTGTGTGTGAGTGTCTGTTTCTGTGTTTATAGCTGGCTTTACCTGACTTACCTACTGCAAGTAGCCGTGCAGGACGTGCGGGCCGACGTGCGTCGTGTGTATTTCTTTTCCGTTTTACCCAACGCCACACAAACCCAGGCCGTGTCTTCCCACGGTCGTTCGCCATCGAGCCATTCATTCCTGGAGCTTACGTTTAGGACGTCCTTTGATAGGGGCTCACTGGTAGGGGGCGATTGGCGAATGGAACGGGGCGCTATTAGCAGAAGAAAGAGAGCCTGAAGAATAACACACTCACAGTGGCTTACTCGCGAGAGGAAGGTTTCCTGTTTTTGTTGTCGTGTAAAGTACGTTGAAGATGTGATTGGTGCAACATTTCTGCAGCAAGTTGAAGCAAGAAGCTCACGAGTGTAATAGTTGTAGTAAAAAACATATACAGTTTTAAAAATTGAATAATAATTACTCTTAAAAAAGTAGTCTTCTGTCCTGACGTAAATAAATGTATTGAACGTTGATTGGAGAACATTTCCACTGAATGTTTTGTAAAAAAATCTTGAATATGCAAATGACGTGTTTGAAAAACTATCATTCACGTCTCACTATGTAGATATAGTAGCAAAACATAAAAAGTAAAAAATGGAACATTTAAATAAATGAATGTGTAAAACATGTATGACCCAACAAACGCGATAGCTCCGCGAGAGTCAACTGAACAGAAAATAATTCAATACAGCAACATCTGTGATTGTAGGTACCTGTGTGATTTTTTTGCTTTCAAACACCTCCTCCATAATCTTCTCTGCGTTTTCCCGCGAAGGACTACGGTTGCGAGAGCTGAAAGTGATTTTTTTTGTATTTTCACTACGTTGCGGGATTCCGTTCCGGCTTCAGCAGTGTATCACTGTTACATCCTGCTACACTCCCCCAAAAACATCATCATTCAGCGCCGTGGAAGTTTACCGTGCTAGCAGCAACACACGCGTACACGGTGTCACTTTCTCTTTTGATTTGATTGCATTTGTACCAGGGGCGTGTTTTATTCATACCGCGCTTCGGGGCCGGCCCGGACATCGTTCAGGATCAGTGGCTGCGCCACGGGTTCGGTTGAACGCATCACGCATAATACCGGGCGGCATTAGCTGATGCCACCCGGGAAAGGGGCCAGACAAAATGAGGTCGTAGTAAAAGTTTTATCACATAACCAACACAAAAAAAACCACCCCTTCCGTCAGTGGTACGTGTTAGTGGTCCTCGCGGGCGGAGGACTCGACAAACTTGGCCGCGTGATACGTGGTGGTGGGCTTATTCTCGGGAAAAGTTCTCTTTTTTTCCCACGATCCCAGCCGAGCGCCTGCTGCCAATGCTGCTCTCGGGAAACGTAGCAGGGAAAAAGTTCCGGGTTCGTGTCCGGGATGAACCGCTCGCTTGCAGCCTGCCGAATGGGAGCCACGGTGCGAGCATTGTAATTAATTAGAAGTATTTAACTTTCACCGAACGCAGCTGCTTCAGCGTACGGGGTCGGCGCTGTTCGGTGGCAGGTTTCGGGACATGGTGGTTCGGCTGCGCACCGCAAGCCCTGTTCACAAGGGAAGGTGGCTGCCACTGGGCTGATAAAAGTTTTCGGGTCCACCGCGTACACAGGCGGCAGCGGCGATAAAAACGTTGCACATGCGATGCATCAAATTTGATCCATTTTGAAATTACATTCTCCGAAATTGTGTCAGGATGAAAGGTGTCAGGATGAATATTGTTTCCCGCGCACATGTACTCACGAAGCGCAAGGTCCCGGTTCTCCACGATAACCTCGCTGCAAGCGAGTGGTACAATTTCACGCGAGCATATGCGGAGGCACGGTTTCTTGGGATACGTTTTTTCCATTCTCCTTCCGAGTGTTGCTCCGCGTTACTCCAACGCACGGGCGCGGTGGTAAGAAAACTTTCTGCAGCTCGCAGATCATCACCACTAAAGTGCTGACAAGAAACCGAATTAGCACATGTTTAAGAGCTGGGGTGGATGAGGGACGGTGTTGGTTGTGTCTTAAGGGCGTTTTGGGGGTGGGAGGCTTCTCATTAGGCGTCCGCGAGACGATCGCAGCACAAGTAGGGTGCATGCTACGTGACATGGCGTGATGTGTATCGAACAATCGAATTTCCTTACGGGCGAGGCTGTTGCTAATGAACACTTACCTGCCAGCCCGGAGGCCACCGCCGATCTCTAGTAGTGGTAGTGCCGGTACGTGCACTTTCTGGTGTTTTCTGTTTAGTCGGCAAACGGAAGTAACCCAATTACTGCTTGATTGTTTCTGATACAGCGCGTTGGCACGACTGATGCGGGTAGCACTGCACAAATGAGAGATTTCAAATACGGCAATGTTTTATCGCGATTTAAGTACATTTTATATTAAGCCATAACTTAGTTAGTCATGGTAAGATCGTTCATTTTTTCATATTAGAAATAGTTGTCTGGCCTGCGGATATTTATAGCGTAAAGAATGAGCCAACATTTGCACGCAATCGATCGCAGATGAAACTGACCAACGCTATCCCATCCAGCTAGCGTCCTGGTCAGTTTCCCAGTGTCTGGAGCGCCCAGTGTCAGCAGGCAAACGACGCCGTACGCTGTACGCATCGCCATCCGTGCAGTTCGGGAGCGGGTAAATCGTGTCCCGGGCTTTGCTCGACACTACCCCCCCAGGTGGAAAGAAAATCCCGGTCCCGGTTGAAAGAAAACGCTGCGAGCTTTGGAAGGAGGCGGCTGGTGGTTCACGCCGCTGCGACACTGTTGGACGCGAACCGTCCGAGCCTGGGACACGGGCAGGCCATGAGCCCGAGTTGGATGTCGCGACGTTCGTGGCCCGAAGCAGCTCAGAGAACTTCCGTTCCGCACGCGGGCCACACCGAAAGGGGTTGCTGTCGCGAGAGGCTGAGAGCCGGGCATCCGACGAACGCTCTTTCGCTGGGATTTCCACTCAACCCGACATGGGAGAGCAGAGCAGCAGTGAGCAGCTCCGTGCGTGAGAGTTGGGTCTCTCTCGCGCTCGGAGAAAGACAGCTGATACGGGGTACACCGCCGTACTAAGATCTCTGTTTTGATCCCACGGTGAACTGGCGAGTCGAGCAGTTCGAGCTGCGAGTGAAGGGGAGTGTTTCGAGCACCTGCCCCTCGCTCGATCCAGCTGTTCTTGAGCGCGTGAGAGCAGACTGCTGGGGAGAGCGGGAGAGCGAGAGGCTGTGACAATATTCTCACCCGTGCAGTCGTTTGCACGTCGTATCGGACGAGGTGGAAAAAGCGCACTGACCGGCCGTCGGGCGCCCGCGTGAGCGTACACTCTCAGTCTCGCCGATTGACGCGCCGATCGTGGACGGATTTTTCCGTAGCTCCCACAGCAAACCCTGTGTGGTGGATATCGCCCTGCTGTCAGTCTAGCAACAGTGGATGGGTTCGGCACTACCTGCCAGCCGTGCTGCCAGCAGCTGCACACGGATTTGATCCGAGCCCACCGTGTGAGTGTGCGTGGTTCTGTGTGTGTGAGTGTGGCATTTTATTCGGATGCACAAACGAAGGGCATAGGCTTCACGGAGAAAGTGCTTCCGTCTCTACACTGACATCTTGAAATTATCATCCGGAAGACTGCAGCAGCACCGTACGGGCGTGTGAAAAATCTCTGCCATGTGATGCACGCGCCAAAAACGGTCGACATTAAGCTCCCACCACGTCTTAGAGCAGAGCCCTATAAAAGTGGACGCCTGACGGCTGCTGAGAGGTGAGCCGAGCGGTGGGAATAATCAGGAATCTTCTAAAGGGCCACATCAACCTTTCGTGCTAAGCCCGGCGCTGAAGGTTAGGTGGCTAGTGACGGGGAGCCACGCACCTGCGGGGAGAGTGTAATAAAGAGCGTTAACATATCGTTGCCGCATTAGGACGCCCTCGTTTCCGAGGTGGGAACGACGCTTCCCAGCGCCGCTTCCTGGATGATAGTTGTCTCGGTGCCAAGGTGCAACGGGAGAGATTTTTGGTCGATTTTTTATGTTGCCTTTTCCACGTTCTGGTGCTTGCAAAACCGTGTAAACGATGCCTGTAGAGTGTTGCGTCTTGTGTTAGCGGGATTGATCAGTGTGTGCAAGTGATTTTCCCAAGTTTTTAAATATATCTGCTTTTTGTAGTGCCAACATTTTGGTTCCAGCAAGTGGTTTGAAGAATTTGTGCTTGTGCTTTCGCCAACGAGCGTTTTTAAAAAATGTAATTGTGTGAGCAAAAATATATGTGCCGTGCGTGAGATCGGCCGGAAAATGTCACCGCGACGCCAACGTCCTTCAGACGTCCACAGCACGGTAGACAACAATCAGAAAATACCGGAGCAGCCGAAACCAACCGTGGTGCAGTGAAAAGTGGTACCGCGGTCGTGAAAAGTGACGAGCTCTGCAGCGGCAGCGGTGAGCTAGATTCTTTTTGCTTGTTGTTGCTTGAATGTGGTTGCGGCGCGTTGATTTGTTGAGGAACCGTCCCGAGTGATCGATTGTTTGCTGACCGCGCGCGCGAAGGTTCGCTCTGTGTGCGTGCGTGTGCGTGTGTGTATATTTATGAAAATGTGCTGCGCTGGTTCGCCTGCCTCAGTTCGGGCCGCCACGGTAGGAATGGTAAATTGGCATTTTTGGAGCGTGCGGCATTAGTTATTTTCGGTGGAGTGAAGGAAAGCATAAAATTAGAGCAAAAGGTGAACCCCACGGTGCTCCGCGGCGGACGGTGGCGCAGACGGTGGGACGGTGGGTGCTGAAAAGTGAAAAGTCCTCAGCATCGGACGGCGGCAGCCGAGTTCAGAGTCCGAGCGAAATCGTCAAACCCCGAAAACGTTAGTATCCGCTGCTGTGTGTGCGTTAGTGTTTGACCTTTATTTCAGATTTGACCGTGTGCGCGACGCATACGCATAAGCTTGAACCGACTCCTGCGGGAGTGATTCCTACGGGCCAGCGAAGAGCTAAGCTTTTCCGAGCTGTTCTCGTCCTTAAAGAGTTCGTGCGTTCTTGGCGAGCTTTTTCGTCACTTTATTCCATTCCAAGGTTAGCAGGGGCGTGCCGAGGGAACCGAACGTGGTTCCGTCACGCACGGAAAGCGTATTTCATTCAACACGCCTGCCGAGGCTTAGCTGCCTCTGCTATTTTTCACCCACATCCTGTCAACTTAAGAAGCAAAAATAAGAATCCTTCTTGCAAAAAGAAACCCCTAAGGGTGACCTAAAATTGTTTTTGAAGACATGCCGTCTGCCTCTTTGGGAAGCTTAAGCTTCGCTCCCGCTATTCCGACGCTTTTTACGACCTCCGGACACGATTTGAATACGTAATGAAACAGATGCCAATGAGCGCCCCCGGGGCTGAGCACGGGCAGAGCCGGCAGGGTCCCACCGTATCGATGCGACCGGGGGCACAACCGGCTGCCGGTTGTCGGATCCGAACGAAAAGTGTCCCGGCAGCTGTCGCAGCGACCGTGCGACCGATGCAGTATTAAAATTAATGATGCATCCGTCGATTGTGCGCTGGGGGTAGTTTTCGCTGCGGATGCGGATGAGAATCCAACAAGTGTTTCGAACGGTGTGTGCGTTTGACGATCGAACGAAAAGGGATGGATTTGACATCAACGCACCGGGATGCGTAACCTGTTGGACATGATGGGTTTTTGGACGAACGGCGATGCAGGATGCATTGCTTTATCGGCACTGTTTGTGTGTAAACGATTATGAAATAAGTTTAGATTTTAGGCGCAGTTGGGAATAAAAACTAACCCATCATGATTCGTTATGTCTCGCATTGCTGTGGAACGCCTAAGTGGAAGCATTACTGTCAGACACCTCGGTACACCACTAGCCGAGCGCGTCGAGCACTGTTCCATGAAACTTGTCGCTTAAATTTCCCTCCCAAAGTCGCTCAGGTGTGCTATGTTAGTCAACCTGGTTGGTATTTCCTTCCAAGAATATTCGTACCACCTGCAGTTCCGGATTTTCCACCTCTTTTTGCTGCTCCCCATTGTCCGTTCCGAGAAGGCACTCAAAAATGCTTGTAACCTACGGTAGAAGCGCGACACCCGTTTATCTGCAGACGCCGAAACGGCTCGGTCGGCTGGGCCGTCGTTAAGCGTCGGTGTATGCTTTTTCTAGTGGAGGGCTCTGTCATGGACGAGAGATTGAACGGGCGAGATACACCAGGCTAGAGCGAGAGTGATGTTTATGAGATCATTGCTGGCGCAAAAACCGAGTCGAGCGTTCGCAAACACGTGCGAAGGAGTGGGGAATTATTTGACTGCTACGTACGCCGTGGAAAGGTTCATTGAATTCTTCCAACGATGGTTGAGGAAATTCGTCGGAAATGGAAATTCTCTAGGGACCGTACTGTGAGTCCTTTCCATTGACGCTGTGTGACCGAACGATTCCCAGAACGAGTGGTAGGTGTCGTACAGATATTTGTCTAGCTGTCAATGAGCGTCGTTGGGAGACAAAAATAGGTTAAGGGATGTTTATATCGGCACGAAAGTGTTTATTCAAGATAGGAGAAAAGAACCGATGAAACGAAACCGATGCCTTTTGAAAATGCCTAAATTTGATCGCATGTTTGATGTATTTGTCTTCAATGGCCTATTTACACTTTGGGTTAACTGAACCGAACGCTTTAACGATCATATTTTGTGTCATTAAACGCCTTGAACTTCCTTTTTGGAATTCGTTGGCCGATTGGACCGATTCTAATTTTTTCTTCAATACTTCACAAACATAAAAATATAATACTTTGAACACCTTGTACTATAGTTGTAAAAGTGCTGTTTCAGGTTCATTTGTTCTGAGTTAGAGTTGTTATACGTTCATGCTAGTTTGGAACATTGAAGTTACGACTTAAAGCTTCATAAAGCTGTAACAAAGGTATGGTGTTCTTACATACACAGCATCATTGACCAGATCATGTTGTCTGGTCATTATTTGCTCAGCAAGTTTTATGTGATTTCTTTCTGCCTACGCTGCGCATCAGCAACAGACACTAACTCATCCTAATGTCGAAACAATAATGTTACTTGATCGATGAGGCGTTGCGGAGTAGATACGTTCTGCGTTCGATGTGCTCCGGCCCGAAGATATATCCGAATCTAATGTCGCTCGGCAACCGTCCCTTTCGCCTTCTACGTCCGCGTAGCAATCGTAAAGCAACAAATTAGTTAAAGCACTGCTAATATTGACACAATAATAATGACTTTTCCTATCCTCCTCCTGCTCTGACCGCTATCGATGGAGCACACCGTGGAGCAAAGCATTCGCTTCGCACAGTACTATGTTGATCTTCCCAATCCCTTGCGCCTGTGCCCAGGAATGGTTGGTGAAATAATTTCCTCAGGGTGAACGCCCGTTGACGCGCCAACATCAGCGTCATCGTTGTGGGCGAACGGGCCGCAAGACTTGACACAATTTCCATTTGTTCATCCGCCAGCCTCTGCCCGCGAATGTTGGGGAGGCTGTGTTCATCCGCTTTTCATTACTATCTCGCATTCGCTCCTTCCTGCCCGTCGGCGGTGTCGGGCAATTTTCTCTGCTCGCCCTAGGTGCAGCGGCGAACAAACAAATGGGAGAAAGGAAAAAGAAACACGGCTAGAAAAATGTGAGCTGTCGTTCTACAAGGCACTCGATTTCTCCCGGGATCGGTTCTTATCTGGGCCGCCCTAGTTGGGCGAGAAATCGTAATTCTTTACTCGTTTTCCCTCGTCCTTGTCGGAGCGGCCGTGCGACCGCACGCGGAACAGATCCACCATGTTTTATCACCCTGTCGGCCTAATTCCGCTCTTCCGTTGCACACATACAGACACAACGAATATGTGTATGATGCTCGAGAAGGGCGGGCTTTTGGCAGCAGCTCAATTGAATTGTGGGCGAAAACAGATTTTCCATTTATTCAAATTTCGCCGATTCATGTTCTCGACTCTCTATAGCCCCAGGAAGCAATGCCGCGAGGTAATGCAAACTACGTTCGGCTTGGTGGAGAGCGACAAAAGAGAGAATGAAAAAAAACGAACTACAAAACGAAGCTCGTTTCGAGCGAACTACATGCACCCGTAGTCGTAGGGTTACGGATGGGTAGTAAGATGATTCCACGGATTCCACGGCCGTATGCGAAACCGATCGGGTGTAACATATCCTCCATCGAGCTGTACCATG
The DNA here is from genome assembly GCA_000349145.1 of Anopheles dirus. Classification (NCBI taxonomy): domain Eukaryota; kingdom Metazoa; phylum Arthropoda; class Insecta; order Diptera; family Culicidae; genus Anopheles; species Anopheles dirus. The sequence continues at coordinate 17,896,122 of KB672868.1, read as the reverse complement.
CCGGCAAGATGGGATGGGTTCTTCTCTGTCTCTCAATCAGCACATCCTCTCACCGGCGCACCCGGTAGTTTAGGTGTAGCTTGTAACCGAGTCTGATACAGATAGCGTATGCTTGCTGGTTATTGGTTACTGGCACCCGATCATTTCCAATTTTCCGGTCTGCTAGTACCGGATAATCCTTGATGATGGCTTTACGTCGTAACCGGGACAGGACGTAGCACTCGCAGCGGCAGCAGCAGCAGTAGTGTGTAGGAAACCAGTGCAGCGAGTGAGGTTGAAGTGCTAAACCGACAGTAAAATATTTGATTCAGTGTACGGTACAGGCTAGGTAACGTGAGATCGCCCTTCCGGGTTTGGGGTGGATCACTCGTATTCTTTTCAAACATGTGATGAAAAGCCCAACCGGCAGGTGCTAGGTGAACGATCCCTTTCAATGTTTGACGCACTGGGTTGGTGATAAAAGGACACCGATATCGTTGACGTACCATTACTTAAGAATGTAATATGTTTGCCTCCATACCATCCCTGTGAGGTCGTCAATATTTTACCGACCTCCCTCTCACTCTCTCTTTATCGCAGCATAAAACAGCAATGTCAGGCAAGGTGTTCGGTTGTGTAGCATTAAGGTGTTACAAGCTTAACGACAAAGTGGAAAGAAAACTTGTAATGAATGGCTACGGCATCAGTAGAGGGAAAGGCGAGAAGTAGTAAAAATCGCTGCTGGTCATCATCCACGGTAGAACGATCCCCAATACTTGCTGGATGCCCGAGTAGCTGCATAGTTGAAACAATTAATAATAATAAAAAACGCTCCTGGCTATTCCCGTAGCCAAGTACAGTAGCTTTCAGCTCTCCATCTAGTCCAAGATTTTATACTGGGCACTGTGGGACGAAAGTGTTCTTAACTATGGTCCGAAAGTCTTCTCAGACAGTGGCAAATGATGGACACTAGAAACACTTCAATTCAGTTTTGCCTGAATATCCTTTTAGTTTTCGTATGTTTTGGCCTGCTCTAGTTTTATGTGCTTTTTAATCTACAAAATATGATAAAAGCTATTCTAAATGCAGAATAGACATCGTGTATGGAAAGTTGGTGTTATCCTAATCGTTGCTTTATGTTTTACACAATGCTAGTACAGTAATGTTACATGTTTACAAACAATTTTTCATTTTGTGTACGAATCGTTGCACAAAATTAAATCTGAATTTCATTTGAACACGTTTAATGTAGAATTTAATTACCAATCTTCAGTTTTGTATCCACCAAAAACCCAACGTGCAGCTTGTATACTCCTTGTTGAAAGCTCTTGAAGCCAGTTCTTTAAGCAGCAAGGTTCGCTTCGCCAAAGTTTCGCCCGAAGAGCACGGTCATTACGGGAGCACCTTGGGACGCGGGCGCGCACGGGCTAAGTGCCACAGATCCCAGTGCTAATCACTGTTGTCGTCGTCGTCGTCGTCGTCGTCATAGTTTCTTTCCCCGGTACGCAGATGGCTTCGAATGGGGCTTCCTCTGTGGTTTGCTTCGAAACCACCAAGGTGTACCGTGGCGCCTCCGGGCGGGAGCACACATCACAGGAAACGAGGGATACCAAACCCAGCCCGAATGTGCCGGCCAGACGCACGCTCGGTGCGGGAGTAAGTTAAAAATCTCATTTACAGCCAGCTGACGGTTGCGGCTCCCAAAGCAATGGGCAAAGTTCCGAGCTGCCCCCGAAAGGGTTCTGCTCCGCCGAGCAAAATGGCGAGCCGGCGATGAATAGATGGCAACCATTTGACGGCGACCCATCTGGGCGTCTCGGTCCGGGATGATTATCTGCCTGGATTGGAGAAAAAGTTCGCAAACGGCCCTTGGAACGGAGCCGAAAGGATGTAGCGCATCCCGAGTGTGACCACCCGTGCGCCGTGAGTGTTGCTGCTGCTGTACTAATTAGTTTTAATTGGTTTACGACTAATTAGCTACGAGCGATCTGTCGAAGACGCCGTCGTGCACGGTCCCTGGACACCGTTTTCTGCGGTCCGGGCTCCTCAGCACGGCAAGGTGTAAATTATGGAGGGAATTGAACACATTGAACAACACGAACCACTTACACCGCACCGGATCAGATGCTCAGACGGTATCGCTTACCTGGCCGGCGTGGCGTGGGCCGATGATACGTCTCTGCCGTCTCGGCGAAAAGAAATAATCTCCCGAAACGGAGAACCTTGTCCGCTTAAATCGGTTGGCAAGCTGCCAGAATGCCAACCGCTGGGCTGTACTTTTGCACCGATCGATGTCGCAGGTTTCGCTCCGTTTTCCAACCCGGCACAAATGTCACGGGGCGCCTGTGATGGAGAACCGGAAGCGGTTCGTGGTGTGTGGCGCTGCGAGTGTTCCACTTATGCTTTGCTACCACACACAAATATGGCGGAAGGCCGGATGTTTTTATTTAATCTTTCGTACAACAGCGTGTACACAGTGGAAAAAGTGGCATAAAATCTCTTAAGCCTTCGATTTTTCAACCCAACCCAACTCCGGAGCTCGTGCAGGCTGTGCAAGTGCACGGCAGCGCAGGCCGGGACGATCGATGAGAGCTGGCTACTATTTTTATCCCGAACGTCGGCGTTCGTTCCCGTGGCTCGTGCAGAAGTTTTTCGAGGTCACGGAGTCGAAAAATGGAATGCCGCCGCACGGCACTGATGTGTTTTTTGTTTTGTTTCAAAAATCGACCGGGTTCCGGTATTTTTGGCGAGAACGAGCATTGAAAAATAGATTCGCAATCCGTGCCGGGTCTGGCGGGGTGCTCGGTTGCAATCGGTTCTAGAATACACGGTGACGCGTTGTCGTTCACGTTCGGCGCAATGTTTGAGCGCAACTCCATTAAAGGAGTCATTGTCAACCGTTTCACGCAAACAACATTCATAGTGGCTAGTAAAAGGAGTTAAAATTGAGCCAAACTTCTCGCACATCGCCTATACTTTTCCCCGTTCGAATCGCTCTTGATCGGGGCTCAGTTAATTATAGCCAAATATGAGTCCTTCGCATCCTGATTGATGAATGGTGTGCAAACGGAATACATTAAGCGCGTTAAATAAAGCCTCAAGAATAAATTATTACCCAACAGAGCGCACGGTTTTGATCTCCGGTGCGATATATTTGCATTCATTATACCACTCCGCGCATTCCGCTCAATTCGAAGGCCGATCGATACACTGCGCCACCGTTCCAGAACCGTCTGGTGCGGATGATGGGAGCCTATTGTTGAAATTAATTTTCAATCCATTAGCCGCGCGACACGGACGGGACAGTTCGGGGCCAGAGAGAAAGCGAGAAGTCATGCCCGGGTTCTAGCTGCGTACGGGGATGCTTTTGGCACGTTTGCGCCATGCCGTCGATGTGGAGCAATTTTTGCCCACTTGGCGCTGGCGGGTCCCGTTCGGCACCCGGCAGCCAGTCTTCGCATGATGTGGGTCGTCGTACGGGAAAGAAAAGGTGGATGATGCCAGCGCATCCATTCATCCGTCCGACGTTTGATCCCTTTTTGGCTTGATTACTTCATTCAGTCGGGGAAGAAAAATGACTTTTCGTCAACGGCTGAATGCCACCGAATGATTTACATTCGGTGGGAAGGTGGATACGAGTGGCGAAGAAAGCAACAAAAAAAAACGGAGCTCGAGTGGGTTATCGAGCTAGGAGGTGCGGCGTTCCTTGCAGTCATAGCGGAACATTAGCATATTCGATTGATTGGAAGGAATCGAGAAGGGTTTTTTCCTCGGTTTTCTCAGTGTGAGTGTGTGTGTGTGTGTGTTTTTGAGGTTTTTCTCACGAACTTTTTGGAGCACGCTGCCACACGAACGGAGTCGGGAGAGGGTGGGCAGGCGTGGAAAACTTCCGATTCCAAAATTGAACTCGTCTTGAGTCAATGAACGGTTTCGAATGAGTTTTTTCTTTACTCGCTCTCTCGCTCTTTCCTATGACGGAGATGCGTATTTTCAAAGGCAGCGTTTTTCCAACACGATTCGCCATTAGGGAAGCTCGTTGAGCGATGGAGCGTGGCAGGGAGTTAGGGAAAATTAATCGTTTGGAAAAATTGATCAGGCTGCGTATGAAATCGTCCCACTAAACTCTTTTATATCTTTCATTCGATATTCCGTATGGTTTTCAGCCCCGGTTTGGATAATGATTTGAAGCTTTGGAATTGTGAATAATCATCGAGAAACACGTTGTGCACTTTTGTGGAAAGTGAGTAGGGTGTAGGTTTCACCCATTGGCTTGATTTATGGATGTGAATGTCTTGCGAAGAAATAAGCCGATGGTTCAGTTTCCAGTGGATACACAATATAACTTTGTTTACAATATAAAGACTCGTTATCTCTGTAAGTTTGTAGGAAATTAGAGTTTTGTAGATCAATGTATAAGGTTTCTGAAATGTTTCATTTCTGTACAACAAAATAATATAATGTTATAAAATATTAATCAGATCTTTCTTGCTAAGGTATATTTATAACTTTATCTTATAAAAGAACCTGTTATTTTGACTTCTTACAAGTAGAATACAAAAAAATATTCTATTCCATATATCTACGCTATAAAGAAAGGAACATCAAGAAATGTGGCACGTATCTACCATTGAAATTTATCTCGCAATGAACATTTATCATAAGCACAAATTCAAAATGGACGCTTGGAAATGGAAATGGCGATTCAAAAAACGTATTCTGTCAATTGAGTTCCGAAAGCTTTATTGTCGCTGTCGATTTCCTCTCGAGAAAATCGTTTAGATTCATAATCACGTTCCGAACGGTCGATCTCACCCAGAAATAGCCTCGAGCCGTTTAAGCGAAACGAACAAATCGGAATCGTGCGGCCCAGGTTTGGCGCAACGTTTCGCGAATCACGACAGTTACACAGAATGGATTTTCACGCGCCTCGCGCCCGACAATTGACGCGCCTTATCGGGGCGCCCATTCCCGTAAACGCGCCGTCCCCATGTAGCGTCCATTTGGCGCTGTCAGGCGCGCGTCTTTTGACGGGCACGTTTATGGATGTGCGATGTATCATTAAACTTATCAAACATTCAGCGCCCCGCTGCTCCGTTTATTTTCAGTTGCGTCCGTCCGTTCCGTTTGTTCAGGGAGTGGCAACGCGCGTGGCGCGCTGGTTCCTTCGGCGGAAATATCCTCCCGAGAGCCCGCTTCCGACGCCGTGCCGCGATTTAGCTTAAACGCTCGTGGCAGCGAATCACCGTTTCATAAATTGCTCGCTGCCGCCGGCAGGCCCAAACGCCCAAATGCAGTCGGTCGTTTTGTGGGTCGTTTTGGAATGGCAGGGGCCCGGTACACATCGGTGGGTGGGCCCTGTGCACACGGGCGGGAACAAAAATAAAGGATGCTCCGGCGTTGGGGATTTCATAAATTTTAAATTGAACATTCTTTCAACCGGGCGCCACGAATCGGGGCGACCCGGTTTGAGGTCGGAAGGTCTTGCGTTCGGCGAAGAAAAACGCGGTGCTCTGCTACGGTCGGGGTTTTTTTTTCACCGTTTCCAATGGGCTGCAATCGTGCCCGTCGTTGAAACATGGTTTGTTTTGCCCGCTGGCATTCGTTGGCAGCGGAATGTCTAGCAGCGCTGGTACGCGCTTCATCCCGGGTGCCATTACGATTCGCCTTAATTCGATAAATTTCGCTCCAACAAAAGTGTGCGATAATTTGATAATAAATTCGAATAAATAAATGAGTTTGTGTCCAGTCGTGCAAAGGGTGTTTGGAGGCCGAACATTTGCATACTGTTGCTGCTGTTGCTGCTGTTGGTGGTACTGAGAAGTATGGTGGAGAGAAGAGATATTGAGTGCTGTGAGTGCTGTGAGTCTAGAGTGTTGAATAAACCAGCTTTTAGGCAGCATTCAACCATTTATGTTTGATGCTAGAAATAGACTAAAACTGCCTTAAATAGATAAATCGTAGTAGTAGTTTCGTCGCGTTCTATTACGATAACTATTAGAAAGAAGAAAATGAAAGGAAAAAAGTAACATGAGTAACGCAAAGTATAAACTCAAACTTCTGTCTATTTACAGTCTATTTAAAATATGTTTATATGAAGATCATCGTTTGATTATTTTTTGTTGAAATATCTATAAAAAATTCAAACAATTTCTTATTCGCAATAATGCTCGTGAAGGATCGTAATGAAAGCATTGGTTGCTATTAACATCCACTTAATAGCACGCTACTGAGAACCGGTTTCCATTACGTCACGAAATTAATTAAATGAAAGTAAATTTGCTCAGCCCACGTTTGTAGGTAGTGCAAAACGTTATTCAACGTGCACATGCGAAACCGAAATACCAAAAAGCCAACACCGGTTGTTTGCCACTGTTACGTGCGAAGCTATAAATTAAAATTGCACAATAATCGTCTCGATACAAAGAAAAACCAAAAGCAAAAACAGAAAAAAGCAAACCAAAAGAGCACGCTAGGGCCGTACCGCGGATTGGCGACGAATTTAATCACCGGCTTTCCCTAGCGCGGATGCAGTAATTGGTGTTGTTTGTGTGCAGGCATATTTCGAGAGAGAGAGAAAAAAGCAAACAACACCACACAAAAATGGAGCCGTTTGCAGGGCGTTTGTGACTGCATAATAGAGAGGAAAGTTTAAAACAGCAAAAACACACACAAAACAGGGCGGGCTGGGGAAGGTGCATTTAAAATATGGTTTGGCACAACGGACCCGGGTAATGCAGTAAAAGTGGTGCATTGTGCGTTAGTGATGGCGTTCGTACGAAAGTGTCCCTTTGTGGGTTTTGCCGAGCCGCGCAGAGCGGATTTTCAAGCTTTGTTCCAACGAAAACGTCAGCGTCGTTCTATTTCCATCATTCCACCTTATGGGTTCCGATCGCTTTACCTACACCGGTGGGTGTTATTTTACGGCGTGATTCTATAGAAAACTAAGCCCTTTGCGCGCTCGAGTGGCGAGAAGTGAGCACAACTTTGTGCTATTTTTTCCACGGAAAACCGCAAGGGCAATTACGGCGAAAGTAGGATCGCTGACGAGGGTTGTTTCTGTCGTTGCGCGTGTGGCACTAGAACCCGGCAGCGCCAAGCATGTACTCACTGACCGGCCACCCGGGCAAAAAGGCCACCGTCTCGACGCGGTCCTGCCACCGGCACACGATTGGTTTGATTAGAATTTTCCACATTCCGCAGCGCTGGCCGTACCGGTTAGCGAACCGGCGCACCAGGCGCTGGTAGCGAAATATGAAATAATGAAACGACACTCTCGGCACGCCAGCCCGGCGAAATGTGATCAAATTAAGTAAGAAGCTTTTCCAGCCCGTGAGCCGGAAAGTTTCCGTTTCTATTTTGGCTCGCAGCGCAAAACCGACACTTCAGCGCTACCTTTTGCGCCCAGTAATGCGCTTTTAAGGATGCGGAGCAACCAGTACGAGAAGAAAAGTGAATCACACACACCGAACGCACCATCGCCACCAGCGTCACCACCACCACTGCAGGGCCCTTTTCAAAACGAAGAACGAAATTTCCTCGGTCCCGGTGGCGGGAAAAGGAAATCCTTTGCTCCGGCGCTGACAACCGGTTTTCCTGACCGCTGCGTTGATGTGAGCATTGACCCAGCAGCAGCCGCAGCAGCAGCAGCTGTGGCAGTAACATTCCTTCGCCGCCCGACGGTGAAACGCTGAAGTATGCCACTGGGCATCGAAAGATAACGACCGGGCCACGGGACCCGGGCGTAAAATAGGGACGTCGAGATTCGCAAACTTGTTGAAAATGGAGCAGCGGGCTGTAAATTTTGCTGACATTTATTCCGCGCGCACCCAGCGCCCAGTGCCTCATCCGTTTGTGCCGGGGGGTGCAAAATGGCTTCCCAGCTCTCTCTCTCTCGAACCAGAGTGCTGGGAGAAGCACGGTTCGGTAACACGGGTACGATGCACGGGAATAATAATGCTAGCGTTTCGTTTCGTTCACTTGCCCCGCGATGGGGGCAGGACAGTTGATATAGTTTTGAGCTTGTGTTCGGGCGCTAGTTCGTGGAACCGTTCTTCTGGAAATGGTTGTCACCTTCGAACAGTGGTTGGTACGCATTTGCAGTGTTCATTATGTCGTGAAAAGATTGGCTGGCTCGTAGCTCGTAGCCCGGGTGCACTGTCAGTCTGTCCAGGAAACAATTATTGAAATTAAATTGTGCTCTTGATTGTGTTTGTGTGCAAAGAGAACATATTGCTGCCGCAAGGACGAAATGTTGTCTGTGTCATCAAGTTGTCATTGCGCCAACGCTTACGACGATTGCCATTAGTTTGATATAATGGATGTTCCAATAGGTGCAGAATAATTGAATAGCTTTGACGTCTGAATTGACATTTTGATGGTTTTGAAATATTATTTATCAAATATCTTCATTGCTTTTGGCTAGACTTGTTTTCGCAAAACTGATAACATTGTTCTTTATTAATATTTGGAAAAACTTTATAGACGTTCAAAGTCGATTGCTCTTTGTCTTTTGATGTATGATGTGAGCTAGGACTTGATATGTTGAATCTTCAATATTATTGTTCTAAATAAACGCGCCGTTAGCAAAATTCGTTGGTAATTGCCAACCTATAGACCAATATTACATCTAGGGTGAACTATTCATCTAAATCCTTTGGTTAATCCTCCAATTGTTTGACTGTTCAACTCCGTTATGCCCCAAATAATAATGGTTCTATGTGAGCAAATCGTAGCATTGCGGCTCCACATGTGCGGCACTCACACAATTACCGACTGCTGGCACTGCCATGCGGAGGATTTGCTATCGTCCGCAGCACATAATCAGACAGGCTAATCCAGGGCCGAAAAATCAAGAAAGGTCCAGCTCAAGCCGCACGATGTTGACAGAGGGCAGTGCTGGACTTGACGTTGTCTGATGTTGGTTGATCCTTTCGATCCCTCTTCCCACTCTTTTTCCCACGGCTCCTGCACAGAGCGCAGTGGTTAGTTGTAGCAGCAATGGATATCGCGATTGCCGAGCGTGAGTTGATACTGCGCCGAAAGAGAAACCCACGCTCTAATGCGTCCTCGCGTGCGAAAGATGAATTGGTATGATGAGAAAAGTTTTCGCCCCCGACACAGAACCCGGACCCGGTCCAGTTCTGGTCCAGTGCCACCAGTGCGCGATCCGGCGATGAAGAAATGATCGGACATTTATTGCGAAACTTTCGGCCGGTGTCTTTGTTCGCCGTCTGTCGGAGCTGCGTGCGTGCGAAGCATACGGTCGTCCGGAACGGACAGACCGTGTGTAGCTGGCTCGGTAAAGGTAACGCGCTTCTTGGCAGCCTGTTTGCTTTCATTAGCGGCCATTTCGCGCGCACGAGTTATGGAGCCATTTTTTGTTTTTTTCGGCAAAAGATGAATGACTTTTGTCGAGTGGAGCGTATAATGAGTTGTGGATAATTTGTCGGTGCCGAAAGGTTTACGATTGCCGAAGTTTCGGGTGAAGGCCATGGCGAAGTGCGTAATGGTTGCTGCTCGAAAGGGACAATAACACTTACCTGCGATTCGCGATGGCCATTTCATCGTAATTTATATAACGATTGGAGATAAATGTTGCTGCTTGGAAAAAACGTGATGTATGGAATTATGGAGTTGTCTTTGATGAGCATAGAATTATATTTTTATGAATAATTTTTTCTACTCTGTTATTTTCTCTCTCATTTCTCACGCAAGAAGGTTGAGATTATGAAAGTTACTGCTGAGACTTGTTGGATGTTCTGGCCACATTGGATAATCAACTGAGACCAAATGAGCTAATCCCTTAATTTTGCAGTAACTTGGCTGGATCACATAGATATGTATGGATGTCTTCATACATGCGTTTTGATCTTCAAGTTATGAATGTTGTTAATCCAAAAATATGCAGATTATGTTTTTCTGTTCTTTTTAAGATTCAAGTTAACTTCAAAAGAAGTTGACTTCGTTTTTATTATAAAATCTAAAGCTACGAAGATTCACAGAACTATAATGTCTAATCTCTTCCAGGCATTGCATTCGAAATAGGTTAAAATAATGTTTTTTAGACACTTTATCTAACAAATGATCATAAACAAAAAATATGTAATTATATTTTTATGGTGAAAAGAATTGAACTCTATGAGGCGTGTTTTCCGTCATCGCTCTTCTGACCCGAATTGCCTTCCTCCTGTTCATCGAGGGATTCACCGTTCATCCATCGAATAAATTCACCCCCCAAAAACCCATCTAATCGTCGAGTTCGCGGAATCATCCCTTCCGTCGAGCGTCCGCGATTCGTAGCGCCCACAATGTGAATCAATGCATCGGTTGCGCAGGCGAAGGCGTCGGGGAAACAATATTTACTTTAGCAAAAGTCTGCCTGTCTGCGCGCCTGACAACGTTGACGTCGGGACGGAAGTTTCGAACGCACTTTCCCACAAGGCGCACCGCTGCGGGGGTTGGGATGTGTTTTAGGCGGCGCGCTGTAATCGCTCGCAGGCTCCGGAATCCGGACAGTTCCGATGGATTTCTGTTTACGTTGAAACCAAAGTTTCTAATTCCAAAATCAATAACCGCCCGCGGTGGGCCCGTCGCCGGATGACGACAGCACCGCCGGTGATGGCTGGTGGGAACGCCGGCAGTTGGTCACGGTGACATCAATTAAAAATTCTGCCTCGGAACTGTTGCAGTAACGTTAATCGGCTTTTGGGCATTCGGTACGAAGGCTGGGTCGAATTTTTGTTGGGGCAATAATTAAGTGTCTACCCACCCATAGGCACACAGCAACAGATACACACACACGCTCGGAGACAAGCGAGTGAAAACTTAAATGAAGCATCCCGCACTAGAGAGCCGTCCCGGTGGTCATCAACAAGCACAACCCAATATCGAGCGAATTTCTTCGAAAGTAAACCCTGCTGAACGAAGTAGCTCCGGGCGGAACTGGTTAAGCTCGGTACCATGGAACCACGCTCGAGCTATTATTGGTATTAAGAAAGTTTTAATTAGTTTTTTTTGCTATGCATCTTACATATTATCTTTCCGAAACCCTGTCGTTCGGACGGGCGGACCGGATGGCACCGAACGACGGCTGCATGACGTCTTAACCTATCGCCCCTAAACCGTGGCACTAATCGGTGGGTTTCGGGACGCAGCAGGATGTAATTCTCATCGCGCGTCCCGAGCTTTTATCATGGGAAATTATAGCGACTCTCAAGATCAGGGCAGCTTTCTCCTCGGAGACTGCAGTTTCTACGTGGACACGTTTCCGCCTGCTACCAGCACGGCCCACTCGGGACACCGGGAGAGTTTTTCATTCATCGTCCGCTGCACCAGCACTTTCAGACAAGATAGCGCCGGGAAACAATGCGTGCACAAGCAGTTTGCTTGCACAAGTTTTACACTGGTGAGGAAAAATCAAACCTTCTTCTCGTATATTTTTTTCTCGCTCTCGCAATCTCTGCCGGGAGCATAACTGGGACAAGGGAAGGAAAAAATGTTCGAAAGTTTTCAGCTTCATTTAGCAGTTTTCATTTTCGGTGCGGAATGAAGTGCAAAGCGCATATAACGGCGTGCAAGACAATAAACTTTTTTGTGTTTGGAGGAAAGGAACAGCCAAGAAGGACAAAGAGAACGAGCGAGAGAGAGAGAGAGAGGGAAGAGTTTTCAAACATTCTTGCTAGATTATTTTTTATATTGATGAGGCAAGAAAAAAGTGTGTTATCTTGCGTTTCCGAAACACTTCCATTCTATTGGTCGTAATTGAAAATTTCAAAATTAAGCTTTCGCTTGTATCTTCTTCACGGTAACGTGTTCTTTACGGTCGTAAAACAGCAGCACAGTGCGAAGGGGATCGCTAAAGTTTCCGCGTCGAGTTCAGCTTCGATTATGAGCAGATTGATTTTCGGTGTCCGGACTTACGCTTTGGTTTTGGCGAAACACTAGAGATCTTTTAAATTGAGTTAATTAAAAAAAATGGTGTAGAGATGGAAGCAGTAAATTGAATAAAATTATTCACTAGTATATTGCGGGTTATTACTATCGCCATTTCAGTTTTGATTTGATTACATGTTTTGCAACCTATATCCACCCATTTCTATCCAAAAGGATTAGAGTTCATTGCCTCTCTGCGTCATTGTCAGCAAATTTAGCCAAAAAAATGAATTGGCTTAATGTGAGAACAATTTTACCACCCCATTACGGGATAGTTTTATGCCTCGAGCATCTCTCCCCGAACTCGCGCGAACCATTCGCCCTTTGAAACGGCTCTTTGTGGGAGGAGCGAAGCTGAGCAAATTGAGTTGCCAAGCAATTTCTTTTTATGTTTTGCACAGCATCAAAAACCGTCTCAGCAAGCGGCGGAATGGCAAATGTTTGGCAGGAGAGGGAGGAAATATGAAAGCCGGAGTCAAATTCCATGCCTTGCATGTTTGCCTGCTGCTTTTTGCTGGTTGGATTTTTTGGGGGGCATCAAAAACTTCGGCACTGTAATTGTCGTTGAAAGTTGACAAATCCTCCGTGCCGAGGCGCGGGATGCGGTGCTATGTACACTTTAATTTGTCCGTTCTGCTTAGCAGCAGCGGCAGCAGCGGCAGCAGCAGCAGCAGGACAGCTTAACATCGTGTTGGTTTGCGTGTTGCGGGCGCTTTCTTCTACAATTTCGTCAGAAGTGCTAGCTATCTTTTCCGCCGGCACCGAAGCAGCACCCCGTGGACATAACCGCATGGGAGCGAAATGTGTGCTGGATGCTTCCACGCTGCCACCGGCGGAGATAACTGTACCCGGGGCGAGGACGTGCGCGCGCGCGCTCACGCTCACACTCACGCTCGCTCGCTCGTTCATGTTCCAAACTTTTCCCCAGCCACCATCCCGGGTTGGTGGTGGTGCTGTTCTTGACAGGACGGAGGATGCACTTGCACGCAAACCGGTGAAGGAAACACTTGCCGCAAAACCGGGAAGTGCCACTCCTGCCGGAGCAACCGGCGGGACGGCGAGGGACGCGTGGCGGGGAAGCATTCTAATGGTGTGGTTATGCTGATAAAAGCTGTACCATATTTTAGTAGGCCACTTATGTGTGCTGCGGCCGGGGAGCCATTGTTGGGTGCTCTAGCGCAACATGACACACTCGTGCCAAGGTGGAATGTTTTTGAATGTCTCGTTAAAAACTTTTTCCATCGCAGCGAAGCTTACACTTCCTGCTTCTGCTGGTGCTGCTGCTTGTGCTGGTGCTGCTGCTGCTGGTGCTGCTAGCATATCAATTCAATGACATTCTTTTCCGTGTTGAGGAGAAAGAGAATCGATTTTTCCGCCTATGTGCACGATATTTTTTTGTGTGAAGGAATTATTTCCAAAAGCTTTTGTACATGCTTTATACAAAAAATAAACAGAACACTCTACTGTGGGAAATAAAAAACCCGATCCGATCGCTTTATAAACTGTTTAATCCCGGCATTAACTTATCTGCCTCTCGGGGTTCAGATAATAATGCGACAGTCTCAAGCGACTGAAATCGTGCCGGGAAATGGGCACGGGACGCGACATTAAAAGCCCGTGACCACCCACCCACCCCGGGCACCGGACGGTGCGGCCACACATGTGTACGCGTCCGCCCGTAACTCAGGCGCCTTTAAGGAGCGCACGGTCGAATTAAGCACAGTTTATGGGGGGTATTTTCCGCAAAGTCCCCGCCCAGGCACGCCGGTGCACTGGTGCGCAAAGGATTAAGGTATGATATGTTTTCCGTGCGGATTAATAATTTGTACTTCCCCCCTATATTCCGTCCGCCTACGATTCTAGGTCATACCGGTGAGAGAGAGAGAGAGAGGAACGGGACGCGTTGAGGGCGCTGGGTATGAAGTTTTATTCTTGTGGTTTTTTTTGTTGTTCCGGTCGCTCGATGTGTGTGTGGGGATAATCGGTATTTATGTGCGTTTCTTCTTTGGGCTGGGAAATACGCTGGCGAGGTCGATCTGATTCTATGAATTTGGGATAAATTCTCGACTTTTGTCGATTTACCGAAGCCTACGAATATGAAAGAAACAAAACTACAATTATGTAGAATAAAGGTTTTGTTACGGGTTTTAAAGCAGAAACAAATGCAGAACCAGATATTATCAGATCGCTTAATTTTTTTACTCTTTAATATGTTTCCTAACTATGCAGCTACTGCGTTTCGAAATCATGAGGGTATGTCGAATACATACATTAATCCCGATTCCAAGGAGGAAAGGTTTGCACTTTAATCCCTGTGTTTCGAATGTAATTAACATAAAAGATTACCTGTTAGCAACACGAATTTCAATGCGATCGCAAGCCAAAATTTCTGAATTATTTACCCTCTTAATTTAATTCGTTGCAGGGGTGTTGTTAATATACTTTTCATATCAATCGGCTTTCATATTCGCAACTGTTATCTACAGCTTGTGTTCAAAATGCATTATTGTACAATTTGTTTCTTTTTTCCGGCCATTCCAAAGCACCAAGCAATTGAATTAAAGTATGATAGCTTTATCGCATCGGGGATTTCTACAACGCTCGTTCGAAGCGCGAAATTTGACAGCTGTCTCCTTTGTTTCTCTGGTCGTTGTAAAGCACGATAATTGATTAAATATCATGGGCTTAGTGTGTTTGATGTATAGGTGCGTAAAAACAACGTTATGACTATGGACATAACAAAAAACTCTTTGTACCACACGTTTGTGCAGCCAAAGAGGAAAATAGGATAAAATTCGGCAACCTCACGTATCTATTCTCCCCGGTAGCAGCATGTGCATTTTTGATCCTATTTTTGGTAGAAAATTGGGGGATTTCAGTTAGTCACACTAGCATTTTCATTTATTTTGACACATCTACTATACTATGCTTTGGCAATCTTATATGATAAACCTAAAAAATCTGGGAAAAATCTTAAAATTGAAAAAAATTACAGTTAAGCTTTCAAAATGCTGCAGTACATAAGATTGCGATTGAAATTCTATTGAAAATTGTATTTATGTCTATTGCAATCAAAAAGTATTTGACAACATCATATACAGTGCCACAATCATGCGTTTAAAGGTTCAGCTTCCGTTCCCAGAACCATTTCTGGTTACGACGCAAGGCTATTGGTCGAAACACTTAAAGCCGTTACCCAGTGAACGCCATGTAAAGGTCACACTGGCGTAGAGGAAAGTAATTAAATTTTTAGTGTCGTTTCGTTCGTTTGCGACTACGGCCCGGCGGCAGTGGTAAAACCGTTCGATAAGAACACTACCCGCCAGGAACAGAGCCCCGTGCCAGTGTTGGTCGCCGGCTGCCGGTGGCAATGGCATTGAGAAGAAATGAAACGCAGAACAAAGCGAGAAAAAAACCCACCAACACCGAACACGAAACCGACCCGACCCAACCCGAAGATCACTGCTTCATGGACCAATTTCGCGCAAAAATAACATCGTAAAATTCACTGCTCGTGCCCACCGTGCCCGCTGGTTCCGCCGCCATGTCTGGACCGTGTGCACGACTGTGCACGAGTTTATAAGACTCAATTACCGCTCCCGCGCACCGTGCACGAGCCGCCGAAATGGACTCGTCGTATTTTCGTCTGCCACCCGAAAGGAACAAAAAAAAAACGTCGATCGGAGCTGTGGTTTTATTAAATTAAACAACCATAACAACCGATCATAAAACATCGATTATTTTGAGTTCGCCGGGCAGCGGGCTGGTTTCTGCTGCGCGCTGGGTGAATCGATCGACCGTTCGCACAAAATCTATGTCAAGTTGCTGTAGCGGCTGGCGCGACAGGAGTGCGCTGAGTGTTGGCCGGTTGTGCGCGTGGTTTAGCGGGGTTAAGTTAAGCGCAGCCTGGCGACGGCCAGCTTGGGCTTTGGGGTTCCGTGAGCGGCCGTCATTACGACCGTTTAGTATCAATTGTAACTGACCCCACGATGCTCGGCACGTATGCGACATAACGTCGTGCGTTGTGCGCGAGGGGAGATGGAGATAACGAAGAAAAAAAAAACAACAACATTGACCTCGGTCACGTCGCAAATAAACAAAATTCCAGCGGGACAACAGTACGAGCGCTCTTGGGAACCGAAATGAAAACATTTTTATCGGTGATTGAGTGCGAAAGTTTGATTAATTTAAGGTACTAAATTCTACCGTTGGGGAGTTGATGTCTTCAAAATGTTGTAAATACAGGTTTTACTAGTTGAATTCAATCTTTTTTGGATTCGATGTGACTTGAGAGCAGATGGAAAACACGTTAAAGTCTCGCACAATCAGAACCTTGCAGTTAAGATATTAAATTGTAACAATTATATTCTAACAATTTTGTTCATTATTTCAAAATACTTATTATTATTGATAGTTTCGTACTGACTTCTTGAATATCCGCCATCCTCTTTAAAATAATGTTTATAAGACAGTCGAGTAAGCTTGAAGAAGTCACTAATAATCATACCTGTCGTAAGGCCAAAAATGCAATAGAATGAAAATTTTATGTCACACCTAAGCTATGAGACATTTACACACAATTACTGAATATTGTACAAATTATTTGAATGAAATATCAACGACTTGATTATTTTTAAACGATGGCCATAAATGTGCTCCAAGTATTTACTGAATTAAAAATACGAATGAACGAGCAACACACATGGCGGAACATTTTCTCACGCATAGCGATGCACGGGATGAAAAATTCCTGCCCCATCATGATCGTTATCAACCTGTATCGCGATATTAAATCGTGATGGTTCACATTTCATCCCCTACTTGCTGCAACCTGGCTTACCAGCGTGGTTGGAGGAAACCATTTTTCAAGCCATTCCCACATTGATTGATCCACCGCAGCTCCCGCAGCCACCCGCATCACACTGGCCAAATTTATCGCCCCGGGTTCGACCTTCGTAACCCCTTTCGCAACCGATGCCGCATAGGGCCACAAGTGAGCAGCCCGTGCTGACAGACGCTCCGAAAGTGTCGGAGGCACGTTAGTCACGTAGCGCAAACCAATCGTCCGTTGCCGGCACTCGAAACCGCAATCGGCCGTAATCGAGTGCATGTGCAGCCGCCGTCGACCAGATCAAGAAGTCGACCAGCGCCGGTGAACCCTTCGCGCTGAACCTATGGAACGCTCTACGGGAAAAAAGCCTACCGGTGGATCGGGGCGAGCAGGGAGCAAAAAAGAAGATCGTCCATCAGGCATAACGATAGTATGCTTTATTGATGCTCCCTTACACGCTCGTCTCGCTCGACACGCGCTCGGGCAGTTGGAACGTTTGCGTTGGGAGCGTTCCATCGGGTCGAGCGGGAGCGTAATTGACACATGCAGTCGGTGCCGAGCGGGTGTGCGCGCGTTCCTCTTGGATGACATCATCGGCAGTCGACACGATGAAAGATGCGATCGTGATTATGTTTGCCGCACACGGGCCCGATTGACGATATTGGCGTCGTGATTGCAACGCTCGCTCTCAGCGCCTGTCAAGAACCGGTTGGAATGTTATTCGCGCGAAGGAACGGAGAGACAGAACGAAACCAATAATCTCCGAGGGCAGGGCGTAACGCCCTACCGGTTACGCTGGGTCTGATAGCAGGCCTCGACCTAGCGGAAGTCGGGCCATTTCATTAGCAAATTAGTTGGAGTGTCTTATCTGGGCATAGGCCGCCCTGATGGGCCGCTAATAATGAACGGGCCCGAGAAAGATATTTTGGAGATTGTCTTGGCCAGCCCTTAGCAGTGGGCTTGCCACATGATTGTGAGGTGAACGCTTCGGTTGCGGACGAGTTTATTGCTAATGAAAAAATAATCCCCAAACACTCCGATGAGTCAGCCGATCCTAAGCAACCAGTCGCTTAGGATACAAACCCGGACTTGTCTCAACAGGATTAAATGCAACTCTTGTTAGCTAATCGGATTTGGCTCGCCCGTAAACTGGTCGGTGCGTCGGAAGGGAGCTTAAATAAATCCATTACTCTCAACGGCATCATCGGTGGTCCGAGACGGCAGATACGTTTCAATAACGCTCAGCAAGGCGATTAAAAGTTTCCCAATATTCCCTGCGCCGCGCACTCCGCTTGCCGAACGTCACACGCAGCGTACAATCCACAAATGCATTTCCTCCCGAGCACAAATGCACTTGTGAGCCGAGTTTGGAAAGTTCGTTTGCAACAGTCGCACCAGAACTGGCCGCCTCCGAGAGTGGCAAGTGCCCGCGGGTGATAGTTTTCGCACGCGCGCGCGCACACACACACACACACACACACATACAAACTTGCGCACGGCAAGGATTCACATTCAATTTCGCCCACCGGGCCACCTCGACTCGTGATGAAAGTTTCCCGCCCGGGCGTTGGAAAACGGTTGAGCAATGCACTTGCATCGCACCGCATCGTGTCCGCGTGGTTTTGGAGATGGTTCCTTAAAAGTTTGGAGCATTCGGAAGCTTCTACAGGCTTCGCGCGCGCGTGTGTGTGTGTGCGGGTGTGATCGCAGGGCGAAAGATGCTGACGCACCGGAGTTTAGATGGAATCTCTCGCTGGGAGCTGTTGGGAGTGGCCACTTGGCAACAAAGAAGTTAAGCCGGTGCTCCGAAAAGCTGTAAAATCATCGAAAGTAACGCTGGGCACAAAGTTCCACCACGTTGATGTACGGCATTGAAAGCGACTTACTTGCGCCAGCTTCGTTTTGATTGGTTGGATTTTGCGAGATGAAATTCTTATGTTGATTGCTTGGGCGATAATTCAATTTGTGCAGGTATTGCAAATGTCTGGTACAGATTTCGCACAAAAGATTCGCACAATTTATAGTTGTTTTTCAATTTCGGAAGCAATTGATATAGGAAGTAAAAGATCAACACTTGAATTGGCACCGAAAAACGTAAGAAAGTAAAATTTTCAGCACATTCGATTTCTTGATCGGTTAGAAAATGACCAAGAGCTCAACATTTATTACTGTCCTTTTTTGCTCTTTTTCGCGTGACGCTGCAAATGCTTCTGTCCCTCGCTTTTTTCTCCTCAGCGACTTTTTCATTCTCTTTTTTCCGCTAGCACCACCTACCGTTAATGCACAGTATTTCTGCAAGCCGCAGGTTGCATTTTTGTTTGGTTGTTTGGCTTTTATATTGCAAATTTTATTTTAAATCTATGCTCAACATTTACATTTGTTCATGTCTTTAAGTGTTACAAGAAAAATCAATTAAAAGCATCTAGTATTTAAACCTCCAAATTCCAGAAGAATTCAATTTGATACTAAATGACCTATCACCGATGAAAATATGAAGCTAATTTGGCGGCACAGTCCGAATTGTTGAAACACACCGATCCGCGTAACCGAGCGTGAAACATTTTTATCGTCCGATTGATCAAGTGCCTAACGATGGGTTAATTTACTGGCGCAAACGTGCAACTTTTTCACCCAAAACGGCACCCTTGCGTTAAGCCACTGCCGGAACCTTTCGGCCAACTTTTGGCACCTTTGTGTGGAGCTTTTATCGCTCGGGCAACTCGCCTTGGGCGTGGGATTCAATTTCATGCTACTTTTCACGACCGATTCGTCCTGCAGGTGTGTAGGCTGTATGTGTGTGTGACCTGTTGCCCGAAAACCCGGTTGCGTAATCTATCGTGCCCCTTTTTGCGCAGGGATACCGTGACTGATTAGGACGCTCGCTTGGGATGAGCAATAAAAATGCCATTTGCCGCCGATGGAATAAATCATCAGTAAGAACGGAATGGCGAAGAAAAGCTAGACCATTGTCTTGCACGGCTCAACAAACGCAGCTGACGCCGGGTGATGCTTTCCGAAACGGAACTGTCTCCTGTTCGACCACACGCACATGCTTTCGGTGCAGAAGAAGTCATTAATTCTTCGTACGAAGGCTCAGTACGGCTGTTGCAGTGGGTTCACGGCAGACAGGCGGGACTCCTCGTGAGATCTGCTCGATCCATATGCGCACGCGGCTGTCGTTTGCATGCGGGGGTGACAAAACGGAACAAAGTAAACGCCCTGTAATACCACAGTTGATTGATGACCGTATCGCACTCCGCGTGCCGGCGATGGAAGTACAATTTCATCTGCGGCGCTCGGCTCTCTTAGAACACCGGGCACCGGGGCGAATGTCACTTTGCGGTTTTGGGTCGTCCTCGGTCCGTTGTTTTCTCTTGCCGCACCGACCGCACGAGACAAATTCGGCTCCACCTTCGCCGGGCCCGGTGTTCCACCCAGAGTTTATCCACCCAGAGCGCACCACTTGGATTTCTTCCAAAAAACGCAATCAACGCAGAACAGCTTTCACGCGTGTGTGACCCTCACACACACATACACACGCTCTTGTGCGCTAAGTCGAGCAAAACCAGACGGCAGCCGGAAGAAAGATTGAGTGAAAGTAATTCTGCAACGCGCTGCTGTCTGTGCCGGTGTCGCATTGCTTCGGAAGGCAGTTAAATTGCACGAAAATTCGGCAACATTGTGCCACCGGTAGGGAGGAATAAATTACGTCTTGACGTAAATTTAGCTTCGAATGACAAGCAAAAAAAAAACGCGAGAAATGAAAAGAAACAAGTCGAGACAAACCAGTCTGCGGGTGTACTTCATTCGTGTTGTGGAACATATTCGCCCGTTTTGTGTGCCCTTTGGGGGTTTCCTGCTGCGTGCGCAGCGCCATAACTGGTTTAATTTTAATAAATGTCGTCTGCTTTGAACGTTTCCAGACCGGCCTTGGTAGGAGGTGGTAGATTTATGTAATGAAAACGAAAAAAAAAAACACCAAACATACTTGAGGTGTTTTTAAATTTATGGCAAAATTTGACAGGAAATAGCATTTCAAGCTTGATTTGAGATGTAATGTTTTGTCGCATGAAACCCGGATCAGCTGATGCCGGCCGCGTCGTCCCTTCGGTTAAGAAGGCAACGGCAGGAAGCATCACTTGATGGCTGTCGCTGCTCTAATGCGCTTGGCACGAAACTTTTCCCGTTTCGCGCGGAAAACGTCACGGCACGCTCGAAGCGCCGAGCGAAACATTACTTAACTTTCGCGGCCCGACAATGTGTCACCCATGTCGGAGCTCATTAAATGTCTCTTAATTTGAAGCGCGACTCCGCAGCGCAAACAACACGCTGGCGGGACGGCACGGTGAAGGCGACGAAGGCGTCTGGACCGGGAGGGGCTGTTCTGGTTCTGACCTTAGCACACTCCGTATCACTTCATTCGCTAAGTGCCGCACGGCTGCGTTCGGCTTCGGGAGGATTGGTGCTCTGAATTGGGCCAGGCCACTGGTTTGAAGTGGATAGCACAATTGGTACAATTTAGATTGAAGAGACCTGAGCATGACTGGGGCTTGTGACGGCTTGCCCTGTAAGTTGCAGTTGAATTAGCAGCAGCCGCGCCGTGGGGTGTTACTCAACGAGCGCGCTCTTTAGAATGGAGATTTATCGCCTTCGCGAAGGACTGACCGACGGCCAGGTCAAGGGATCTCCTCCCGCCCCAGCAAAGCCAAGGATTCCGAACATCCGGAGGGGCGCTCGCGAGGTGATTTGCGAATCACAGCACCGGAAACTCGTGTCCTCCCGTGCGGAAACGACGCGACGTCCAGATCGGCCCGATGATTTATCGTCCGGCATGACAAAAGGGAGCCCTCAATTGGAGGGAAGAACAATGTATCGATAAATTAGAAAATCCACTGGTGCCTGCCTACTGGAACGTGTGTCATAAATTTTGAAATAACAGACAGAAACACGCCGAGACGTTGGCGGGACATCTCAGCCGGTTGCCGGCCGTACACTCAGAACAGTCCGCTCGTAATGGGTTAGTGGAGTGGGTCAGTTCGAACCACACTTCCCCGTCCGAACCGGTCGTGAGAAGCAGAAGTCTTCGTGCTGCTCCCAGCCAAACCAAACTCGCAATTACCTCACGCGCAAGAGAGTGGCGGCTTCGTTCGTTTGATGGATTTGCCTTTAAATCCCTCCGAATGGGAAATAACCTTACAATGTTGCGTGTTTAATGGGACCGCTTCGAACGCTTCAATTACGCGAACGTGCCCTCGCGGCTTGCCGCGACCGTGGAGGCCATGTGGTTTTGAGTCGTTCGATTATTTTATGGGCTTAAAGAGTGTTGTAGGATTATTCGGAAAGAGTTATGAGCGTGGTGGTGTGGTGAGTGTGTTGCTTTGGAGTGTGTGTTTTTCCTTCACTCGTTCATGATCAGGACAGGTGTCTAGATCGGGAGGAAGATAATCCGAACGTTCTGACTGCTAGAATCTGTTAGGAACAACATCTTCACGTTCTTGTAGAAAGATTTTTTTCTTCCGTTTCTTATTAATGGGTTTGGTTTTATAGTCACAGATTTTTTTCATATTTTTTTTCTTGATATTTTTCACATTTTAAATTGCTCGTTTTAGAATGTTTCAAACATGTTGCACGTTGCATACACAAGTCTAAAGCATCCATTTTTGCTTCCACAACTTTACTTTATACAAATGTAGCTATTAGAGGGCCACCAACATATATGACACCAACATATACGACAAATAGAACTTGCCGAAGCATGTACTACCTTTTCAAACCTTTTTAAGATAAAACTATGGTCGAAGTAAGTTTTAGTGTGACTTAGTCAATAGTCCTTACACTCAGATGCTTGCACTCCAATTGTAAAATAATGAAGGGGATGAAAAGGTATCCAACCTGATCTAAGCTGGACGTTTCAGTGTGATCCATTTATGAAACAG
The DNA here is from genome assembly GCA_000349145.1 of Anopheles dirus. NCBI lineage: Eukaryota > Metazoa > Arthropoda > Insecta > Diptera > Culicidae > Anopheles > Anopheles dirus. Next base: position 17,873,445 of record KB672868.1, on the reverse strand, counting down.
GCAATTGATAAAAATGGTCTTGAACAGGTTGTGCAAGATGTGACGAGAGGCCAAACGTAAACAAGGATTTATATGAGACATGACCTTTAGACATGCATTTTAAAGATTTTTTTAAGGAACATATTATAATAAGAGAAAGAGAGAGAGAGAGACCCTGGGAAACGATCGATGTTGTGATCAAATTCTTGCACCACATACACGTTCATCCCCGTGCTTAGACGTACGAGAGTCCGAATTAATCTAAATAAAAGCATCCGAAACAACACATTTAACATGCAAATTTAACGACCACGCGTTAAAGACACTGTAGTTGTGTGCAACACTCGTGAAACATGAAAACACCATTTTAACGCGTAGCACGCTATCAACGGCGGAAGCGAAAGTCCCCGAATGGCATCGAATGCTCTCGTTCCGTTACAAGACGGACGAGTCACAGCGACAAACCCCTCAAAGACGCGTGTTGACAATCGCGTGTACAAATGTCGCGCCGTGCTTAGAATCTTACTTAACCATAAGAAAACAACTCAAGGTGTCGTTTAAACCGTACGAGCGTATCGCTGTAGTAACAAACGGTCCCCCTTGTTTGCGACGACCGTCAGAGGCATAATGGCAATGGCCTATTTCTGAGCCGGAGCAAGAGCGGCGCTAATCTTGTTTATGCTGCCCATAACATGATCGTGGTTGGTCTCTTAATTTCGCTAGCTAATAAACGGGGCGGTGAACCACATTTCCACATGATCCACTCGCACTGGGACACCCAAACTCATACTGAACGAGGAGAGATGGCTTGCAGACCGTCCGTCCAGCGCTTCGTTTTGCCGCTCGCTTTCGTATCTAATTATTATGCAGCATATTTCAGTCTGGCCCCGGGGTGAAACGACAAGGGTGAAGGTCGGCGCAAAAAAAAACAAAACCTCGTAAAAATTTCATTTCCTCCTAATGAAAGCCACTGGATCCGGATCATCGAACTGCGCTACCACTGACCCGGGTATTGGGCCATTTCGGAAGTATTAAATTTACGTCATCCGCCCCGGTGTGTTCGTGCACCGGGAAGACGTTCCGCTTTGCTAGCGACCTTCCGTCCCGAATTTTCTCATAAACGTAGCTAAATCATAACCTTTCCAACTAACCGGGAAGGCTGTCCGAGGGCTAAGGCTCTTTTCTTTGCCGTCCTCTCGTTTGCTGGGCGGGAAAAACGCGCCGGAATGAAGGTGTAAGCGTCCTGCCATGATCAAAATAATGACCTCGAAATCAGAGCGACACCGGGAGGAGCGCAAAGCGTGAGCGCTAGTGCCCGACCCGCGAAGGTGGGCAATTTTTAATTAAAACCATTCGCGTCCGACGTGCAAGCCCCCTGGTAGGACTTTACCCAGGCCGACCGACCGACCGACCGACCGACCGGCCGGGTGCGGTTTGAATTGCAAATGGAAATGGCTCCTCGAGCGACGGCGGAGGGATCGGTGGCACGTGCGAGAGCAGGTGGAAATAATTAGCGATTCCACGGCCCATCACCTTGCCGGCATGTACGTCTCGATACTACCGGGCCGTGCCGAGCGCTACTTCGTCCTCTGTTCGTCCTTGACCGGGGGCCGGAAAAATACCATAACGGGGGCCGTACGCGAAGATCGCGTTACAACCACTCGGCAGCGTCGTCGATTTGGCAGCGTCGCCCCTTCCCGGGTCGCGTTCCTTTTCCCGGTTCGTGTGGGAAACTGAGAAAAAAGGGGTTTCAATTCGGTCGCCATGGTGAGATGATGGATTTCCATCAATCACGCTCCGTAACATCATCTTTTTCAATTAATAAACGTCAGTCGGCGGAGCTGACATCGGAATCTGGTCCGAATTTGTACCGCTGGTCGGGTCGGGTTTGTGCGGCAAGATCAGTTGCCGGCTGGCGGGGTGGTACGGCAAGGATCATAAGACGTGTGGAGGGTGGGAACCGCGCTCCCGGCACTCTAAGCGGTCGAGAGGGTGGGATTTCTTTCAGGCTGTAGCTAAATTGTGTCCCGTTGGCAAAGTTTCTTCCTCGTATAAAATTCGGCTTTCTCTATCGTAATGCTCTTGATCTTCTCGAGGTCTCCGGAGAAAAGTCACTCTTTTTTATCGAGAGGTAGGGTAGTGTTTTATCAATAAATCACCGTGATGTACGGCAGCCAAAAGAAGCCGCCGCTTCGTCGTAGGTTGTAAAATGATTTGGCGCATATTTTCGGAAACCTGAGCAGCTTTCGCTCATGACAGGAGTTGAAAAATTAAGCTCAAACATTGGACCGCATAATTTTATTACATTTTTTCAGCAAGCGTTATGCTCATAATTGACAACCAAAATTGGTGAGCAGGGCGATTTTGTACGTGACTCAATGATGAGGGAGTGTTAGTAAGAATGATTATTATTAATTAAGCTCTTTAACAAAAGTTTGAAACAGATTCTTTGTAGCTTAGAGGAATGAATAAAATGACTCGTTAGAGCTAATTAACTTTTTTCACTAATAGTGTGATGGGTTTGAAGCATGCAATCGACTTTAAAGTGTCTATCTCAGCCACAATTTCGTTGTAAATAAGTTGTTTCGCTTGATCCGATTCAAGAGTTGCACCATACTTTCAATCAACTTCGCGATTTACGTTCCAAAAAGGACTTTGCAGCGCTCGACGCAGAAGCTCACCAGCTTTTCCCCCTCTACCACGGGATTTGGCTTTTCAAATTTAATACTCTATTTGTGTTCAAGTTTGTACGGCTATGGAGCAAAAAAACCGAGCGGATATAACAATCCCTCCGCTTTATCCGACGGTGTCGCATTTTTTTCTTCTTCCTCCTTTGCTGGCTCGAGCGTGGATCGAGCGCACGAAATAGAACTATAAGCCGTAAGAAAACAAACAAAACCGAGACCCCGAAAAGGGTCCAAGAAAACACACCGGTGTCTGCCAAAGTGTCTTGCCAGCATCAATGAGCGGCACAAAGCACGAGAGAAAATCTCTTTTAATTAAACCAATGGATGCCGGATCGTCGGTGCGGAGCGACGGAACGATGAGAGGATCCCCACCTCCTCGGGCTAGTTGGGTTTTCTTTATTTCATTCTGTAAACAAAACACGAAACGAAGAAAGAAAACAAAAGAATTAGGGCTAGCCGTTTGAAAAAAAGTGTGCGAAAAAAACGCTCACCAAGCGCTTCCGTTCGCTGTTTCGGGGATATGATTTTTTGTTGTTGCTGCATTGCGTTTTGCTACAGTTTGGCTGAACTTTTTGACTTGATTTTTGGGGTTTAGGGCTCACACAAACGTGGAGTCGGAAGGAAGCGGTCATGACCGCCAATGCATTGGGTGAAAATTGGATGCTGATGATGAAGGTGCGGTCGACCACTGGATTCACATTTCTAGCAGTAATCTCAACGCCGTTGAGCTGTTTGGGAGTTTTGATTTGCTAGTGATGAGCTAGCCTCTGCGAGCCTCTCGAGCCAGACCGTGGAAAGTCCTTCGAACGCCACGCACGGTGCTGTATCTGCCCGCCCGTGGGAGGCAGGCGAAAACAAAATCGATAATCCTCAATCCCGGGACAAACGGGGCGCGAAACGGCTTTTTCGACGGTCGGATGGTTTTGTTAATTATCCATCTGGCTAATTTACGTTGCTCGGTCGGCCTTTCCATTTTAATTTCAATCACCGCGGCGCAGCGAGGGTGGCATCCTTCCGGGAAGCAATTGAAACAAACACGCAGGCTTAAACTTTTAGAAAATCAATCAAACGGTGAAATCAATCGCCGCAAATCAGCAACACCGAGTACGGTCGGTTGAGCCGGTGGGAATGGCGAGTGTGATTCGCTTCGCTCTTCGCGTTGTTCCACCATTTCCACCGTTTGCTCCGAGCCGTTGCGGGTCCGCCCGATGCGTGGGCTGCGTCATAAAAGCTCCCGGCCAATATTTCATTATAGTGTCCATGTACGGACCCATTACGTGGGGCAATTGCGAGATCCACCCGGAGCATGTTGTGTTGTGCAGATGTGACCTCAATTTCCACCGCCATCGCAGTGTGTCGAATAATTTATACCCGTTCTCGGGTGCATTCGGCGCAGACCGTGAGTGGAGGAAGAATGTGTGGCAGTGGCTGGCGCGAGGCGGACCGTTCGGAACGTAATTTCAGAGTGATTGTGCCATTGTCAGCATGACGGCACTAAACTCTTTACCAGTTCGCTGTTGTGATCGGCTTTTAACTGGTCATTGTAGAAACATTACACGTCCATAAGTTGATTTAAGCGCACGGTCTTCGAACGGAGAGAAGTTGGTAATCACTCCGCAGCCAAGAAATAATCTCATTACTCGATGGCCAGGAAGGATGATGGTCGGAATGATTGCATTATGGCGCCAGTATGCTGTGAGCTGCTGGAAAATAAGTGGCTTTTTATTGCAAGTGTGCTGCAGCTGTCTCTAGGAGTAGGGAAACATCGTTTAACGCGATGAAACCAATAAGAACTATCAGCATCAAATATAATAACTTCATGACGCTTCGAATGAGCCGCGTTTGATGGGTGGTAAAAAACTTTATAAGCATCCTGATGAAAGTTGAATAATTGTATGTAATTTTAATTAATATATTTGTTAACTCAATTTCGAAATAAAAAAATATTTCAAAGGCTCATTTTGGACTTAAAGTTCAGATAAAATTGGCAATACAACAGTTTTCAACGAAGATTGTATGAAAACGTAGCGATCAGAAGTAGAAAAAGGATATTCAAGAACCAAGTAATTTTAATCTATTTTATTGTAAATAAAATGACATCATTTATTTTCAAGTACCTGTAGACATAAGTTTGATTGTAAAGAAATGAAGCTTTCATGAGCATAATTAACAGACAGTGGTAGCTGTAAACAAAAGCTTCCAAATGGCGCATTCGATTTCTCATTCTACTCCCAAGCGGTTTGAATGACCAGGCGTCTCCATGGTAAAGCTTCGACAAAATAATTGTGTTATTTCGTTAGAGTTCATTCGGCACGATTCGACAAGCCATTGCACCTCCGTTTGCGCTGCAGAGATCGTTGCCAAACGAAACGCTCCGTTCACCTGGGAAATCAGGGAAAAAGTTTTCCTTCACACCACACTTCCACTGGAGTGTCGTTTCGTTTTGTGAGCATCTCCCCGCTCCCCGTCACTCACTGGACGACCGATGCTTTACAATGGCCGGAGCTAAATCGTACGCCACTGGATTAAATTGGCTTACAAAGGAAGGCAAATGTCCGGTTGTTTGAACTTCGTTTGTGTTTTTTTACCGCTGTTTTTTTTTCTTCTGCCCGGTCCGAAAGAATGGAAGAGCGCATTTTGTTTTGTGTGTTCGATGGAGTCATGGATTTAGCAGCGGCGCGTCTTGAAGCCACTTGGAGCTCACGAAAAGACGATCGGATGATGCGGCTCCGCATTGGGATGCAGCTGGGAGCAGCTTTCAAGAATGTGGACCATGCACGAGTGAAATTGTCCGACTTCTCAGAAGACATCGGTTTCGCTTTCCCTCTCGCCGTATCATTAGAATACGGGACGGCAGCAGACCGGGAGCCGTGCGGAAAGGTCACCCGAGGACGGCACCGTCTCGTGTTACAGCAGGGCTGCCGTTGGCGGCGCTATTATGTAGCAAATTGATGTCGTTACCGAGAACGATGGTTTTGACACTTCGGGCTAGAAATCATTTGTATGATTGAGGGGGCATTTATCCTGAACGATGTTGACTTTCATAAGGCCGGGGTGATGATTGCAGGCAACGCGACGGCCGCAATTGAGTGCGGAGGTCAATTTGGTCGCGTTTGATGTCGGTTTTTCGGGAAGGATGATGCTTTTAAAAATGGTTATCACAAATTGAGGGTCCGCGTGGCGATGATAACGAATTCCTTGAATTCGTTATCCGACGGGAAAGGATCGACGAAGAGATGGTTTCGTGATTTGGAATACGCAGATAAATGATTTTTGCACTTTAAAGTGGACCATTTGATTGTTCTGAATGATTTTGTTACATTCACTTTTAAACATATTTCCAAATTGTTAAGCATTGAAGCCTTAAACATTATTTCTTGAAATTTTCGTAGCGTTATATTTGGTTGCAATTAATCTAGCAATAACAATTCCTAACTGTTTGTTGACAATTATTTCTTCTTTCTTTTCAGAAAAAAAACTTCGTATAGAGGAGGTACGTAAATTCAAACATTAAACATTAAAGCATGTGATTTTAATTTGATGAAGGATACAAAAATGCAAAAAAGTGGGATATTGTGGCGTCCTCTTTTTTCTATATCTACATACCTGTGGGAAGAAATAACAAAATATACATATTTTGTTCCTCTAGTGTAATGTCCGTTTTCCAATGTGTTATGTGGTAATCTCTTCTGTCTATCGTCAGCCAAATTTTAAGGTCATTGGAATGAATTATTTCATGCAGAAGAAAAGTTGTAACGCTATTTGAAAATGACATACAACAACGGTACAATGCGTTACCGATAGCGATACAATATAAATCAATTACTGCAGCATTGTTTCCTCTCCGCTGCGTATCGCTCTGCACAAACACACCCATTTACGCGAGTAATTGCGACCATCATTATTTCATTTCGCGACTGCCCAGTAACAACATTCTACCCCGATGCCAACGGCACCGGGAAACCTCCCATCAGCGGCAGTGCAGCACGGTGCGCAGCTCGGAACAGCGTACGAATGCAAATGCCAACGAAATTAGCAACCTTCCGCGTAGCCGAGAGCCGATTTAAGGCATGTAAACAATGCCGCGCTAGCAATATGTGGTTCGCGGTGATTGTTTTTCATGGATTATTTTTTGTTTCCAACTCGACGTGGGTCGGTTTCCCTCCGGCCACCGTTCTTGGCACTCGTTGCTGACTGGCAGGCCGCTGTGCAAGTGCAACGCGTGCAGCTCGTTTCGTTCGCGCTGCCGATGCGTTCCACACGGACCCCGTGGGTGGAATGGGCCATTAATGAGCGGATACTTTGTCGCTCAAATTAATGTCCCATGAAAGTGTCGTTGCGTGTAATTATACGTTTCGGGCGACCGCAGCAAAATGTCGCCCGCCCACCGTACACACACAAAAATCATGTGCTGAAATGGAATCGATTTAATTGAACATAAATCTGACGCGATTTGCTTTTCCGCCTCGCTGCACTGGAAGGTGATTTTTCTTCGCTAACTATAATGACGTCACCGCGATCGAATGAAATGGGTTGAAGCAACAGCGGTTTGGGTTTTTGTTTTGTATGAAACGATTGCTGAAACTTAAACGATCGAAGTTGCACCAGGATGGAGGGATCCAAAAGTTTTTTTTTAATAGTAATTAATCCGGTGCGGTGGTTTTATCTAATCATACGATTGATTGGCTGCAAACTAAGAATAATTAAAGTGGACATAAATTGCTTTTTAATCCCTGACTGAAATTATGGGTAACTAATCCAATTGAGAGTTTAGTCGCTTTGTTTCAACAGCATAAAATTAATGTTAATGTACATGAAAAACAAATTGAATCAGCTGGATTCTATTCCATTACAAGTTAACTTGATGTATGTGAATCTCTTATTGATTACAAATCAATGGAACTATCTAAATAAAATCCATTTAAAATCTGACTCAAGGACAAACACGTCATTATGACATCATCAAACCTTCCAAAGAGGAAGAAAAACTGGTAAATTCCTTTCCCAGGGTACGGCAAATCACAGCTCGCGCACGCCAGACAATAATCGCTCATTAAACACTTACCGTCGTATTGTTGCGACAATTTGCGAACGGCTCCGGACCGTTACCTGGCGCGCCACTCCAGAACCATCGGCAGTATTAGCACAAAGGCGTCGCCTTAAATCAACACTTCCACACCCAAGAAAGCCACTTCCTCGAGGGGACAAATAGTCGTGGTTACGTGCGGTAATTTCGCCTCGTTGCCGGAAAATGGCCCAATAACGAATCTCCTGTCCGGGGTTCCGCTCGCCGGGCGTACGGCGTTCCCCGGGCATAGTTTTCGCCCGGCCAGCCACCCAGGCTGAAGTGCTTGTTAAAAGCGGTGTTCCCGTTTTCTCCCGCCGCCGGCAGAAAATGGATCCGAAAATCAGCCGCCGAGTGAGCGTGAGGGCCGGGAGTACGATGTAAAACAATAATCCACTTAATGATTTGCAACCATTGCCTGCGGGTGGTATCGTCTCACATCCGGGCGCTTAGAGTTTCGATCCCAATGCTCCGTGTCCTTCGTGGAATTCGGAGCCCGACGGAGTGCGATGGAAGCGAATCTGCCCCGTGCCGTCCGGTAAACGGTTCAGCTTTTAGCCTGCTTCTCACCGTTTCGCCGCTTCCGGTGACGGCTGGCTGCTCCGATGGACCCTTCTTCAAATTCTCCAGGCGTTGACAGATTCGATGACCGTGTCCCGACCGTCACTAATGGGCAGAATCCTCCCTCTTATCGGGAGGTGTCCTTACCCGATTTCCGGTCAGTGGACGGATGCCGTCCGGGGAACGGTTTAGGGCGTCGGGTTTCAAGTGGACATATCAACCGTTCGCCGTACCCGACGGGTCTCGTATCGAGCACCAGTGCAGACTATTATGATACGGTTCGGATGCCTTTTGATCTCCTCGCTGTGCGGACCTGGCTTAAGTCGGATCGATATGAATTTGCAATGGTGAATATGGTGCAAAAAAAAAGAAAGTGAGTCCTCTAGAGGAGGTTGGCTGTTAATAAAATATCCTGGATTGAGTTTTCGTTTTTAATTCGATCGTTTAGAGTGGTTTTTGTCCGAGGACAAAGGTGGTTGGGTTTGGGTTTGAAAGTTCACATTCACTGCTGGAACAGTACGCGATATACCCACTGAACTCCTTGTTGCAGAGGTTGTAACGTCCGATCCTAATAGTAGATAATGTTAGGAAAGTGACGAAAACGATACCACCATTAGAGCGTTCGATCATTCATCAAACAAATTGCTCGATAATTTTTCCATTAATTTGCTGATACGCTGGGATAGGAACATTTAATCGAAATAGGAAAATCGTAATCCAATAAGCTTAGCTTCACATTCAAGTTCACATCCCATCTTCGACATCGTTTAAATGATTTCGTGTTGGGCTTTATCGTTACCCAATGTGGATTTGATAGATGAAAGTAATGATGAATCGTTGCTGACAGTGGACACATTTGTGCTTGTGTAGGCATACGGGTTTAAAACCTCGCGCACTACTCGATGGTGTAAACAGAACGGATTTTCTTGCCGGAAAAATTTAATCATTTGCCATCATAAACTGCAAACGTTTTTCGTTGCAGCTAGTATCGATTGATTTGGATTTACACGGTGGGTGTATAAAATAAATCTTGAAAGGGATGTGTAATTTGACAATGAATGCAATGTATAATGAAAACCCTTCAACGTAAAGATGGTTGCAGCAGCGTGTGCCATACGTTAGTTGCATACGTTCAACGAATACTGTCATTAAGGTTAGTTCAATGGCCGCAACGAGCGGTTGGATGACAAAGTATGAAGCAGAGCAAAGAGAGGACTCGAATGGAGTTGAATGGATTTGAATGATCGGTAATGTTCGGTGAAAATATAGGATTGATCTTATATCTTAGCAAAAATGTTGACTTACCAGTTACTGATATTTTTTGTCGTGTTTCAATTCAGATATACATAATCCAATTTATCTGATGCTTTTCAACAAATGATAACAATCTTATCGAATATTTTGTTATGGTGTTGGTGATTCTAATTGTTCATCCAAATGAAATACTGAAACCTCTTCTATCTGCTATAAACGAAAGAAAAAACAGATGCAATACAAAATGGAATGTTCTTCGCTTTTCCCTCAGTTCCGAGAAAAAATTAACCAATTATTTTCCCACGGCATCATGCTTTTCCGTCCATCGCAATCAAACATCCAGGGATGGAGCGTTCGGGCACATTGTAAATTTTCCGGAAGAATGCTAATTTGAGCTTCTTGTTCTAGAAGCCTCAACAAAGCCTCTCGGAGGTGAAAAATCCGATCGACCGGAAGCACCAAATTCGCATCCGTGCCGCGCGCGGCCACGAGAAGGAAGGGAGTGTCGAAATAATCACAGCCGGGACAATTTTGCTCCCGCTTCTTCGGTGTATTCGTACATCCGGGCTGCCCTGCCGAAAATCCGGCCTGGAAAGTGTCTACCGGCGAACACAACGCGACATCAAACCCCAAGGACATCCGGCCACGGAACGAGCGGGACAAACAAATGCGAACGAACGCCACGGCCGCAGCGGGCGAAATCATAACCTAACAACGTCAATAATACGGAGGCGTTCCTTCCGTGGAAACAAGGGCGCCGACAGCCGGCGGAAGAAAGCTACGGCAACGAACGGCCTTGGGCCTGCGGCTCTGCGTTTTTGGGTGAACACGACAATAACACGAACTTTGTCGCTGCCGCACCGGGCACCAGCCCGATGGTGGTGGTGTTTTATTTTTATTTCAAATTAATTAAGTAGCTGCGTCGCGCCACGCAGGCTTGGATTCGCCCGGCGATGGGAGCGTCCGGGTGGTTGTTTTTGGGTGGCACGGTGAAAACGGTGGAGAATGGAGACGCCTGGTTTTTATTACCATCGCGACGCAGGGAAGGTTCTTCCTGCGTGACGCTCGAGACGGGAGGGACGGGAAAAGTTTCTCTCGCTAGCGTCCCGTCTAACCCGCCGCAACTCGTCCTGGTTAGTGCTCGTGTCCTTTGCAGTTTATAAATTTGATGATTTGAGTATTGCATGCGAAGGAGAAGTTAGGCACAGAGTTGTTGCTCAAATCCCTGGACAATCTGTCGAAATGGGTAAACATTTCGAGGTGTTTGTGCGCAGCGAACGCTCTGTACAACGGAAAGCGTAGTAGTAGAGGAATGAAATGTGAAACCGGCAGACAACTAGAGAGTAATTTTGGAGTAGGCAAAGGATAAAGTAAAAATAATCTGGATTTATTTGTTTTTAATTCAAAATTATGCATTGGTAGTTTAGTGTGCTTAAAAATATGAAGTAGTTCGATGCCAAAATCGCTATAAAAAAAGTCTATATTATATGTAAAGCAGATGAAGAAAAATACTTGATTCTTCGGTCTATGCAAGTTATGAGGACAATATATTATCAATAAGCTGCCAAATAGTTAATGCTTAATTTTTAATCATCTAATTATGTTTATTTTGATAATTTTGATAACTAAGGCGCTTAATGAGTCACAAGAAGATATATTTACTTCTTGAGATAACTAAGATGAGATACTTTGTGAGATTGTGCTAATACAAACTGTTTATTTGTAGCTCGATAAGAGTTTGTGGAATAAAGCGTAGAAAAAACTTGATAGAATCATGAAGGAGGTTGTTATAATTTCGAAACATACCTAAAAATAACAAACCGATTAACCATCTGACGCGACAGGCCATCTGTCGTGAATATTAATGCGCCATAAAGAATGTTATTTTTGTATGTGAATTATCACTTTAATTTGCAAATGCTCACGAAAGGGGTTCTTCATCAGAAAACCGGCCTCACCGACTGCTATTGTTATCCGGTTTAGCTTCACAAATTAGTTACAATACCAAACCATTATCGATTTCGACTCACCGTCAGAATTGCTCGTCCTGAAATTGGTCACGTATTAATGAGCCAAGCGGTATGTTCTACTTCCAGACGCCAGACTCGCTAAGGCCGCTGCTATTTTCTCATCGGCAAGATGGGGGAAAAACCCCTGATTCCACTTCCGATCAAATTACAGCGCAAAGAACAGACTGCCCGTCAAGTTCCCATCAGTGGTGATGGGGAGGGGACACACGGCAGGCAGCAAGGTCAGTCTTTTCGGCGACTTCACTCGACTCGCGCGTTCGCCCCGTGGAACGGCTCGGCCCCGCCAACCATCAAAGGGTCAAAGGCGCCCGGGATCGACGTAACACATGCAGGCCGGAGCAATAAAAACAAATCAAAACAGCTTCAGATGTAATCAGTGCCCGGGACGTTTGCGTTGTTTGGTACAAATAATGAAGATTTATTGGTAGCATCATGCGCCTTTCGGTAAGGTAGTGCCGACGGCAAGGGCAAGGTAAGTCAATTGCCCGACCCTCGTCCGCTTCCCATTTGCAGGAGGTTGAGATGGTTGATTGGTCCACTGTTTACTGGGTGCCCTTTGTGTGCTGGTTCGCTCGCTGCTTGAGGTCATAAAACTAGGCGTTCCAGTTTGGAGGAAGTTTGGAGAAAAGTTTTGCAAACGGCTATTTTGGGACCGTCTGACGTCGTAGCGGGCCGTCAGCGTGTTCGGGCGAGTTTAACTGGTCGCTTCAAGTTCGCGCGATGGAAAAGTGATTGGGATTTTGTTGATTTAAGATTTTTCCTTCCAAATTTTTCAAAAGTTCGCCCTTCAAACACTTGTTAATGTCGGTTCTTTCTTAATGCAGTATTCATTATTTATATTCAATATTACTGAAACTTTTCAACTCTTTCGCATGCCCATCTCACCATGTTGTTCCACTTGTCAAAGAAACAAACACCGGCTTTGACGAATATATGACATGCTATGCGAGGGTGGTAAAACGCATCCTTCCGGCCCGAAAGCAAGTTTGTCTTCTTGTCAAACACAGCCCCTCATACCCTTTTACAGCAAACCACAGACGACCTTTCCAGCGTCGATCCGTCCGTCGAAGTTGAAAAGCACCGTTTGGCTCGCAGGAAAAAGTTTTCTGCTTCTTGCGCCCAAACACGACCTAATCGTTAGCTTGTTGACATAGTGAAAAGTTTGCTGCTGCCCGAGGCTCGAGGCTAAGTGAAGGCGTTATGGAGGATTTGTGTGTGCGTGTCCGACCGTAGTATGGTGCAAACCAGTTGGAAATGGTGACAAATTTCCTATTCATGTGACCCAAACCAAACGCGGAAGAAGATGTTATCAAATAAAGCAAACAGAACTTCCTTTCTCGACAAAACTAACGAAGTCAATGATTCGTTGCGGGTTAGTGGGTTAGCTGTTTACCGTACGGAGAGTTTTAGTGGGAAAGGATCTAGTAGACAACAAGGAACGTTTTTTTTTTTCAAAGCTTTCAGGAATCTAATGTTTTGCGTCACTTAAATCAAACAGAATGTTTGAACAAAATCGCCTAAAGCGTCCTCGTTTGAGCAACGTTAGATCGGTATGTGGGTGTGTTGTTTTTTGTGGTCTAAAACTTGCGTGTCGTTGTGCACGGCGGGAAGGACAACGTTTTCGACAACGAAAAACACGTGTACGTGTGCACGGCGTGGAGTACGATGCGTGTAGATCCTGCGGGCTACTCTCGTCATCAAACCTGGTGCCTGGCCACCGGTTGTTCTTTGTCCGGCTGTACGTCGAACCGGTACCGCGTTTGGTTGGGATTATCGAGGTCCTGCACATCCAATAGACACATCACCAGCCGGCCCGAGCGAACCGGGTCCGGGCCATCATTTCGTCACCGACAACCGGAAGCACAACCGCCGTGCCCGAGGACGGACGCACGACGTGAGATTACCGAGAGCTTTGCACTTTGTGATGTTTTCTCTCGGGCAAGCTGCGCCGGGTGGATTTAGCTGGCATGATGTGTTTTTTTTGTTGGAAGAACATTTTTCTCCGCGTTTCCTCCGCGTGTCTCGAGCCTGATGCGCCGCTGAATGGTAGCCACAAGAGTCGATAGTTTAGACGCTCGGAGCAGGTTGGATTCGTTGGGGGGAAGAGCTTTTCGAAACTCCGCCAGTCCTTTGTGCAAGGACGCTGTCTTCGTTTTATTTCCCTCGGCGAGCGTCGATGGAGCGGTGTAAAGAAAAATCCCCCAGTAAGTCCGGCCGACGCTGGCGCATAGCATGGCGATCGTTTACGGTGGCTGTAACCTTTAAAGTCCTCTTAGCCATTATTGAACTGTTACAAGCTCATCTTGACGATGTGATGCGATGATTGAGGCATAAAATGGGATGGAGCTCGACAAAAGTAGCGGACTAAGTCAAACGCCGGGCGTGTATCTTATGTGAATATCATGATGCTGCACGCAATACAAGCCGCGAACAAGTTTGTTTTAGTCATACTTACAAAAGAGGTTATACTAGCTGATTGAAGTCTGTTGTAAAACAAACTATGTTTTGATAATTATATTTTAATTAATATTATTATTTTTTTTAGCTTAACGAAAAAATTTATTTGATAACATTATTTGATTGAACGAACAACTACAGTGTTAAATTAAAATGCATTTTTAATCATGTGAATTATTTTTTAAGTTATTTTAAGCAATAAATAATGTTAGTTTGAGTTAAAATCACATATCTATATTTTCGTCTAGGTTTTCATCTTTTATAGTTAGGTTTTGGGTTCCATATCATCTGGATGCGAATATTCAATCAAAATGCCGAGGCTCACATGAATGCACATGCTAATTTTTTCACATTTTCGCCAGTCCCCCAATACGGTTTTTTCTAAGCGGCGAAAGACCTTATAGGTCAAAGCGTCTATAATAGTTCAAACAACAACTACCCATGCGGTTTTGAGATAAAAAATCATAGTAGGTATCATAACAGGCACGAGGAAAATTCATCCAAATGGCAAAGTAAGACACAACGACTATGGGTGCCTAAAAAACCTTATCCGAAACCACCAAAACGAAGCCCGTTTAAATCGTTTTTTACTCGAAGGTTTTTTTATGGGGTGGGGGGGGGGGGTACGAAGGTTGGCCAGCGACAAAAACACCCTGATTGAATTCTCGCCGGACGTAAACAAATGGCCCTTTAGCGGTTGAGCTCAAGTATGCGGCATGTAGTAAACATAGCACACTATAATAACACGGCACAGTATCAAAAAAAAACCCACCCCGCACACACACGCCGTGACACAAACGAAACGATCGCGATAAACACAAAAAGAAACCGTACGATGAATGACTAACCGCTGCACAGTGGATCCGTTATACCACGTGCTGCATTGTGCTGTTAGATATGCCACCGATCGGGGCCGGCGCAGAGGGTGGTGAGGGGGCGGTTGAAGTGAGGCATAAAAAAGCGAAAATAATAATATAAACAGCACAGCCCCGCTCGTCTAGCCGCGCCGCGAGCCTTCTCGCTCGCGGGTGGGTTCGGTGAGTTCTAGTAGCAGCCGCAGCTGATGATGATGATGATCGTAAAATACGTCTGCGTTTGGGTGGTGGTAGGGTAGGTTCGTTTTTTCTCCATCACTCGGTAACATTACACCGCCCTCGGGCGAGTGCAGTGGCAGCAGTGGTAGCGGCAATCATCGTGAAGCAGCCTCTTGCAGCGAACGTGCCCTCGACTGCGGTGAGTAGCGCCACTCGCGGCCACACGCGGAGTTGCTGTGCAAATAAACAATAATAGGGTGGCCGTGCGTGGTGCCATCCGTTTGCCAGTGGCCTGTGCGAGTGTTTCTGCTGTGTATTTGTGCCCGTGGCTGCCCATTCAGAGTCCATTCGGAACATGTGGCCTAAGTGAGGCTTCGAATTTGAAGCTACCTGTAAAGAGGTTTTTTTTGTTGCCTGTTCGTCGACGGAAAACATCGCCGCTAATTTCGTGATACAATGTTGCGCCAGCACAGCCGGCAAATGGGCACTCGTGTTTCGCGAGCTTGCTGCAGCTCGCGTTTCTGCAGCGATTCGTGCAGCTGATTGCACCTTTCGTCCAAGGGAACATTTGTGAAAGTGATGAGTCTATGGGATATACGACAAAAAATCTTCTTCTATCTGGCATTCAGGTAGTTAAGTTGTTGGCAGGTTGAGAGGTGCCGTGCTTGAATCTATCGTCCGCACTCACATCTTCTCCCTTTCGAACGTGCTTAATTAATCGAATCTAAGCCCTGTTGACAACGATGGACGTACGGTGCATACGGAACGCTTGGAACGAGTTTTTTTTTATTACGACCCATCCAGAACCGTTCTCAAATTCAGCGGAATGTCGTATCGAGTAAGTGCATCTTCCTTCGTTACCGGGTGATGCATTTTAATTAAATTATTCTATGCACACTCCCCCCGGCATCGACCCGCTCTGCGTCCAGCGTTTCCCGTAGAAAGCATCATCGTCAATGGCGACGCCATACATCACTTCAAGTCCCGCACGGGCGAAGGGTCGTGCGACACGCTCCTGCTTCGACCGGGCGTCTTTGGAATGTGCTTTGACAACCCGTTCGTGTGCCATCGTCAAGGGCATTCCGTCCGAACCCTTCACACATCCAATTTGTGCTCCTTTGTCACTCGTTCTAATGCTTATCACCTTCCCCCCGAAAGCTGTTGGACCGTAAGAGCGATGTCTCATCGAAATATTTCAGCGTTCTTTGTGCTCGATCGGCTGCTGGGTAAATAAAAGCGCACTGCCAAGAAGGACGTGCCACCTCTTTCAGCTACAGCATGTCGTATTTTAAACGAACCGAATGTACTCCATATCAATTCCAGCAGCTTTCCATCAATCAATCGTTGAGTTGATCAATCGGGCGCTGAGTCAATCATTGATTTATTCTATCCATCATTCACGGAAATGGTGACGTGTGGAATGGCACCAATACGATAACGTCCACATGCTCAGTGGGGAAATCTGTGGGATGTTTTTTTTTCTCCGGCACTGCGTGCACACTTTAAATGCCGTACTCGGCTTTAAAGCAAGCTGTAAAGCTTAAATTCTATTAGCAGCGACACATGTCACATGTCTGTTGTTATTGCTGGAATTGAGATGAATTTAACATACTTTGTTTTTCATTCCAACATTTCAAGAGATGTTTTAATACTGAGGTTTATTTTAATTTTGTTTATATTTTGTATTTTATAGTATGTTTGTTTCTTGAAAAATCAATCGTACATATTTTCTTTCTAAATGTTCAGGTTCTTATCGTTATTAAAAAAAAGGTTTTTAACAAAACATGATACAATAGAAAAATATAAAAATGTTAATAAGTGGTATGTGGTACTGGTATGTACCAATTTTTTTTATATTTTTTGAACTTTTTTCTACCATAAACCTGTAAAATTATTTCGAATTGTGATGTAAAAATACTGAAAATGATTTTATTTAATCCATTAAGTAATATCTGTATAATTTGTGTTCCTGCAAACTCGTAGTAAATGCTTTTTGACGTTATTTGCACCGTTGATGCTATACCCGGTCCGACAGTCGCAACATGATTGCATGAATGAATTTATTACATTTCCTCCCCCAAGTATTGATTCATAGAAATTGCGTGCGCTGCGATCAATTTAAATCGTTCGCGATACGGCCATGCCGCGTGCGGCGAATCTATGGCCGTAACTTAATTACGGTCAATCAACGCGTTCCAGTGCGAATTAAAATCCGGCAGCACCGTCGCTACCATCCGTCTGCGATCCGTCTTTATTTGCGTTCCAGTGCGTTCCAGTGGAGCGACAACTGGCGAACGCTTCCGGAACCCCCGAAGCAGAGGTGACGCTGAAACTGAATTAAACTCATTCAGCACCCAGCGTCGCCAGCGCTTTATGAGAATTGGCACGCGAACGAGGCTGTCAATTTTCGCGATCACTTTGAATGCGACCCCCGGTGGAGCGAGAGCGAAGCGTATGGGGAATCAGAATCCTCTCCACGAGCGCAAACAATCGCTCGCGGTTGGCTCGCATAACGCGTTGAGTTGATGAGCGAATTTAGAAGCAACTCACGGGGAACCTATCAGTTTCAGCACCACCACCACCACCACCGTGGTGATGGGGAAGCGGACCGCCAGTTCGGCTGAAATGTCATCCGGCGATTGATCCGGCGAGCGAAGGAAATGATCGCCAATTAAGCGAGTGCGAATTGACCGATCGCTCACGAGAGGGTGGAATTAGCGACACACCATTAGTGGCAACCGGGCGGGGAGGGGGTGGCGAGCGCACGAGCGGTGCTTTGGTCGGCTCAGCGGAAGCCTTGAACTTTGGTGGCGGCATCGTTAAGAGCGTGAGCGCGAACGTGAGACATGCGGTCTAGCGCTGGCTTTGCCGAGCGATTTGTTCAACATGCAAATGTCGGTTCATAATAGTTAATGCAGCGCGTTCTGCCGCGGCGAGGGATTTAGAACGTGATGAAAAATCGTACAATAAAACTAATGGGAAGATATTTATATCTAACACTAACCGTCAAATGCAGTGTCAATTGATACGTTTGCAACATTGAAATTTAATTGCTCGAAAATGGGGAAAGCTACCGCTATGAGGGTTTCGTCCCAATCTGACAACAAACTCCCGTTGTCAAAAATGGCGTTCTAGGTGTCAGATGAGACCAAATTGGCATTATAGAAGTATTCGATTTATTTCACTATTAGTGTTTAATGAAGATATGTTAAAACAGCAATCAGTTCTAAGTTTATTTTACAATATAATAACAAAAGCTTCATATCTAAAGCTGAATGAAGCTTGCAGTAGAATTTTCGGATCTTTTTAATGTTTATCTGCCCACAATTATTCACTGTTCTAATGCACTCGATTAGCACCTATTGATATAAGGGAAGAGTCAAACGGAAACCACGAATATTCGGTGCACTGTACTTCCAAACGTAAATCAAAACCAGAGTTTCATAATCGACCCTATAATCCGCCAAATGTGCATAGTTCAATTATCTGTGACAATTTTTTCTGAATTTCTCCCTCAAGACACACCATTATGATCAAACGGGGACGATGTGGCACTGAATTTATAATCGCATTTAGTTTGTCCAGCTCGCAACAGTAGAGATTCCCTGCCGCGGTTCATTATCGACGCATAAAATCGTGCATTTGCAATGCAAATGCGCGTTGCACCGGCTGCAGTGTGCGAGCCAGTGCCGCGACACTTACAGACCGTGCTTCCAAACTTACCGATACCGAGCTGCATAACATTTGCCATAAATAATGTTCACGCCTATTATCACCAGGCCGGCTCGGCGAGCGCGTAAAAGACCACGGAAATGATGGAATGGAAGCACTGCGCTTCACTTTCGCAGCGGATTCGAAGCTCACGGATCGTGGAGGCGGATGATGCACTGCGCTCGGAATCGCTACATCCGCTGGCAGCGAGCGCGATGTCTCTGGCGAGTTACACGTGCTGCTAGTTGGACGATGTTGGACGAAACGCTCGAAACGTGCCCCGGGCTAGCTGGCGATCTTGATGCGAGTCGGTGGAGTGGGTTGGATCGCATGGGAATGCAATTGTTGAAAAGTTGAAGTTCATTTGAATATCTTGCAGTAATGAAAACGGCGTACTGTTCATGGAATGATAAATCTAGAATGTTTAGACCAAGTATTCCAACGCATGCTTTATAGAGATATTTCCAAAAAACAACTCTCGTTTAATCCACATAATATTCGTTAAGTGAACTCAATATAACTTCCTGAAATAAAAGTGTCCCATTGCAATAGTAATCTGCTATCTGCTGCACCAGCTAGAAATATTTCAACACTTCGTTTTTTTCTCTTCGCTTATACCTGTCACACAAACTATAATCCATGCCCGTTGCGTACCGCAGCTGCACTGTGACAACGGCTCGACACTGCTCAACGCCCGGAGGAGGCATTCGTTGCATAATTCCGCGCATGGATAACATTTATCACACTCGCGACTCGCGTTGTTCACTTTCCTGCCCGTCTCGTGCGTTTGCATTCGCTGATCGACACGCTTATGCTGGGCATTAGGCAGCGGGACAACAACGTGCATGCCCGGAGAATTGCCGTCTATTCGTAGATTGGAATCAGCATGGCGATTGTTTGTCTGTAGTTACTGTGGGCTTTATTCTGTTTTACTTGTGCCAATTTTATTACAGTTTCATTGCATCGGGTCAGCCATTTTGAACGTTGCACATGGTAGGGAATGCAATATCTGACACATCTGACATCTGTACAAAGCGATAGGGTTTTTTTAAGTTGGTGTTGGATTCTGTGCTGCAAATCATGCTGTTGTTATACGTGCGTTTCTCACAACAGGAACAACTTCTAACATATACACACCGTGCCGATCCTCTCGCTTAATCGGCACTGGAAAATTCAATTAATATAGGTACATTTTTCTCCGGAATCCAACGTGTGCTTAAAAATATTCACAACATTGCTTTGTCGATTGATTGGGCTGGGTAAACAATGGGCGAAAAAAGGCACACACTCTGGACGGCCACATCGAGATAAAACATCGACCCTGACGCTCGGCACCGATAAGGGAGCGTATTAAAGCAAATTGCCTGCAGTTATAGTCTCGTAAAAATAAATCCAATCCAGTGAAGGGGACTGGGGGAGGGGGTGCGCAAACAGCTAAACGGTCTCACTATGGAGTGTGAGCCGGTGCAACGGAGAACAAGAAGGAAAAAAAGCATGCTTCCCCACTTCCACGTTCTTCGGAGACGTTCCGTTTGTGGGACGGCTATAATCGCTTCATTACGGAAGCGCTGCCGCTCCATTTTCCGCCGTTTCCTGACACGTGCGGGTGTTGCTGGTGAGCGTCAGCACCACCATCGCACACACATGCAGTCAATGAGGCGAAGCAGTGGCAGGCATGAGAAGCTTGCCCGTTCATAACGATCGGAACGATTTTCGCCCGGTCGCCCTTCAATTACCTTCTGGGATGGTCGCGGCAACTCCCCCGCGGGTGTCATTTGGCGAACAATAAGTAAGCGGTTCGGTAAGCGCATATGCACACGTACGAGAGTATGATGTTTCCACACACACGCCTAGACACCCGCACCGACAGTGAAAATCGGCACCGACCCATGCCTGATTGACGGCCCGTCGTGCGCGTGTGTTTGCAGTTGCACCGCACCAGCAGGCGAGCCGGAGCGATCGCGGAAGCCCAGCGGGAATCTTCAAGTGTGGTTACATTATCGTCGGTTCCTCCCTTCGAGAGCGCCCGGACGGTTAAGGACCGGCACGGCGCAAAAGTTCGCCCACGCCCACCCCCCGAAAACCGACTTCTCGACGTCGAAGGAAATCATCACCGTCTGAACTTTGCGTGCGGTGCAGCTGTAAACATGGCGAGCAAATGACAGATTTATTTCCCGCTGCGCAGCACCACCGCAAAAGGGTGGTAAACGAGGGGGGGGGGGGAACGAGGGCAGACGGTTGGGTTGGGCCGTAACGGATGCGGTGGGCGTTTGACATAAGATTGCGTTCTTTTATGGGCTACCGACGGGCGGCCGCACCGGGATGGGGCCAATTTGAGCAAATGATATTCATTTTCCGGCGAAGAATGCGTCCGGCGGCAGGGCACACTGGGCGGGCGAAATGCATTCGCGTGTATGGAATTGACGCTGAAGGGTTTTTGACTCGTGGATGGTTTATTTCAAGCGTTAATTGTTTTTCATGCGTTTGTACAGGCCATGAGCTGCTTTCGAGGAAAATTGGACACATTTTAGCCCTTGTTTGCGATTATAGTTTTATTGTGTTTCAATCGATAGTGGACTAGAGGCAAAATATAATATGGTGGTTTATTGGTGGATATAATATTTCAGATGTGGGTGAAGAACTGAAACGTCTAATCAGAAACAAAAATTTGTTTGACCTTGAAATTGTTTACTATATTTTGACATCAATTTTTGAACTCAGAATCTTTGATCCATTTTTGAACAGTTCCCAGAGTTACATGAATTCGTTTCATTCCATCTTGAAATCGGCTTCCGTACTCTGTTTATCGTGTCAGATTGAATAGGTACAATTACTTGCTAAGGAAATGTATTGATTTGATCGAGGTCAATCTTTGAACTAAACATAATAGCCACTTCAAGAAAGGGTGGAACGATTTCAACATTGGGTAAAATGAGTTCATGTAACTCTGAAAACTGTTCAGAAAAGGATGAAAAGTACTGTAAAATAAATTGTAACATTTCACAGGGAGAAAATGCGCTGAGAACAAAGATGTCAGTCGGCGCACTTTGGTCAATGCTTGGACAATACGGTTCTATGGCTGTCACAATTGTAAATAAAGCAATGTAACTTTTACATATACAAAAAGAAAAATAATTTTAAAAAGAGACATAATCAAATCATAATCAAAAGAAAAATAATTTAAAAAAGAGACATAAACTAGAGCAAATCACATAATCAAGTACTTGAATTCTTGATTCCTTGAATTTTTTTCTGACGATTCAAATGACATATGTTCAATCTTGCGGAACAAACCGAACATTCACATTGATAACTATTGCGAAATTTTAAGTATTTCTGAAAGGTTTGCAGTTATGCAAAACATGATGAAATGCGAGATCTGAATAAATAACTACCTCCTAGAATATAATAATAATTTTACATATTGAAAATTCGTGTTATTTGAACAGTGTTTCAACATCATTGCAAACAACATTTTATTATATTGAATACCATGCAATAAATGACAAAATTTCAGAAACAACGAACACGTACGACATGAGAGAGAGTCTATTCAGAATAAAACACACACACACATACATATATCGTGCAATGATGAACACATTACATGCATGCTCTTGTAACATGCGCTTTACAACCCTATCGCAAATGTGATGAGTCTGGCGGAACGTATAAAAAGCCACCGACCCGCACGAAGTGTAGCAGTCGCAACAGCAGCTGCTGCAGATAAGCACGTCATCGTTTGCAGCTCCTAAAACGTACACTCGCCTTCCACAGGGCAAACCAGAGCAAACGGCCAGCAGCAGCAGCAGCAGCAACAAAAAAGCACAATACACAACTTTTGCAGCGCACAAATTGGAACCGCCGGGTAGCGTACAGAAATAGTTTCCATCTCCCCCAAGCCGAGCATAGACCACGAGCGAGCCCGAGCCCGACAGACAGGGCAGGACGATTCTGGTTTGACTTTTTACCGGGTCAAGGACGAATCGATATCGTCCTTCTCCATGGACGGCGTGCTCAGTGCTCAAGGACGGGACCGGGTTGACATTTGGCAGCCTGGTTTTTTTTGCTGGCGAGCAGGCTGGAGCGGGCCGGAGCAGGTTGTTATTTTTGGTCCGTAACAACAGCGGGTCGCCTGGCAGTCACGATTCGAGCGTGCAAGCGGAGGGAGGGATGCGCGCGGTGGGGTGGGAGGTTCATCATGCGATCCACGCGCCACACGGACGAGCTGTCCGGCGTGGACGAGCGCCGGCACGAAAATCGTGCCGGGTATTTATTTTTTTGCCTCATATTCGTCGAACAAGCTGTGGCGTGGGAGGGGGGGGGGAGGTTGGGCTGTTGATTGCAGCGAAGTGACGGCATCGCACGCCATCGTTACGCCGACGGCCGTGCGAATGACAAAAGTTTTTCAATTAATTGCCGATCGATCAACCGGCGGGCATGTATTCTTAATTTCTTCATGCGAACAGTTTAATGATTTCGAAGGAAACGGCACGAGCGAAGGAGCGAGCCAGCCAGCCAGGCCGGGGACATAAAATTGGTCACATTATGCTCGTTAAGCTGTGCTCCCCGCTTCCGGGAGGCATCCGGCACCTCCAGTGGGATCTATTAATTTGACCGGGCTTTCTAATGAGAATAACCCATAACAATTTATTTCCCCCGGTGTCGGTGGTTCCCTCGGTGGGAGCACACATACATACCGCGCATCGAAAACTCGCACCCACAGTTCCGCAAAAAACTGGATAGACAAGAAGACACCTACGGAGAAGGTATCACCCTACGTGTCGCTTCATTCGGTTGCCATTTACGGATCAACCGATTGATCGGATTCTGCTTAATTAAACCTATTTTCTGCACTCCATTACCTCTAATTAGTTCGCCCGCCGAAGTTTTTCGGCCTGGGGTCCTGGGCGAGTAAAAGACACCCTCGAAAGCGTTCGAATGAAACACGAAAATGCCATCGCACGAAGCAACGAGCAGTCGAGCATTATCGTCATCATCATCGCCACCCATCCCGGCCGATTATGATGACCATCAATATCCTCGTAATGTGGCACCGTTCGCCACGCAGGCAGGCATCGAAATCGAAATAGGGGCAAGCGCCCGAAACGTAGTTCAATTTATCAGCCCAAAACCCAAACCGCTCGCCCTTGTTTGGGGCCTGTCAAATTCGAGTTGGGGAAGCATTTTTTACCACTTGCACTCAACTGATGTATCCTCCAGGTTGCTTCACGCAACAGCAGGATTATCATAGGGGTTTCGCTTTTTTTTCGTCTCTCTTTTTGTCTCTTTTTTTCCCCAGCCCGGGCCCGGTTTGTGTTGTGCGAATTTATGTATGCATATTGAACGAAAATCGCTTACGCCGCGTTCATGTGCGAAATTGATTGTCGTCCTTGCCGGGTCGCAGAGTGGCTCTTGGAATCTCATATTTTATTCACCAACCGACCCGGGCCTCTTTTCTCGGCTCTCATTGGCCAGAGTTTTCGATTACCTTCCCTTTTTTTCTTTGGTTGCGGGTTTCCAGTGGGCTGGGGGGTTGTTGATGTGGAGAAGCTTCCCCTGTTGTGGGTAAACCTTGTTGGCGGAGATTTGTCTGTGTGTTGTGCGACACTTCCGTCAGGATGTGGTGTGGTTTAACAGCTCTAACAGCTCATTAAAGAGGGAATATTATTATCAATTACTGCTAGTTGACGAATAATAATATGGAGCATATTCATATGAATTTGTCAAGAAATTACGTACAAGTTTTGAAAAGAATTTGAAATTTAAGTAAATAGTTTCAGGATGAGGCTTCAACCTGTAAGGCAAGCTTCTGCTAAACGAGTTTGAGAAGAAAATTTCAACTGAACTTTTAAATATGGTGGGAATTAGAATCTAGAAACATGAAACGTTAAGCTATTTTCTGACACTCATGAAGGCAAGCATGTAAATATGCATTACGAGGGAATAAATACCATATCTTTATTATGAACTCTAATTAAAAAGACAATCTCATAGCGATCTGTAAGACAGATAGATTTGAAGACTGCTCCTGAATGCCGAAACAACTAGATTATGTATGAATCTAATTAAGTTAATGTCATTATAAATATCATCGAAATATTCAATCAATTTGCGGAACTATATGGATCGATCAATGTTAAAGCCTTGCCAAATCAAGGCTTCGATGCACACACACCTTCAAAATCCTGGTGAATCTTAATTTAATTATGTCTGCAATGTAATTAGCTCAGCCCGACTAATCTCATTCAAATAGATGTCAAGACATTGCTAATTAGTCTAGAAACGGCTTGAAAAGCTCATTCAATCTCATCCACGCAAATATGTTGGTGTAAGTGAATGAGCGCTTTACTTTTTTTAATGTTAAAGCTACGCAAAGGAGCACAGCTGTTTAAGACTTACACCAATCGCACGGAACGCAACTTTCAACCGTTCTTTGTAGGCCTGATTTCGGAACCCCTTAGCGAGAAAAAGAAAATCTCAAAGCACCTTTTTTATCACCCACCCTCTATGTACTCTGTTAAATTATGTTTGCAAAATCGACGCTGCCGGTTTTCCGTGGTCTCGCCACAGTTTACGATCCTTTTCCGTCGCGTCGTTTGATCGACGGGGCAGCGACGCCCCGGTGCAAGCAGGGGATACAATTTTCAAATATGATTTTTATGGTTGCCGTATGATCAAACAGTCAATCCTGCCCTCACCCGTGGCAGATGGTGCGTCTGGCCGCGAAGGCGCCGCGTTTCCGATACTTTGATGTTATTTTTCATTACACGCAGCGAGCTCCGCGTACCCTGCGTTCGCGTATGCGGCGTACGTCACGTTGCGTGCATCGCATCTGCCTCGTCTGGGAATTCTGGGAGGCCAACTGAGAGGCCCCGACACGGGTGGGGCGAGGTTTTTTTTTTCTATTATCCATGAAAAAGCAAAACTGATTCCATCAATGCAATACCGCTGCTGGAAACAAACTTTTACATATTCGTCCAACCACCGACACACCCTCGCACGCACATACACCCATGAGCCGAGAATTATGATGATTGAATTACGCGTCTTTTGGTGGGCGAGAATGCGAGGGGTGGCGTTGTTGGAGGTGGAGTGGAAAAAAAGCACATTCCCTCGTCGTAAGAAGAAGAAACTTCCGTTATTGATGCGAGCGAATCCTACCCTTTTCCTTAAGCCTGCCAGCAGCTGAAAGCCAAACGCAAACGGCACCGCAATGCCGGACGTGAGCAGATTGTGCTTACGAGAGAAAAAAACACACACACGATGATTTTGGGGATGTGTGTGTGTGTGTGTGTGTGTGTGTGTGTGTGTGTGTGTGTGTGTGTGTGAGTGTCTGGAGAGCTGAAACCGTCTTCAAGCCGTCCTTCAATCCTCCCCACTGGCACTGGGTAACTTTCCCATTTGAGGAAACTTTGTGTAATCCTATTACAACACACTCCCGGGAGCGAATCATGCGTACAGAGAGCCGACGGGAAGCGAGCGCGGAGACGGGCGGGAAACTTTGAGTAACTCCTTGGGGGAAAGTCAGTAACCGTTACAAATCAAATTTTGCGTACGATCTTTTGCCCTTTGCACTTTTGGGTGGAGCACTGCATCCCGGATTACGTTTGGGACACGGCGTTGGACGGTGGCGGTCAATTCCTTCGCTGGGCGTGGGTGTGGAATGTCGAAAAATCAAACCATATGGGAGGGAGACCCAACGTCGCTGATAAGCTCGGACGTTTGGAAGTTGAAAACAGAGAGAAACAAACAAATTCGTGAGTGCTGGAGAGAAGTGTTAAGTTGCTAGCGGTGTAAAGTTTTACTGGACCAACTTCTTAAGATGAATTAATATACTATTTTTAATTCAAAACTTGTCGAAACATTCCTGATCAGTACAGTACAGTAGTACAATAGAAGTAGTACAGTTCAATACAGAAATGGAAGTGACTCAACCCATAAAATGTCATGAAATATACAATTCCTCATAAATTTCCACTTGGCTGATTGAATATTCTATAAAAGTGTTTATTTGATTTATGTTCTACTACTTTTCTATGCTCTGTCTCTCTGTCTGTCCTTCTGTCTTATATTTTGACTTATACGTGTGTTTCATCAGCATTCAATTTAGTTTTCCAAATAAAATAGTTAATTTAAATATTACTAATGCAAATTTAACACGCTCAGGCTTTTTAATGTTTTTGAATACGTTATTTTATTGTGGTTACTCAAGGTTCGCTTAATTGCTTGAAACTTTGATAAGGAAGAAGGCAAAAATCTGTGCTTCATTATATTTTTAATACGAATGTAACCAAGTCACGTGGTAAACGAAGAGCTTATGTGGTATTCGTCGTATGCAAACACGGGAATTTCCGGGATGTAGCGTATCAGAAACTCTAATAAAGAGAAATAATTGAATTATGTTCAATAACATGTCCTGTTTGACCCTTCCGTACAAGACGTGACGCTGCTTCCGTTGCAAACATCGTTCATACCGGTCATAAACTGTAAGAAGATAACATATTGCTGATAGTGTTTCTAAGGAAAAGAATCACTCTGCTCTATTCAGCTCTATTTTTATCTTTCACATCCAGCGCATGCTACCTGTTGCACTTAAAAGCCTGCTTCATACCGTATCGTTGAAAAGCATCAAGTTTTATTTTCAGACCGGTAGTTGGGTTTTTTTTGTTTCACCACCTTGCCGGTTCCGCTGTGAGCCGTTTAAACTCCAGAAGCCCGCTCTCCAAACGATCGTAAATGGAGTCAATTATTTTTAATGCAATGTGGCCCGCAGGCAGCACGAACACCGGTAGAGACAGGCAGAGGCAAGAAATACGAATTAATTGAACTGGAAAAAGATGTTTGTGGAAACCATTGCCCACCACTTGCAAAAAGGTACAGCGAGACAGTTCTCGGTAACAAAGAACCATAAAGACCTTCGATTTCTAGGTGAAATCAAAACGAAAGATAAAAGGAAGCAACCGCGGAGCGGCACAATTCTCCAAAGGACTTTTCCGAACGATGCGACCGATTGCACGATCGGAAAAGGTAACGAGAAGAAAACAAAAAGAAGAAAAAAAGAAAAGGTTGCCGTTTTGTATTCCCGTATTCCGGCGGGAAGCTGAAGCTTTGAGTGAATCTCCTTCGCCGAATCGCTTCTGAAAGGTGTCGGTCGAAAGTAATGAAAACAAAAATAACGCTTTACTTTTATGGGTTATTTACTTGGTGAGCTCCCGGTAATACCTTCCAGAATTCCACACGCGATAGGCTGATTTTTTAAACAAAGTAGAATAAAAAACACAAGAGAAAAGAAAAAAAAAACGTATTACGTGCATCAACGTATCGGGTCGGATGGAACAGTGCAAAGTTTGGTTTTAAAAAATTGAGCGATTCAAATCGACCGATACGAATCGTATACGGGCTGGGTGGAAGGTCCTTTCGTGACCTTTTTTTTCAACACCCCACCCCGGGGGGAGTTTATTCCCCCCGGAAGCCACCGTTGCTAACGTACAAACTGTACCGAATTTCCCAGAAAACCGAATCGATTCGTACGACCTCCGCAGTTCGGTCGACGGGACCGATCGCGTGAAAGTCGACGACGAAGTAAAGGGATTAGAAAGTGATCAAACTTTGTAATAAGGTTCGCTTCGCCCAACAGTGGCCGCGTGAGGCAACACGGTACGGTGTGACCGGGCTAATGCGTTCCGTCTGCGCTCCGAGCTTAACGATTTCATTTTCTGGCGGCGTTGTTTTTTTTTGTGTTCTCCCGCTCCCGGTGATTTTGTTTCGATTAATGGCACAAAAATAAATGTCCCCGGGGGGGCCGGGCGTGATAGCGATTTGATTTTCTTCACGCGAGCGCTCTGTTCCCCTCGTTGGTTTCCCTCGGTTTCCCTCGATAGCGACCGCGCCGCCACGATCGTGTAGACAGTTCATCACGTTCGGCTGGCCCGGCTGAGGGTCTCCGTGGCTCCGATGGTTCACAATCGTGTTCGCTGTCAAATTTAATTTACATCCCTCCGAAAGGGTCTCTCGCCTCTTTCCCCCTCCCCCCCCATGAGAGTGTCACTTTGCGCCATAATTAGCGCGGGTTGCGCCGCGGTTCGCCCCGCGGAGCGCAAATCGTACATCGCCTCGAGCTAATTTGATTGTCACGTCGCGTTTTAATGCAGTAATTAGGCTGATTCATTCATCCCCGTCCGGCCATCGTATGCTTTCGTCGGTCGGTTTCGGTTTCGTCCCGACACGCGGCGGTAATCACGTCTGCGCTTCGACGATTATGGACGCATTATGCTTATCACTCGGCTAACGCTTCCCACGGATTATACGTCACTGTGCGGCACCTGTGGGTGAAATCTGTGCGTGGGTTTTGCGAGCACAGAGCATGACGAACGTGGGCGGCAACGAGTTACGCTTTGTCGACTGGTGGGATGTTATAATTCCGTGCAAGAATTGTGGAGGATTCGCTTGAACAGATCCGAAATCCGTTGTGAAGATATCGACGAATTAGTTGGCCACTTAGAATGTCTATGAATGTCTATCTATTGAAGAGCTACCAAATGCTCGATATTAGTAAATGATTTGATCGGTTTACCTGTATCCTCTAAACATCGTAGGTGGGAAGGAAACAGACATGAGTTTTCGCTTTGATTATTTTTAATTGGGAATTCTATGACCGTTTACTAAGAAATAAGGTGCGTTGAAACGGTTGAAATTTCTACTCTCGTCTTAAAATCATGGTCTTTATGCATTACCACGAATGATAATTAATCAGCATGTCGTTTACAAGCCTATTCATATCCTGTGGTTATACATATAAGTTTAGTAGTGATTAGTGATGCATAAAATGTACCACCAACAGATCTGAAAGCTGTTGAAGCTCACAGTCTTCAACCTTTACAAAAAAGTTCTTCCCAAAGACGAATAAAGTTAAATGTTGATCCCGGGCTCATAAAAAGGAAATCATTTTCAAGGAAATCAGAATCTATATAAAAGCTAGGGAATGCTTTAATCTAGTCTCTAAACATAGCTCTATTGCTTTTTAAATAGCACCAGAATATATTTGCTACCTAGTTTAGCCTATATGCTTCTGTATCTACTGATATCTATTCAGTATCGATTTGCTAAACAATACGATTATTCATATCACACCTAATGGGATACAGAACTAGAATAGAACTAGCTTAAGTGTGTGTGTGAGAGAGAGAGGACAATGCTATCCTTTTTCTGCAACAACGATACCCCGGACATAGGATTCTCAACTAATATTGAATACATAAAAAAGAGACCAGCGCCATCGAAGCAGCAGCACGAACTTTTCCATCAAGCTGCGCACAGCTGGCAGCGCGACCTGGAAATAAAACAAATGACCAACCCTGCCAACCTGGTGGGGCGGATTGAGGTGAAAAAACTACGACGGAATTTCCCTCCCCTTCCGCCGTACATTCCACCACGGGTTCGGGTTTTTAGCTCCGCTCTCGACGCGCGCGATGGAATTCACGCGCCACCGTTGCGCTGCAAAACGTCGAAAGTCACGCGCATCCATCTCGAGCTGTGCTGAAAATTGGACATTTATCTCCGTTCGTGTGATTTTGCACGCGAAATGAAGATAAAACGGGGTGACATATTTCTTCCACCGGCGGCCGGCGGCCGGCGGCAGTTCGCCGCATTTCGGCAGCGTTGCCATCTCCCCTCGCTTTTGTTACGTGTGCGTCTTCGCGTTTTGTTGCGCCTCACCCGACCCGGTTGTTGCCTAACAGACGAATGTTTTATGGGCGAGTTTTCTTTTCGGGCTTACTTCCTCGGAACTGCTCCTCGGCGCTCCACGGCTGCAGTTGATGGTGATGATGTTTCCACCATCAAGCAGAGCGCGCTTAACGGAGTCACGTCGTGACGGAAAAGTAGATGGTTCTTTCCTCACTGCGTTGAGGAACGTGGACGATAAATTGTTTCATTACTGCTTTACCGTGCCCGCCCGCCGCCCGTCATTGATCCGAATGGGGTGTGATTTTCGAAATAAATTGCAACATCATACATCGCGGCGTTCGGCTCGTTTAAAGGCCAGCAAGACGGAAGCGTTGCGTATCGCGCGATCATTTGTTTGCACTCAATTCATCACCGTATCCATCAGGATTGATGTCTGGTAGGGCATGTCACGAGGGAAATGTCACTCTAATTCATTAGTTCGTTGCTTAAAATTGGTTCGTGGGGTAAGTGTACCAGTTTTCGGCAGGTTAAAAATATCCCTCAAATATTGCTCAGAAATGCAATAAACGATGTAATAAAACGTATCATAATAATGATTTTTCGTAAGTAACCAGTTCGATATTTTTCAAAATATGTAAATACAATAACGTTGTTCCAATTTTGTCCAATGTGATGTGTACCTGTAGATTGGAAAGTATCTAGTTTTGGTTAAAGCTACTGAAAATTAGTATCTGGCTAATCCTTAACGCAAGTGATGTCGTAAAGATCCAAAATGGCCTACTTAATAATCGAAAAAAGAACAAAAATTTGACAAATAAATCGTTTTTTATTGATATTTTATGGTAATCGATAGTAGCAGTATGTTTCCTTTAGTTTTCACCAAATTTTGGCTCTATTCTTTAAATTAATACTGCTATTAATACTGCTCTACCGAAATCTAATACAAAACCTGGCGGAAACTGTTGATCTCGAAGTGTTGGATTTTTTTTATTTTTCTTTAAAATCTTATCTGCTGCACAAACACGTGTGAATGAATAATATCAATGGTAGTTGTTCTACCGCAAACCACCGTTTTTATACATTATAACCCTTCATATTGAGAATATCTGCTATTTTCTATAAATCTGATGCATAAAGCAACCGAAAACTGACGCACTTTTCCTATATTGACTATGACCATCTATCTATCAGATTACGAAATGCAAATTTCTAATGACTAGTTAAAACGGCCAGCTTACAGGGCTACGCCGAATTAGTATGGTCGTATATGTTCTCGCTTCGTACACTTGGTCTACGAAAAAAGGCAAATATTTTCTTTTAAAAATTTTGTCCATCAAATCTCCAACCACCATTTCCCAACCACGCGACAGTCGCCACCAGTT
>KB672868.1:17782176-17831969 GCA_000349145.1 Anopheles dirus | reverse complement strand
GCGGGGACGATGTAATTATTTTACCGGAACGGTGAAGCGAGTCGGCTGCGTGACGGGATGGATGAAACGCAAGCGAAAAGTGAGATGTACGTACGTCCTTTTGCGGGGTGGAAAGTTAAATTAATAAGCTCGAGCGTGTCGCTGCAGAAGCCATCGGGTGGCTCGTCGAGGAGGAGACCGTTCCGTGGTGTGATTGTTTCTGCATAAAATATGCCACCAGAAGCGTGAAAACAGAAGTGCATTGACTTAAAGCTGCGGGTCGGTTGCAGACAGGTGTGAGATCGTTGAAGGCTTAGAAGCTTATTTTAATTGTTACACACGGGGTGATTATACGGAGGACACAATCGATGGCATAGGTCTTATGTTTTATAGCAATTCATTCACATAATTTGTACTAGGAAGACAGCTTCAACTCGAAGGGATTCATTTCTGTTATTTTGTCAGAATTCTTTGAATTTCGTTGAACTGAATCAAAACACTTACGTGAAGCTGTTCACAGAATTGTTTAGAACATTCAAAACGTACCGGGTTAGACGTGATTTCTATGTATCTAATGTCTTTGCTTTTATCAAACTTGCAGTCTGCAATTCAAATCGTTTAATCACACGATTCGAGAAACGAATTCAATATCATTCAAATAACCATTTCACGGTGGTACTCATGCGTGGCTCAATTGGCAACCGGGAAATTGGTGGCAATAAACAATTATCAGAACTCCTCGAGGAAAGCATCACATCACAGTTCTGGCGAAAATGGCTTGAGCTGTCTCGAAAAACGAAGCACGTTATTTTTTATTATCTTCCCGAGCGACGCTCCTGCTAGCCATTACACACTTCCGCCCAATCGAGCAGCGATTCGGTTTCGGCGCTCAAGTTAACTGAACCTTTGCGAGATAGATTCACCGGAGAGCAATTCCGTTGTAGACCGCAGACCGAGACCGAGTTTCGTTTCAATATCGGCTATTTAGCGTATGCTGCACGCACCGCACGATCTAGTCTGGCGGGTATTGGTATTGGTACAGTGGGAGCGGTTTAGTTTCCACGTGGAAAAAACACGAACAAGACGTAAAGGCTCATGAATACGCAAATAACATGATTGCATTTTCTTGCGCTCGTGGGCTTTTGATGCGGCTGGTGCTGGGCTGAACGTCGTTTACGGCATCTTAAATTGAATCAAAAACAGAGGGAATAGCTGTGTTGCAATCTGTTCAAACGATTAGTTATATTCGTTACTATGATGAGTGAACATGGATTGTTATAAAAATATGTTTTTTTGGGATTTGATTCTCTCGTTTTTATCGCTAGCTCAGTAGGGATAATAATACATTTTTTCATGCAAAACATATGCGATAAGAAAAAATTCTAATAAAAAAAACATTGAGCATAATTTTGGTATTGTTTTAAACAAAAAAAAACTTTGATAAAGGGATAAATAAGCAAAGAACAAAACTTTTATAAACAAAATACAATACTTCTACAATACTTCAAGTATACAATACATAAATGTATAGCAAGGAAAGATTATGTATAATATCATGAAAAAAAACCGTGTTTTTCGTGCCTTTTATCAAGCATATGAGGTTCAAAAACGTTGTAATCATTTTATTCTGAAAATCAAACAGCTATTTTTAGAATTTGTTCATAATGGTGTAGCCGTACAACATTTTTTTTGTCACAAAAAGGCACACAAAACACATGCTCGAAATAACTTTTCATCGCAGCATGTTGCATAAGCTTCCAGACAGCACGAACCGCATCCAAAACGGCCCCGAAATGTAATATCCAAACGACGTTCGCATAAGTGAGCCGGGACAGATCAAAGAAAAGCAAGAACGCAACAACGCACGAAACAAAACAAACCACCGGACGGAAAGTTTTGCATTGTAATAAATTTGAGCAAAATAAACCTGGCCGCCCGGTTCCACCTGTCATTCGGCCCACATTGGGCGACCGGGGCGACGACAAAAGCCGGCACACACCACAAGCTACTTCGAGCTGCCGCTCGGCCAAACGGGGCAGTACCGATGCACACACACACACACACACACACACGCGCGCGCGGAACATCTGTCGCTGTCAGCCGTGCGCCAGAATTAATGGATCAAAAACAATCGGTACGCCCGCAAAACGCTGAGTGGTTATGAAAGTTGGGGGTGAATGAGTGGGTTCCGTGTTTTTTTTTTGGTTTAGTTTGCTCCTACCGCAACCCTTTAGGTGAGTTTAGTTTTTTCGTCGTTGTCTCTTTCGTTTGGCTGAATATCAACCCTCCGGCCCTCCGGGTTGCCTTCGACAAAGAGTAAATCCACGCGATGACGGTGGGTCCCTGCCCTGGCCCTGGATGGATCGGGTGATCGCGAGCGGGACGCTCAAATCGACTCCCATCGTGGCACGATACAAAGTGGGCGACCTCGTTCTCGCGCATTGTGCGCGGCGGCATCCGTCAGCGTAGCGTAGGGTGGCTTCTGGTGGCAGAACCCGCGCGAGCGCGACGAAACGGCCGGCGCGGGCGAAGGGAAGATGACGATATTTGTCGTCGTGCACGTTTCTGGTGCAAAAATAGATGTCCCGCAGTGGCCAAAAATAAAAACCCCCGCACGAGCTCACCCCACGGGGCCTCCACCCCCTGCCCCCTCCTGCGCGTGAATGTTAAACATGCGGCAAATTTATCACCTTCGCGCATAGTATCACTCCCATCGGTGCGAGTGCGAAACCTTACCCTTGACGGGTGTTGGTGGTGGCGCAGCAGAAGGGCCAGCGTGACAGCACCGAAGGACCCCTTTGTGCAGCGTGGGCCCACCCCGACCG
This sequence comes from Anopheles dirus, assembly GCA_000349145.1. Classification (NCBI taxonomy): domain Eukaryota; kingdom Metazoa; phylum Arthropoda; class Insecta; order Diptera; family Culicidae; genus Anopheles; species Anopheles dirus. Next base: position 17,829,165 of record KB672868.1, on the reverse strand, counting down.
GTTGACACATCGCAGCGGATTATCCTCATAAGTGGGTATATTTCAACAGTAATTACCGTATGCCTTTTAGCGTTTCACTTTCGCTTCGATCGGGCTTTGACTTCATCTTCCCTCTCGCCGGCTCTTCTCCATCCCGGTTGTTTGTTTTTTTTTTCATTTCCCACACACACACACACGCACACATACACCCATTTGCGTGAGTCTCGGGCGTGATAAATGGGTGACTTGTGGCCACTCGGTCGGCGCCGAACATTGCGCCACGGATTGACGTGATTTGTTAGGTGGCAACCTTTCACTCGGTGGAGGTTTTGCTGGTGTGTGCAAGGATCTTTTTCTCCCCCCGTTTCAATTGTTACCCAAACAGTGGATGAAAGTGTTTATGAAAAGCATTGCTAATTGTGACAGGTCAGGAAAAATGGAAATCGCTTGTTGCAATTACGTTTACTGCTTTTGTAAATGAAAATTACAACTCGCAACATCAATTAGGTTCACAGTTTTCTGTAGGCGTTATTTACGATTTACGAAGAAGCTCACTCGATGTGCGATTTTCATCTCAGTCTTCCTGTACACGCTTGAATATTGGCAAACCGCTGATCCGTTCGAGATTTTCAACAAGCCCAACACACCGGATTTACCAGCTGCTGCGCCAACTTTCGCAAACCCGATTGACATGTCTCGACGTCGGGCAAATGCATCCCAGCCGTCCACGCCGAAACGGAAACACACAACTTTCTTCGGAGATGTTTTTAATTATTTTCGCTTTTGCTGCCGGCGACATTCACTTGCTGCGCGCCCGGATTACGGCGCGTGTTAGCACAAATTAAGCCCATGTCACATCACCTGCCGGCCACATTTCTTCGGGCGAATTAAATCTTCCAAAACGTGCCGCGGTACGCGCGTGGTTCGACGCTGGGGAGTGATTAAAATGGATGGTGTTGAAATTTTGATATAAACGTCATCGAAAAGGGGACAAATAAACAGTGGAAGCTGGTTTTTGGTGTAATAAATCACGTGGCCCATGTGACAAGGCAGGTGCTTACGTTAATTATAGCTAACCTAATGTGATTGATATGGTTTTCTAATTTGAAATATAGTTAGAGCGGGTATATTACAATTTATCTATAGGGTGTTAGGGTTAGGTAAATCGAATTATTCTGAACAACATTGATCAATACTTGTAGACTCTATTTTATCTCTTCTCTCTCTAAATTTTTAGAAACATTGTTTTAATGTTATATAATCTTCAATAAAAATATGAAACAATACCTAAAGCTTCAAATTAACTGCTTCCTTAACCGGCGTTTCCACGTACCAATGTGCTCAACTGAACCCCAACTCAAGTGTAGCTCCTTTATCTCTCTCTCTCTTATTTTTATCGCTCACTTCACCGGTTGAGTTTTAATGCCGCGCGATGGCCCCGAACGGATCATTAAAAGCGCACTGAAGCATCCATTTTATGGCTCTCCGATGAGTAGTCATCACCGTGCAAGATGTGATGGATTACCTGGTACGTTTCCACGATTCCCCAGCGCTGCCAAACCGAAGCAACACCCGTGCATCCGAACTGCACCGGAAAATCCGTCCTTCTCGCCCCATCTTCTGGGTCCGACAGACTGATTTCCATTGTCGTACGGACCGTCTCCAGCGCACCATCAGCTGTGACCCTGTGGTTCGGTGGGTTTATATATTATCATTCGCCAAACCGCGAGCCCAATGGGGCGCAATCGGTTGGAGCTTTTTTTTGTACGTTTTGCGTGCAAGGTGCATCCCGCGGCGACCGCTCCGGTGGATATTTATTGCACAATAAATCTTCCGTACCGGAACACATTCCCATCGACATCGGCCCCTGGTTTGTGTATGTGTGTGTGTGTGTGTGTGCAGTGCACCGCGATAACGCACGCGCCGCGCGGTTTGAACGAAATACAACTTTCGAATGGGTACGGTTGATGGATTTATTCGTCCATTAACCTTCACCGCAGCTAATCGATGCGACGACGGGGCGACGGGTTTTTTTTCTCCGGCCGCGCCGGCGGATGATTGATGCTGTTTGATGAAGAATCAATTGCAACGGTGCAGATCCGTTTCCGGTGACTGTATTGATTTGACAAAATTGCGATGAAAATTTGATGATGGACCGTGCGCCACAAAGTCAATGGGAAGCTTTTCCAATCTATTGCATCCAATGACTTAGTAAATGGAAGCACGTGTTTACATTTTTCTTTCCACTATGACAGAAATGTTGTAATGAAAAATATATATATATATATTTCATTTATTTTTCATGTAATTATAGTGGCATGAAACGCGTGTAATGTTAGCGTTTAAAATGATAACCTCAATTTCTATTTCACAGATGCAAAGATGTCTCATGAAGCATTCCAAAGTATTGATACATATATTATATGGAAACTAGTTCCTCGAACAAAAGTCTTCAAATAGTCTCAAATAGCCGTCGAGGTTTCACTTATTCTGCCAAGGAAATCATTGATTATTGAAGCTTAGTTTAGTTTAATTACGTTGCACGATGTTTGGTTATCGAACTTAACGGTGTTCAATACCCGTCGTTTAAATGCGCTGAAGACCCCTGCATTCGGATGCGGTTTCGAACGCGTTCTTCGGCAAACACGTTCCACTGCGAAACGCACTGATAAGCACTTGCTTATCAAAACGTCATATGGGAGAGTGCGTGGGAGAGAGTTCATGCGTGAACTCTCTCACCTTTTGCTAAAAATTGATTCTCAACGGCTTCGTGCGATCGATCAGCGGATCGATCGACCTCTTTTCTTCGTGGCCTTCGAATACAACAGACGGTAATTGTACAGAACTAACCAACGCTCTTTTTCCTAGACAAAATCCGAAAATCAGTGACGTGACGGGCACAAATACGTTTGTGCCAAAACCAATGTTTATTATGTTGCCCGATACCTATACCCGAGTGTGCTATTATTTCTTTGATAATCACTTGACCTGCAATAAATCACAAGTAATCACAGCAACAAATTGCAACTTAGTTTTCAGAACATGAAATTCTCAACATAAGCAACATAAGCAATAGATACTTCCATAACTCTAGACGAAATATGCAAGGATATTATGCTTTCAACATAAATAAATTTAGTTAATTGCACGTCATTAGCTATATGATTGATCAAGAACAACCTGAAGCTTATGTCTTTGTAAGATGTATCATATTGCTTTCGATTTCACACGTTCTTCACCTCACAGCGCGCTTGTACGTACGCCATCAAAACCCCACTGTTTGTGAAAGGCAAGCAAAATAAATCCCTGCAAGACGGCTGTTTGTCGTAAGGTGTTTGCTAATGGAGCAGCGAAACAGGTGGTTTTGCACTGTGCCACGGCAGTAATTAAATTACAACACAAACTCCAATAAACTTCCTCGACCGAGCTGAGCTATGCCCTCCGACAGCCAGATCCAGCATGTTGTGAGTTGGAAAATTGCTTCCCGAACATGGCCCACCTAGCCACCCTCCCACCCACAGGTTGCGGACGTCAATGTCCTGATCGATTGCCTCCCCGTGCTCCCTGCACCGGTGCGATGCACACGGTTTCCTTGCGGAGGTTGATTTTTTGGCTGGCAAAAGCCAGCGCAAACGTCGAGTCAGCACGAACGCTGCCAGGAGAGTGCAAGCATGCATGCTGGCCCAACTATTGCAATCAAACTTTCACCGGCAACAGCACAGGCGTGCCGTGATCGTACGTGCCCCGAGTCTGGGGCGCACTTCTTGCAAGATGCAACCTCCGGCCGAGCCGGAAGGCGTGGGAGGCGAATCGATTATTGATTTATTGGAAAGCGGCAGAAGGGTCTCCGGTTCGGTGGCATCCGGGTATGTGGCACGCAGGCTCCTCTGCTCTTAAATCCACCCGTCCGTGGAAGCGGTGAGCAGGTTGAGGTCGAGCGAGAGAAAGAGAGAGAGAGAGAGAGTGAGAAAAAAGCACATAGAACAACCTACAAATCCACCACAGCTGAGCCCGCGAACAAAGGGAATCCATTTCCCATCACTTTTCCGGACGAACGAGATCTGCATCTTGTTGCCGCGTGCTCGTTTGCTCTCGCCGTGCGCCAGCCCGCACCGCCTCGCCGAGCTCGAGCACCATTTGCGGGCCTGTGCGATTTATGAGCCCATTGGCGGCACGGCAATGTACCAACTTTCGCAAGCGCCCGTAGTGCTGCGGTTGGGAGCGCCACCCAGATCCAACAGGCGGATCCAGCGGGAGATAGCATTCCACTCTCAATCCGCTTCAGATGCCTCACAAATGCCACTCGCATGCCTACGCTGTGGCCACAGCGCGCTCCGAGAGCGTCGTCGCGCTGGACTCGTCTCATTTGCCGGGCCGACCGATAGCGCTGGCACTGACACTGGCCGTGTGATCCGGGGGAGGTTTGGGGTCGATTGCTATCGATTTCCGTTGCGAAAGCCCGCGGCCGCCAGAACCAGAACCGGCCGCCCGCCAGCGGAATGTAATTATTCGCTCGACATCAGCGAATGGGCCGCGATGGCTCGGATGGATGTAGTTACGCGCGTACTGTGCCGGATTGCTTATTGATGAAATATTCAGGACGAGGCTGCACTATTGCGTTAGTTTTTGTTGCAAGCCAGGGGCCAGGCAGCGGTGCAAATTATGCGCCTGTACACCGCACTGCTACAGATAATCAGATCGACAAATAAACCGACCTTTGAAGTGGCCACGTGTGCGTTCGTTTGCGTTATTTGATTTGTGTGGGTGTGTGTATGTGTGTGTGTGTGTGTGTGCTTTCGCCCTCGGAAAAGAGAACTTGGAATACACGATTAAGTTGTAATAATGTTAGATACGTACATTGTATTAGTTGAAATGGAGGAAATGGCTGTATAGGTTAGGTGCGATGAATAATCGCCCGACCTTATCTGCACTAAACGTATATCACACCGGAAAAAGAGTATGAATTGTTGAATATAGCAACGCAAAGGGAATTGATTAATGTACATTTATACTTAATTTTTTTGTAGTACTTGTATGTCGTAGTTCTAAAAGGAGGTATAGTTATTTCAAATTATTTATTTCATTGTATGGAAGTATGATGAACAATACTTCATGCGATTTTTTATTTATTTTTTAATAATTTCGATTGGTTAAGTTATTAATATAGGATTTAAGACAATTGATTTGAACTCAGCGATGTGTTAATTTAAGAATCGGATTCATAATTAGCATGACACTCATCCGGTGGGTCCCGAAATCATCTCATCACCACGAAATAATGTTTTTACTCCATTGAGATTCAGTAATGGTATTAAAATGCATGTTTCTACTCATACAAATATACTCGTAATATTCATACAATAATACTTTCACTTGTCGACGCTATTCAAACATAAAGGAAAATGGAATGGCGATGAAACAATCACAAAAAAGATGTTCTTCCGAAGCCGATATTTAATTATTGCGTGTGTTTATCAGCAAACATGAATATCAATTATTCACGTCAGCCTTCTCGCGAATCCACTGTAAGCCGCTTAACCCGTTCGCGAGAACGGGCACGTTCGTTCGGCGATCTGAATTCCTCTGAATCACGAAAGCTGCCAAAATGTGCCTTTCAAAGTGAATTGTCATCACGGTGCACGCTGTGTTTGATGGATCCGACCGGCGTTAGTTCCCAGGAAGGGACACACTCATCGCCCTCATTATTTGGTAACAATCAACTGCACATCCATCTTCGTTCGAGGAAAGAAGCCATCAAGAGGGCCGGTGTGGCCACTATCGGCCGATCGGCCCCTGAAATAAATTACCTTCAATCAGGATGACAAATATAATAAAACTCGTCACCACCGGCTGAGCTGACACCGTTACCGGGAAGCACTCCTGTGTGTGGGTGTGTGTGTGTGTGAGAGAGAGAGGAAGGAGAGACCGGGTGCATGTGTTTGTTTTTCCACACCCTTCCCGCAAGTGACACGCACACACACGTACGCAAGAGTGCTGGCGTCAGATGTGGTTTAATCGTTTGCGCTTCAAACCGGGCGTGCTTGAAAGGAAAATGCTCGTTTTCTCGTCAGTTCGTCAAGTGTCAGTGTTTTCCATCGCGGGTATTGCGCGGTGGGAAGGGTGCGTTCACTCACTCCCGACCGATCGTCTGCGGCATGCTACGCTGAAGGTTGAACGGGGCCAAATGTGTGCTAAATTGTACACGAGCGCAAGACTGAAAACGCCTTTTCCCTCTTTTCGCCTGCCGATGATTGAGAATGACGTCGATCGACGCCAGTACATCGGACGTGATAAGACGAGTTCCTCTATTTTCGTTCGTCGCGCCTGTATCGGTGTTTGGCGGGTGTCTGGGTGTGTGTGTGTGTGTGTGTGTTGGGTAAAGCCGTGCAACGCGCCATCAGCGCCGATGAGTGATCTTGCACTTGAGCCGTGAAACATCAATCCACAGCTTCGGATCGGTTGATGATGAACGAAGTTCCTTGCGCTCTTCCACTCATCTGCTCGTTTCATTTCGCGTATGAAGAAGAATGTTAAAAATAGCAACCATCTTCGAGCTTCATCGATCGCAGTCAATAAGAATAGATCGAGCGTGCTGAACTTGAACGGCGTTGAAGCAGGTATCCGCTGCTACAGATACAAACCGCTGCAGATAGCAACGTTGGGAGAGAGAGGGCGGCGGTTGGATCGGCGGAAGAAGTATTTACTCACGTGAGATTCAATTGACGGTCAATTACCGCGATTCGATTCACTAATGATGTACGATCGCAAACACTTCATAATGTTATGATTTATTTATGCACCAGCGAGACCGTCGACATCGCGGTGTGGCTTACAGTGTGCAGATTTGGAGCTGCATTGCGATTCGAATTGGACATAACTAAACAACCTATTAGTTTTTTCAAAAGACAACTAGTACTTGAAGAGTTTGAAAAAGTATCGTTTAATTTCAAACGTGCTCAGTAGAACATTATTGATTTTCAATAATAAATGATTAAATATGTCGATGGATAACAATTTTCTTATTAAATTTGAACTTAAATCTTTGAATTGAAGAATTCCATGATAATCGCTGTCGATTTAACATGAAAGACAACTGCGAAAGAGTTGTATGAAAGTGCACCCAATACTTTTCTGCAAGTTATTCATATCTTAACAATTACAACACGAAACAGGATAACATATCTTAACAGACAACCTGTTCCGTGCTGTAATGGAGAGCGTTCAATCTTTCCCAATGATCGGATGCTTAAAAAACAAATCCAATACCCATCGCCAAGCGTAACTACCAGACCCGGGATGATGTATCGGCAATGGCTTGTTGAGCAAAGGCTGATTTGTGTGTGTATTTTTTTTTCATTTTGTGATGTACATTTTTTGCTATTTTCTGGAGTTTCCACGGTTCTTATACACGTCCATACACCGTGCAGCAAAACCCAGCTCCGGTGACCCGAACCATACGAACAAACGTTGTCTTTCGATCGACCGGAATTGTAAAAGCCAATAAAAAGCCACCGGGCGTATTGTCAGCTCAACAGGCACGGCGTAAAGGGCACCAATGTATGGCCATTTCGAGTGGCCGAGAACGCTCGGGATTGAGTTTCCACGTGAACGACGCCACGACGCTCAGGCTTTCCCGCCCAATCAACAACGGGGAATGGGTTGGGAAAACAGGATAAACAGCGTTGAAAGGCACCCAATGGGACAACCGCAGGGCTGCGGGTGCCTATTTGCAAAATCCATCACTCTATCTACTTTCGATTATCGAATTGACAAGCAGACGTTGCCCGGAACGACGTGTGGAGCACGGCACCTGTGGACACGAGATTTGTGCCTTCCGACGGGAGATGTGCTTGAAACTTCAATCTGGTTCAATTGGTTTTGTGGTTAGCATTACCTTGCGGAGCGACGTTTGAGCGGTAGCCTTTGCGTTTCTAATTTATATGGTTGATTATAGGGTTAATAAAGGTGTTGATCGTGAATTCATTTACGTTTGATATAATGATCAATGGTGGTTAGCATCAGAAGATGCATATTCATAAATATTACCGCGATAAATATTACTCACATAAAACATATTACGATTGTTTAATCGTTTTATTTTATGCGTGACATGAAAAATAACCAGTTCCATTATCAACTCAAAGCAGTAAAAGCTGGTCGTTTGAAGACCACATAGTAACCAACCGCATTACATCATTCACACCATGCCATCAGTGCTTTCGGATCGCTTCACCATTTCCCCTCGTTGAAGTGTGTACATATTTTGCGTTGCTACGATGATTTATTTCAAATTTCATGCCTGGGAATCTAAAACACGCGCTTACTGTCAACATACCGGCGGGTAAGAATCATAACAATTAGGTCGCGGACATGACGTTCGTGCCATTGGTGGCAGGCAAAATGCAAAATACAGTCTCACTAACTTCAACAACATTTTATGCCGATCTACATTGTGAGCAAATTATTCGATTAGTCGGGGTTTACAGCGTCAGATTCGTGACTCAAACAAGTTGTCCATTGAGATCGCTTCTGCTCACTACCGTTTCGACCGTCCGCTGGTTCCGTCGCCCATAGCGATGGGATACGGTTATTGGACTTGCCTGCCCCGGTTGCCAGCAAAAGGTAAAATATCCCGTCGCTAGCAAAGGTAAATAGAAATGAGAAAGGGAAAAAACGAAAGCACGCCGATATTGCGACGGAAACCACAACAAACTAAAACAAAATCTCAACACGAGCGGGAGCGGGTTGAGTTCACATTGTTGTCACGGCATTGGCATCGGGCGCATATTTCGAGCGGTGGTATTTGCGAACGAAGGATCCGCGCTCACGGAACCTCGGCCACATGCACCGTCACACGAGACCGGGCGCGTTCGACACCGGCTTTCGGCCTCGATATTTTTAGTGTCCCTGTCTAACATCCCAGCGCACATGTACATCGACTCCTGCCGTCCGCTTTCTCGCCTGCGTGCGCCGAACGTGCGTTTCTGAAGGGGCGAATAGTTTGAAATTGGTTTCTAATTTTACAAAAAAGACCACCACTTTTGTGTCTGGCCTGCTCGAAGCTCTTAGCAAAAACGATCATTAGGCGGAGTAGAAGGGCGAACGTGAGTGTGTGTGTGTGTGTGTGTGTGTGTGTGCTGTGCCGTTTAGCGTTTGTCGCCGTCGACATCGTACGCTTAGCTGACAAGTTGATTCTATGTTAGTAACAGTGCAACAGTAACAGTGGTGAAGCAGGGTACAGAAACATCGAACGAACAGGTTCGCGGTCACTGCTTCAGCGTCAGCACCTGATTTTTCACAACGGCTAGCGCCGCCGCTGGTAGGAGCAATGGCACAGCCATGGGTGATTATGTGAGATGAATGAAATCGTCGAACGGAACGTTTCTATTCGCTAGAAGAACCGATATTTACACAGCTGCTGCGGCTGCTACTGCTGCCGTGTGTCGATTTTCGCCCTCGGTCTCGGTGCCGTTGGTTCAGCGATCAAACGATGCGAACGCGACCAGATGGTTACTACGCTTCGGGCGGTCGTGGCAGTGCTGGGAGTGAGACAAATTAGTGAATGAAACTGTTTGTAGCGTTGTGTGATGTTGTTTGCAATTGATTACATTTTCAAGGCAAGGTCAACTTCGACGAGGATTTGATTTTATTGTTATTAATGAACGAGGCAGTCGGAAATACATGACTGCGATCACATTTTGTTTACACATGATTGACTACTGACACATGCTCGTCCATTTTTACATCGAATTTGCGTGATTATCACGTTCTGTGGCACATATTGTTACTTACAATGTCAATTCGATACAACAAATGCTGGATAACGTGTGAATTACATTGCTGATGGAGGCGCCTGGTGGCTAAAAACAATAGGCATCATGATTAATCATTTGCATTAGTACTTGATGCTATTAGTGAGTGTTTTAGAATGAAATTAATTGCAGTCCTTAATATGTTTACCAATATTGTTTTTGTATCAGTTGACATAAATTGTGTTGAAATTTATAAAAAGGGAAAATATACATTATTGAACTAAATGTAAAATACAAATTAGTTCTTAAGTTTTGATACGATTTTCAAATAAAATTATCATCATAAAAGCAAATACTGATTGATTGTGAATTTCAGAAAATCTTCGGGCGATGAAATGTGTCACTAATGTGACAAATGACAATATTGATATACCCATGATTTTCAAAATGGAGACGCCTGGTGTTTCGTACAACAGATGGGCGCCTGCTAAAAACCATTTATCTGTTTTAATCAGATAAAAAATGTAGAATCTTATAGAAGGATAGTGTCAGTTATTTAAACCAACCAACGCTAAATACTGTCTCTGCTGTGTTTGAAAGGACACGAATATGAGGCTCCCGACGAGTTTGAATAATTAATGTCCCAAACGAAAGTGTTCCACGGTACAGACGAAACAGCTAGAAATGTGCTCATGGCATTAAACGTTCCTGGTGCTAACAATAAAGACGCCCCCAATGAAACCGTCTCCAATTTATCGCACCCCAGGAGACAACTGGCCGGTGTCACCGTACGGTGCTGTGCGCCATATTTGGCACGTACGAACCGTTCGCTTTCGCTCCAGGTGGCACGGACAGTCTTTCTTCTTTCTACCACCTTTCTTTTGCGAAAAACGTGAGCCTTCTGTTTCCATTTTGTCTCTCTGCGCTGGATTCTTTCTTTCCGGAACACTTCCGGCGAAAGATGGTTGAACAAATACAACAACAAAAAAATCCGTAGACCAGCCAACCTACGAAGAAGCTTTTAGTCTCTTCCATCTTATTCCGTTTCCCATAGAGGCATCTAGCTCCTCGAGGCAAGGTGGGCACGGTGTACGTTATTCGACAGACGATGTGAAGTGTGGCACGACACTCTTCCGTTTTTTTTTCTTCATCAGCACCGGCACCGGCTGGCCAAACAGTGTGCGTATGTGACAGGCATTTGTTTCCGGCGCACAGGTGCGCAGATGCCGATCGCTGTCGCTCTTGACATGCACCCACCGCTGAGCTTTCGTGCAGAACGTGGAAAACTCGCCAACGCACTGAAAAGGCCTTTGTGCAGGAGGACGAGTCTTCTTTCATGGGCTTGAGAGTGCGAACCAGTAGGCAGGAGCGAAACCGACACACAAGGAGGTCAAGTGGTAAACGAAGCACGTCCGTTCTTCGTCACGCCACCACTTCAAGGCACAAGAAGAGATACCTTTATTAAAACTAATGAAAGCAACGAAAGCAGCGCAGCAGGATGAATTAAAACAGCCGAAGCAATAATGAACCAGGGCATTTATCGATCCGTCACCTGAAACGGAAAGCAGCACCATATATACCAACGGATGCCATTACGTACCGTCGACTAAATGAACTCCATCACGAGCTTGCAGATGGAAAAAGTTTCATTTTCATTGCAGGAGAGATACTTTTCTCATCCGGTTTCGTGTTGCAGATTATTGTTTCAGAACGAGCATATTTAGTATAAATGTAGCACTTGCGAATCATACAGAACAGAACGAATCCTGTCCGTTTCTCGATTATCTTAGACATCGGCCAGACACTCGTTGCGATGTTTAACTTCAATTCCAGCCTGAAGTGCAATTAAAATGTTCCCCGCACTGCTTGAGCTTAATTCCTTACGCTTTCTCCGCTGTGGATCTTCCGCATAAATAAAAGGGCCTCCGATGAATGAATGGAACAACTTCACTCTGAAGGACTTAAGCAGCTTTCCTATTATGGTCTATTGTACGGCAATGCTGCTTCAAAAATGCCAGACATAAGGGCTTGCAATGCACCCCATGCCGACCAGCTGCATCAACTGATGTTCTGCTGTATTCCACTTTAAGTTTTCTCGTCTCTGGCGGGAGACTGCAGTTTGGATGGATATATTGATTAAAATATTATCTCTATTTCCAACTTGGATTTAACAGAAAATTTATAACCGTTTATTCTTATTCAGCCAACAAAGCACGGTGTTGAATCGTGACATTAACACGTGAGGAACTGAGTTTTCTTTAGGGTATGATGCCACTACTTTACACTGACGGCTTTGTTCCCTCTCTACTGAGCATCATTTCATTGTGTTTCTAACGCCTGGAGATAGGAAACAACGGAAAATAGGTAGCTTTCTGCAGCACGTTAGCATTAACGCGATTATCTGCATAACAAATAGCACGGTTTGTGTGGAGATTATTTTCCTCTTGATGGGATGATGCTAGGGAGAACATTTAGTGTGTGTATACTACCTATATTCAGTCTGTTATGAGCACGGTGGGAAAATGCTTGGATTTGTTAGTTTTCATAAAAGCGTGATAAAGCGTTTTTGTTGTGATTACGTTTTATGGTAGAAATGTTTTATGGAAGAATCGTCTGCTATGAAAGAATCTTTACACCTTGATTAATCGTCGTAAATATCAATTATCAAACATCATACGCAATAGCTAAGTGCTCATTATTGTATTGATTGAAAACTATACGCAATGTGCGCATATAGATAGAAAGAGTGTGTACGTGTTCGACGAATGGAAAGCAAGAGAGATAGTTTATGAATAGATTTTATGCAAACTTCCTTAGCTCTTCTCTTTCTTGTGAATTGCGAATAAACCCCACCGAAGATAGCGAAATTTTAATCATCAAATTAAATACCCGAGTCTAGGTAGCGTCGCTCCTTCTCTTCAATAGCTCATGCAAATTAAGTGCATCGACCAGCAACGCCGCCCGAAGCTCACCTTACCGGCGGACATCATTCGGTCTGGGAAATGTACCATTCTCTGTGGCTGCATATTCATTTCGTCCTAAAAAAAGATGGAAAAAATCATACTTCCCGCATGTCAAACCCTTTGACCGCATTTCGCTCGAGTCAAGGGTCCTCCTCCCGCTGCGTTGCCATTAGGGAGGGGGGCGACGTACTTACTTTCATGTCGTTTGTTTCCATTTCTCCGGGCATCCACATCTGACGACCCGTCAGGTGCAAATGTTGTGATAAAGAACGGGGTCACTTCAAAGCGGAAATCTCGTTCCAGGACCGGAGAAATGGCTACGTAAAAGGGAAGCGAACAGGCAACGCAAAGTGTATGTGCCGTCTGTATGTCTGCGAAGCCGATGATCAGAAGGATGCATCAAGATGCACCTTGCAGGTTGTAATTTAATTTACGGAAAAGTACTTACCTAGACGGCCGCTTTGTGATTCCGTTCCGTTCTGCGTGCAATTGACACGTGTCACATGATAATCTATGGCAAGGGAATGCTATCGCTATCCTATCCCAGAAGATGATGGCATGCGCGAACGATGGAAGTCGCAAAACTTTAAAGACGACATTTATTGAGATTTTTTAATTATCGTATCACCAATGATTCATTGGAAGAGGAATGCGTAGATAAACTCTATTTTTATAATTAAATAAAGTAGGTCTATTGCCCCCTTTATAAGATCGGTATTTTGATATGAATCACAAGCAAACAAAGACGGATATAATTGATCAAGTTGTTTGTTTGATTGGTAGAATTGGTTGAGTACACCTACAATGTTGTTTTTTTTGCAGTTCATGCATTCAGTTGGCCTCAAACCTGTGAGAGTATGTTGATATTTTTTTCTTATTAAAAATAACAAAATATTTTTTCAGTCGCTGCAAAAATCTGTTATAAAAAGATACAAAAATGAACATATAAACGAAAATAAGAAATTTTAATTAATCTTTTAAATTTGTAAACAAAAAATCGTCTTTAATTATCACTTCAATGTGAATGAAAATATATGTTTGAATAATGATTTATGTGGACGGAAATCTTTGCAGTTTAAGTATGGTTGTTTATTAGATTTGAAGACAGCTAAAAATAAAAATATAATAAATCATATTATATTGCATATCCTGCTGCAATGATAAACAATGAAACAATTAAAAGATACTTGCATTTGCTAACTTTTCATTTCTTCCATTCTTTTCTCTCGCCTTTCGACAGTTTCGTATCGTTCAACCGTATCATCCGGTTTGTGCCGTTCGATCCACTCAGCCCAAGGATGTGTACGAGGGTTCGCAGAACTAGCAGAAAATTAACGATCATCAAATCAAAGATGAAGCGTCACTGAGCAGCGCCTCAAGCGTTAGTTTCGCTCCAGCCGATGGGAAACCCTTGCGTGCGGCACTGAGTGCGAGTGAGCGTGTGCGTGCGCGCGTGTGTGTGTGCGTGAGCGTTGTGGCGTGAAAAAGCAACTGCAGCAACTGTTAACAAGTGAGCGCTTGCGAAGAGGTGGACCGGGAGCGGTGGACAGTGGCGGTCCTGTCCCTGTATGATGAATCCTTCCAACGATGAGTCGTCGAAATACATGGTATCATCCTCGTCATCCACGTCGCACCTGCAGTCGGCCGCGGCCCTGCTCGCCTCCACGCTCGGGCTGGCCGACGGCGGCGCCTACTTCAACCAGAGCGTTCGCGATCGGACCGTTGGCGCACTGGCGGCGGCATCGGCGGCGTCGGCGGTCGGCGACGCGGTCGCGTACGAGAGCGCCACCGCCAGCTCCGACACGCTGTCGGTGTTCGATGCGTCCGGCAGCAGCATAATGCTGCAGGGCTTCTCCACCACCGCGCCCATCGCCGGCGGCTCGGACGAGTCGATCGTCGGCGGGGAGGGTGTGGACGCGGCCAGCGGCGAGTGGATCGACGTCGTGCTGCTGGTGCTGAAGGCGTCCATCATGATGTTCATCATAGTGGCGGCCATTTTCGGCAATCTGCTTGTCATCATCTCCGTCAAGCGTCATAGGAAGTTAAGGTAAGAGGACGCCCTGTCGCTGTCATCGGGGCCTCCCTTTTTTTTTTGAAAACAAAGCACGAAGCAGCTAATCCAGTCCGGTTCCGGTGCGAATGCAATTATGATCCGGAGGCGTTAATGCGTCGACCGGAGGGTCGATAAAAGTATCATTAGGGCGCTTAAACGTGCAACTAATGGTAGTTGGGTCCGAACTTTGCCCCAAACGCAGGCCGGTCGGCCGTGTAAAGTGTCTCAAGTTGAGGACTTAACGTTCGTCTTTATGTTTGCCTTTTTCTTTGTTTCGCTTTGCGCAGGGTAATCACGAACTACTTCGTCGTATCGCTGGCCATGGCTGACATTATGGTGGCGATGATGGCCATGACATTCAACTTTAGTGTACAAATTACGGGAAGGTAAGCGGTGCTGATGTCTTAATATTGTTTTGGGCTTGGCAACGGACAACCGCCAAGTAGAAGATGATTGAAAATCGGTGCCGTTTTCTCTTGCAGCTGGAAGTTTGGGTCGTTCATGTGTGATGTTTGGAACAGCCTGGATGTCTACTTCTCAACCGCTAGTATACTTCACCTTTGCTGTATTTCAGTGGATAGGTAAGTGCACCATTTTTGCATCGATTGGGTTGATTTGTCACAAGGATATTTGTTATATTGTTATATTTGTATACAAGAAAATGAATATTTTATTTGATAAAAAGTATTATACTCCATAAACCTTAACGTTTATTCAATTTTCGTCCTGCTAACGCTTTTACGTCCTCACTTTCAGATATTACGCCATAGTGAAACCACTTAAGTATCCAATAAGCATGACGAAGCGAGTCGTAGCAATAATGTTATTAAATACATGGATATCACCAGCGCTGTTGTCATTCGTGCCGATCTTTGCCGGTAAGTAGAACAGCGTGCGATAACATAGCGCAGCAGACATACTAGCGAGGAGTATTCATCCAATTCAACAGATCAATTGAAACAATTATAACATGCAAAAGCTCAAAAAATCGTAGCTGGGCAAAACGTAGGATTAAAGTCATTAGCTATCGATCGATAGAAAACAATTCAGTTAATAAACTTAATAGATCCACAATTCCGATTAAGATCTCTAGGTGATGTCAGAACCCTTTTCGAATAACGATTTCCGAATACAGCCATAAAAGTTAACAATGAAAGCAATTGTCGATCCAACAAGAATTGGAATGTTGAAATCATTTGTGATCGCGTGTCAGGTGGAAGCAGGATTAATTAAGGCTGACGAATGTAGGAAATGCCCCGCTCCCAAAGGTCAGAATAGTTTTAGCTCGCCGTAAACTTAACATTCAACGTTGAATAATTAATAATCCTTGCTCGCCGGGCAGTTCGTTCGTTTCCTTTGGTACGTTCTCAGGATTGTTTTTGATTAAGTACAGCACAAGGACGTCCAGAAACATTTTTCCTGCACTAAATGTTCGGAAAACGCTAATCGCCCTGCATGAATCATTTATCAAAGAAACGCTCACAGCGACGCGACTAACCGGTGCCGGTGTGTTTGCTTTCTCCTTTCTCGGGTTCGTTTTGCATTTCTTGGCGGCCGGCCGGGCGCACCGAAGGTTGGTACACCACGGACAAGCACAAGATGGAAGTCCTGCTGAACCCGGACACCTGCCTGTTCATCGTCAACAAACCGTACGCGGTCATCTCCAGCTCCATCTCGTTCTTCATCCCGTGCACGATCATGGTGTTCACGTACTTCCAGATATTCCGCGAGGCCAACCGGCAGGAGAAGCAGCTGGCCCTCCGGCAAGGCACTGCCATGCTGATGCACCAGCACAACGTCGGCGGCGGTGCGGGCGGCGGCAGCGGCGGCGGCACCAACGGCGAGGCGCTCAGTGGCAGCGGCTCCTCGAAGACGCTCACGCTGCACGAGGTGGACGCGGAGCAGACGCCGACCAAGGACCGGCATCTGATCAAGATGAAGCGAGAACACAAGGCTGCCCGAACGCTCGGCATCATTATGGGAACGTTCATTCTCTGCTGGCTGCCGTTCTTTCTCTGGTGAGTTACGCCGGGCGGTACGGTTTTATGGTTTGCTAATCGCTCCCGCCGGGATTCGCGTTGGGCGTAATCTTGGGCCTAATGGAATTGGGTACATGCATCAGGGGTTTGTTATTTGTATTCTTACGAATGTGAACAACATTGTCTAATAAGGTAATCTTGTTTCAAGGTTACCATGTAAGTTTGCCATCAAATTTCCATAACAAAGGAAAGATATACCTTCATATACCAATGCTCAATGAAGTGCAGAAGCTTGTGAGCTAGTTATTGATAACGCAGGAAAATCACAAACAATGACCTTTTTATTGAATACCTATACAACTCTTTTCAACCTAAGATTGAATAAAATAACTTCAGCTTCATAGGATTTACCTTAAAACCGAAATGGCTAAGAAAGGTTGAGAGCTATGAGTTATGAATACTTTCATATTTCTTGCGCAAATCTAGCTGTTTGAGATGACTTTTTTTTCAAAATGTTTGATAAGCTTGTAGACTAGTTTTAAATCAGATGCCAAACCATATTTCTTGAGTTCATAGCTCACCGCGACATATTTTCTGCCTTCAGAAGACTGTCTTCTCCTGTCAAAGATATATTCAAGTGTATAAGAACCAGGAAAAGACAGTTGACAATCTAAATACGTTTCTAGAGGCATACGAAGAAGACGATTTATGTGTGCAATACTAATTAAATACTGTGGCAACATGTTTTGCGTACAAAGAAGCCGGCTACATTAAATGGCATCGTGCTCTGATAAACACCACTTCACACACCTAAACAGAACCACTCATCCAGCAACTGCTGCGAAAGATGATGCATTAACACCTTTCGTCTTGCTCCTTTGGTTTCTCCCCCGCCTCCGTCCTGTCAACCCCACCCTTTTCCACCAGGTACATCATCACATCGCTGTGCGACGAGTGCCCGAATCCGGACATAGTCGTCGTGCTGGTCTTCTGGATCGGCTACTTCAACTCGACGCTCAACCCGCTCATCTACGCCTACTTCAACCGCGACTTCCGGGAAGCGTTCCGGAACACGCTCGACTGCATGTTCTGCGCCTGGTGGCGCCGGGAGACGTCCCCGCTCGACATCAACGTCCGGCGGGCGAGCCTCCGGTACGACTGCCGGGCGAAGAGCGTCTACTCCGAGAGCTACCTGCGGCCGTCGTCGCAGGCGGACCGGTTCCACAGCGAGATCGGCGAGAGCCTGTAACGGCCGTGGGACGGGGACGCGGACGCCGGCGCGGACGCCACCGAGTGCACGCGGTTCATCGAGTGAGGTGCCGGTTCCGTGCTGCTGCGGCCGGAACCGTCTAACATGCCAAAGAGGAGACCGGGGCGAGACCGGTCGTGTTACCAAGGATGCGTTACTATGTTCTATTTTGTTACTATATTGCTGTTAAGAGTCTGCACCGACGCCAAGGGAAGGTCGGAGCCTGCTGCTTGGTTCTCTATTTATTACCCCTAGCTCATAGTTTATCGACGCCGTTTCGAAGAAAGTCTGCTTAGTTGCATAGCTCTCTAGGTTTTAGGTACCTGTTACTAGATCAATCGCTGTTCTTGTTCGCCATTTGTGTTTTAACATGCTGCTGGAACGCCATCCAACTCGTTAAGGGGCTGTTAAGAATTGGTTAAATCAGCAAAACAGCAACTGTATCTTATAACGATGCGGTGCACTGTTGACTCCAGCCATCTCACTATCCTCTCGTAAGGTTAAAAGTCCCAAAATTAACCTACCAAGCAAACCACTCGGTCGAGACGGCCTCTGGCGTGCCCGAAAGGGCATAGGGCAAGCGTACGCATCGGAATGCGCCTACTTTGATTTTATTAATAGCGATAGCGTCGTGTCGCTTTCGTTCTTAACAAGAAAACACAGCAAAGAAAACTCAACGAATCGCTGCCAGTTTTATCCAACACGGTCGCGTCCCTCCCGGTGCATCCATGCGAGAAAGCCAAACCAAACGATCCGCGGCAAAGCGCGAGCGCGCGCGCGTGTGATGCTCCCACGCTCCCTGCAAGGTGTCGCAGGGTGCAGCGAGAAATGGCCATAAAAAACGCACACACATACACGCAGACTCACTCGCAAACATGATGAATTGTGGCGCTGCATCGCGACCGAAGAAATGTAACCAGAACCGTGTAAGCGTAAAGTAAATCCAATTAATGACACATAAACACACACACACCGAAATTGATCCCGTGGTACGGGTAATAGGAACACACACACACATAAGAGAGAGAGAGAAAGCATAACTATTCAATGCGGGTATTTGTTTGTAAGAAATCTTTGACCGTAGTTCACAAATCGTACTGGTGTAGTTGTAGCGCAAGGAGCAAACACGCGAACAGCGAGCAAAAGCAAGCATGACAAAAAAGCTAGTGAAAGTGGTAATGAATGTTAATATTTAGCATCGACGCTAGTAGTGTTTAGTTGAAGTAGCGAAATGACATGATAAACCCATAGACGGACCTTAGCAGACTCGGGCTAGCGAACCGAGGGAAGCCAACGGATTGAATGTCGCCGAGCATTTCGGACCTGACGAAAGAAATGTTTAACGAACGGGAAAAATACAATAAACAACATGATATGAGTAAGAAATCCATGAAACAGTGGAAAAAAACAAACGAGCAAAGAAAAACAAAACAACATCCAAAACAACATCCAAAACAACAAACACATCGAACGAGGTGAAGGAAGAACTGAAGAAGGAAAGAATCTAATAGTGAAACCCAGAAGAGCGCAATCGCTTTAGAGAAACATTTTGCACCATTCGGGGGATTGAAATGCAGCGAACGGACGAATGAAATTGCAAATTAAAGCTAAAGAACCGTAGCGAATCCGCTTCGGTATCGTCTTTCTTCACGGAGTAAATCTCTCGCATTTCGCGCGCGAGTTTTTACACAGTTTTCATGCCAAATTGTCTTCCCGTTACGGTTGAGGGCAGCTTCCACGTGGGCCACGCTGCCAAGACTCGAGTTACATCTCCCGCACACGGCGCTGTGCAGGACCGGATGATTGATGAACGAGTTTGCCGCGGCGCAATGCAACAGATGGCTGACGCTCCGACCAACAGCTGCCCCAACAGCAACATGGCCAGAAACCGTGGGCGGTAGCCGAGCGGTCGAATTAATCGATAGGCCACCGATGCAGACGGCTCTGCCGGCTGCTGCAAGTGGATGCAAATGCAATCCGAACCAGCGTAAACAATCGCTTCGGAGTCGGACGGCTTGGAGGTGTGTCAGTTTTCGGTACGCTGTTGCGTTACGGTACGTCCGGCTGGAACGGCAGAAGATCGACACAAAATCGCCCGAATGCAACATGACACTCAGGAGACACTGTGAAGTTTTGCCTGCCCCGTGGGAGGACGTTTGTGAGTGGAGCAAGGCGTACTCAGGCGTTGTTTGCTTTCTTATAATTGAAATGGGATCGACGGTACCGTCGTCTGTCCCAAAAACCGTCGTTCATGATGAACGTGAAATGTTCATGGTTCAGCCTGGAAATGGTAGACGGTGCTTGCATTCTCCCTCTATTCCCGCAGGACGCTTTTGGTTGTGAATCAAAGCGCAGCCATTTCGCACCCGTTCGCACACATGCATGATTGATTGCGTGTCGACATGGCCCGGTTTGCGACTCGTTCGATGATCTCGGTGCGATTATGATGCTCGGTTCCGACTTCCGGCTCCCGGCCGGTACCGGGAAATGGCTCCCTCGCCAGCACAACACACAAGGTAGAGCGTCGTAATGCGAACGCAAACGTAATAATAAAAGGAAAACATACCACCGGCTAGATGGCGATGCAATTGTCTTCACTGTACAGCCACTGCATCGCTTGAAGCAACATAGCAAAGAGGAGAAACAATATTGAAGAAGAAAGCTCGATCGCGCTGCGAGGCGACGGTTTTTAGCGAGTAAGTACCGGGCCCCGCCGGCCGGAGAAAGAATAATACGGAAAAGCAATATTTAGTGTAGAAGAACTGAGGAATAATTTAAAATACTAAGGGCTAGGGCGGACGGGTGCCGAAGGGATGTGTGCTTTCGTCGATCGAACATGGGCGATCCATTTATCATTGATGTGAACTTGATGGAGCCGACGGTAAGGCAAGTCTTAGCGATAGAACCCTCCACGTATTCAAACATACCGGTAAAGTGGTCGATTTCCGTCTCTTCCGCGGGCAGAGCAGCACGAATCGTTCCTACTGGAATTGAGTTTGAGTTAAAGTTTTTGCTTTTCATTGTTTCCGGGAAAGTGTTGAGTGTTTGTCTTTTGTTGGCGTTACTTGAGCAAGGTTTCGTACATAAAGAACGTTTAGTAATGCTTCCAGTGATGGATAACTAATGTACTTGATTAGTTTTTGAGGGAAACATTACTTGAAAGTGGTGAATGAAACCAGAATACATCATTCGTGAAGTCTTTAGTTTAGAGAAACTGCATGTTTTTTCCATGCGAATTTAGTGATTGCACTGCTAGATAAAATGTTCCAAAACATTAATAAAACAAACATGGAATATGGAATGTTCATATATCCAGTCTTCTTGAAGCTTGATGAGCTCTAGGGTACCTTCAAGCTGGAAAATTTCATAAAATTTTGCTCCAAATAGTTAATCTGTACTATGATCCAGCACTTTGTACAGCAGGTTGCATACCTTTTGGAGCAAATTTGTTTGGAAAGCCCTAAAGTATGCAATCAGTACATCAAAATATTAAATTATAGTTTACTTTTTCTTTCCAACGATGCTGTTATATCCAAACAGCCAAATAAAATGTTAATGCAGGGCTAATAAAGTTTTAGTGAAGTGAACATTGCATACTTTTCGATTCAAAGTTACTTTATCAGCCCATAAGTATGAAATGTGATCCCAAAAGGCTTCATTAACGTATTATGAACTTCACGATTGCTGAGAAGTATGTTTGAAACTGATCTAACTAACTTACACATGCTTGAAATAAAGGCTCGATGATTTTTTTCTATTCCTTTAATGCATAAATATGGTTTCGCTCTGTACTTCCAGTGTGTGGAGTATTGGGTTTTGAAAAGTTTTTTTTAACATGCAATATGCATGATTGAACATTAAAATCCCGGTAGTGAAGTGCTCACGAGCGAGAGAAGGAAATCGTTTAATAGTTCTAGAAACCAAACACAGAAAAACTCTTTCATCACGGCTGAATCGAAAGTGGTCTGATGGAGAAAAAGAATTCATGCTGATGTAAATGTTCCATCCCCCCCTTTCAACGTCCATAACTTTCACACCCCCCACTTTCCATCCATCCAACCGTTCCTTCCCTGTGCATGATCGATGTAAAGCGTAAAGTACTTCCACCGTCGTTGTAAATGTCGAATGCATGTGCCGCTCGAGTGCACGGCGTGTAATTTGTGCAAAAACTTGAGCAAAAAATAGCAAACCAAAGTAGAGCAAATACAACAAAAAATGCGAAATCTTCAAAGTGTGCTGTTAACAGAGAGAGAGAGATGCTCGGATGCTTCCGCTGGGAACCAGTTTCAATGTCTAGCTGTGCCGGGCTTTCTGCCGGGTTTGTCTGCATGTGTGTGTGTGTGTATTTGCAGGTGTGTGCTTATGGAAGAATGAATGCTGTGAGTGTGTGTGTGTGTGTAGCACTGCTGGCCACGCCAGCTGCTGCAGGAGTGCATGAGAGGTGTACCGTTGTAAAATACTCGGAAGCGGAAGAGCAAACAATCAGAATGATCATGTAGTGCAACCACATTCATAAATGCAAACTAAGAGGGAAGAAAACACATTCGTTCCACCATGTCTTTTTCCACCCACTTTTCACTAGCAGTAACGACCGAAAAGCGATACCGGCAGATCCAGGATACTCGTAAATTAGGCATAGTAAGCAAACAAGAAAACTTCATGAAAACGTAAACAGCACGCAACAATTACGCCGCGTGAGGAACGCAAGGTGCAGCCGGTTTAGGTGTGAGCGTGCACAGCACACGAAGAGAGCATCATAAACGCGAAAAAACGGGCAAAGCAAGACAAATAAACATGTGCGAAATGGTGCAGACGTTATTGGTGCGTGTTTCATCGAACGATCGTAAGGGCTTAATTCCTTCCGCCGAAACGGATGCTCGTGCGTGCGTGTATGTGTGTACGAGGGGGAGGTGCGGATAGAAAGTGGACAAGTGCACATGGTGTGATGTACATCGTTTATAATTAACTCACTGCGGTATCGCTACTGAAACGACGAGTAATACAAATCTGGCGTTCAACAATCAAAACTGTTTCCTTCTTGTCCGTTCTCCCTCCGCATAGTAGGCCGTAAACACGAGATCAATAGCAACCGTGCATGAATAGAAACAACAACAGCGGCAGAAGAAGAGAAAAAACATCCCTATAGAGGATGTGCTTGGGCCTGGCAACACCGTGGAACAACAGTAGGCGTAGTAGAAATTCCCTACCGGTAGGCGGCGCAATGTGATGTGGGCCGATCGCCTTCATAATGGCGTTTGCAATGGTGCGGCGGTAGCGTGTAGGACGCGAAGGAACGGAGGAAAAGCAACAAGGACATAGCAAATTTATACACACTACACACATAGCGTTTAATCGTTTAGTCGTAAACAAAAAACTTGATGCTTAACAATAGATAACTTTAACTGGTGGTAAATGTTGTCTTTAAGAAGGTGTACAATTTGCGAAAAAAAAAACAAAACATGAGCAAAATGAAACGATTTTTCCCATTTTTAATTCAAGCCCGTTTGGTTGCGTACTCATTTTGCACTTGCAACACGTTCGCGATAGGGTTGAAATTTAATTGCATGATCGATAACAAATACAAACCCAAGATTATGAGTGAGACCTGTTCCGTAGACAACAAAAAGATAAACAAAAGAAACAAGCAAGCGGATAAGCTCCAAGAGTTGAACGGAATAAGCGCGAACGGATCTGATTTGGTTTGCAAAGCTTTCCCAGGACGCGGATGTATTTATTGTACCGAACAGTTCAATCATCTGTTACTTTTGGAAAGGAGCATCACCTGCCGGCTTATCACCGTGTCGACAGGATGCGCAGCGACAGAGGTGTTGGATCATTGGAATGCTCGTCCAGTGCGTGATAGTGAGCGAAACGAATTCGTTGTTACAAAGTAGCCTATGTTTTATCGATCGCAGAGGGAGACAGAATCATTCGATTCAGAATTCGGGTGGGATTCCAGTGTAGAAAGTAGTGGAAGTGAATGTTTATTTATTTTCGTACTCTTATCTCCACCCCTCGAAACAGTGGATGGTGGATTGGAAAAGAAACATGTCATTGAATAAAACCGGATGGGATAAAATAGTGTAAACTTAATCTGAATACATTGTATGTTCGACTATAAGATTCCGCAAATATCACATTTTTAGTCGATTAAATACTTTTTTGTTCATTTTAGTGTTTGATATATTCCTAAATACGTACATGCATAAGTGAATGGATAAAGGAATAATTGAATCGTCCCATGTGTGTATTCAAAGTATATGGAAACAACAAATTTAATGCTCATTTACCTTTTAACTTCTCCGTGGAATCATCTTGATTGTCCGTAAAATGCGTTATAATTATTTGCTCAACATAAAATACATATAATTTGATTTCCCGTCCTTTCAAGCAGAATACTCGTAAATCATTGTCTTTTGTGAACTATAAATTGAAATTCAAACTTTTAAGTACATTTACACACCATCATTGAATATGTATTCAAGGTATGATCCAAATTCAAATAAATGAGAATTAAAGGTGTTTTTTGTAAGAAATCTTATTCAAATCCATAGCAATTGCCGTATTCTGTCGTTTATACATGATCTGCTCGATTCGAGGAAATTTTATTCGCACTGCTCGACTAGCATTTTAGGGGCGGACTCTGTGAGTAAAGTTTAGAAACGCTTCAATTCAGCTTTAAAGATGGCGAAGCTTTTCGAACGGATTTCGAAGCGTTTTGAATGATTTCAAAGCTTTGCGAAAGGTTTCGAAGCGTTTCATGTTTATTTGAATGGTAGCGTTATAAAACGGTTTTTGGAAATAAATTTTAATAAACTGCTAACTTATCCGACATTTCTTTAGATTTACTTGCAACGATAAAGATAATAAACGATAAAGATAATAGATTTATATTATTCTTTAAATATATTTTTAAATCATTTTCTCGACAATTTGTATCCAATTTGTAGAAATACTGAGTAAAATTTCAAATATTTCAGAAGATATCAATATAAATATTGCAAGTTGTATAAATTATGAAGAAATGATTATGATCTTTTCGTAACATACGATATTTTTCATTCAAATGAAGAATTTTTCATGACAAACTTACCCTACGATTTTGTTAATTTAACGAATATGATGATATTTTCTTTCAACAAAGACAATTACAGAAAACAACTGTCGTTCGTTATCGATTAATTTTGGTTTCTATTTTCGACAGTCTTTATTCACGGTTGTTGTATGTGTTTATTATTATCGGGAGAGTCTGGCCGTGTGAGTTCATAAGCTTACGCCGGGAGGTGAGTGTACCGAAACAGCACTAGTCATCACGGTAGTAGTAGATTTCGTTACGGAGTTTCTCTAGTGTAGTACTTTACAGTAAAGTCCTTCCGGATGTGCAGAAACTGTTGCGTCCAAGCAAACAGCCAGAACGAACTCAATTCGCAATTATCAAGAGCAATAACTGCAATAACTAGAGCGATAGTACACATAACTTCCTGATAAACGAGAGCTCCCGTAAACGAGTAAACGAAAGGCGTGGCAGAAACGATCTATCCAACCTTCAACGAGCTATCAAAATAAGTAAAAAAATACAAGCCTTCACACACTACTTACGAAGATATCTTTGACTACTCGTGTTCCCCCTTGCTCCTACACACTCACACATGCACACATACATACACGCACACACAAACCAACATATACACCAAACAGCGATACAGTTCCGTTAACTAGCGTGTGCATCATCTGCATTGTTTCAACATCGTCCGTCTCCTTGTGCGGGGATATGATTTTTCGATTTGTTAGTGCGGCTTTTCCTAGTAATCGCTTTCTTGTTCTCTCTCCTTCTTGCTTTAAAGTCTCAGTAGCAGTGAATAGTAACAATAGTTAGCTAGTTACTGTTTGCAGGCTAGTTTGATTTGTTGTGCTACAGGCCCGCACAATGTCGTTTGATGATTTGTCCTGATCCCGACGGGCAGCTTCGATTACAGGAGAACAACCGTTTACCTATGTGCTTCCGTTTTGGCCTATGCTATGGGTAGTGTTACCCTTCTGTCTATGATTTGCTCTGCTCTACTGCTATACAAAATATTTCATACACACGCTAACACGCTAACCACGGTCGCACTACGTTGTTTTACCCGTCTCACGCATTTAAGCTAGGAGTTTTCTCACTTGAAAGGTTCTGTTTACAGTACTTTGAGCGACTGAAACGGTTGAGTTCAACTACCTGTCAACTAAATGATTCGATCTCACACGGTACCCGACTACGGTACGCGCTACTTGAACCGCTAAAGGATGGCGCTTAGCCATCTTTCGTATTTCCTATAAAATATTAACCTGCCAGCACGCCATTCCTGTTGAAATCTTGACCAACGTTGCGCTACTGAAGTGAGCATTGCAAGCATTTTAAAAAGACACGGTTTGCGTTCAGTTGAGGGAAACATAATTAAACCTGCTCCATGTGTTTTCAGTAGCTCAGCAAAACATCTTACCTATCGTACCTAGCGCGGTGGATTGTCGATTCGGATTGCTCACCCATCACACACACACACGAACAATGCACTTAGTAGTAACATATAGGGTTCGCGCGCCTAACGTGCCTTGCCAGTGTGGAATGTTTCGTGAAAAGCGTACAGCAAGCGGGTGTAAATAAACCATCGTACCAACGTGCGGTAAAAAAGCACATGATGTTATAAACAAATGAAACTTGTCTCACGATAAGCTTTAAATTTATCAAAATTATTTTAAACCGCGTAGTCAAAGCGTTTTTGGCTGCAATGCTTCCATAGACTTCTTTTTCTATCGACTGCTATTGATACCAACTTTGCGCCTTAAACATACTTTTTCCAAGAACTCTTTGTTTAACAACCTTATTCCTGACAGCGTGCGCAACCCGGGTAGCCAGCACTTTCAATCGATAATAACTTTGCAATTCTCATTCTAGTCTAGTGTCAACCTTTGAGAGATAAATAGAATAACTTGTCTCGCGTTCTATTTTGCTCAATGTGGCTTTCTACCTTTCTCCGTTTTTTTGGGCTATTTCTCGTTGAACAAGCTTTCATGTTTTCCGTCTACAAGAACTCTTTCAGATTTTTCCTCTTTTTTGTGCGTTATGCGACGTTGTTGAGAAATCTTTCTCGTTCTTTTTCTTTCTCTCTCTCTCTCTCTCTCTCTCTCTCTCAAGGTATTTCCCTCTTCAGAATATAGGGGAACAAAATTAGAACTTTTGGTATTTTTTCATATTTTTTAATGAACTTTAATAAATTAGTGTTTTTAATGAACAGTAAAACTTTTAAAGGTATAAAATCGATAGAAAAAACTGAACTTGAGGTGCTGTTTTCGAAAAGAATGTTTGAAAAGAATAAATAGACACCTCTCTCAAGGAGATAAATAAAAAAAGCGGTGAAAAGTATGAAGCAACAGTTATATACTTCAATCATTTAACTGCTCGTCACTTCCAAAATAGTTACTATGTTTTTCTCACTAAAGTTTCAAGTAAACCACAACATTAGAAAGTCATTCGCCTTCGAAGTTGCTGACTGCACGGGCAGCTCGGTTGACAGGAATATGCTGCATTTTTGGGTGTCAAAGAATGACCTAACAGCTTCAGATGACGCACCAAGAAAGCTCACGTATTCTGCCTCAACTATTAATCGGTCAACCGGGCAGAATGTTGGTTTGTTTCACTATTACGCTATCATGCTTGTCTCTCCCCAAAATGGACACTAGCTATGGGTCTATGAACATGTAACTCTCGTTCAACGCTTTCAACCTTCTCCGCTTCGCAAGCCGTTTCGTCGTTCGGTTTGATATCAACGTGCGAGTATTTCGTTTGCACAAATGCTATTGTTAGACATACCGGGGGAGTTTTTTTTTAACACATCTAGTAACATGCACTCTCTGTAATAGGGGGGGTCGGTAGCTGTAGCTCGGCTCGGGTGGCTGTCGGCGAAACAGAAGCAGGCTGGTAGAATTCGTTTCGATAACAACTATTATTGCTACTATTTCACACCGTATTGCAAACACCTTCATTTGTGTTCGTACTAAACAAGCGTTTTGTTCACCTTCATCCTTCCGGGATCGCCTTCAGTCATGGACCTATGGTACCAACGCCTCATCGTGCTGTTGCTCCCTGGAGAACATGCTTCCGTTCCGGACCCGAATATGCAACGCACACCTCCACCGTAAAAATCGTCCATCGCTTAGAGGCATTACTTTCCGTTCGTTTCGCGACAGACGTGTGCGCTTCTGCGTCGATTCGCGCGCGCGCGCGCGTGTGTGTGTGTGTTTGTGGAGCGAGAGTCCCAATATTGACGGTAACCTCCGGCGCTCGACACCGCTTTCAAAATCCGATTATTGCCGAATTCCGTGTCGGGGGGAGTTTCAGCGGGCCACTTTTGCGCAGTGGCAATGGCGCCCGCTTACAAGCGGAAGCAACATTCAAACAGGTAGCCAATTCCCCGGGCAGCCGCGCTGTTTGGCAAACCAGGCCGGTGGGTAAATATCGCTGAAAGCGTTCGCACCTCCGTGTGTTTACCGTTCCACCGGTGTGTGGGTGTGTGTGCGCGTGTCGTCCCTGTTGTGTGCTGGAGCTTGCGATACACGGAACGGCGACGCGCTGTTTGTCAATATTTGTCTCCCCATCCAGCAGGGAATCCAGCGCGAATTGATCAAAGCTGACACAATCTGCCAATGCTGGAAGTGAGCAAACCGTCCCGGCCGACCCGGCTTCTGTCAACCGACCGGTCCCTTCTGTCAAACTCTCGGAGCGGGAGAATGGCGACCCCGACTGGAGCGCGGGTCCAACGCGTTAATAGAGTCGATACCGGGCGGCCCACCGATTCCGTTTCCGATCCCGACGCGAGAGCCGGCCGCCTAATTCGATTTGGAATCAGCCGCCCCGATCTGGCTGGGCCGGGAATTTGTGACACCTCAGCGGGAGACGCAGCCGAAATCGTTCAATTATGCAGCACAAAGTGTCAGACACGATCAACATGATACCCCATGCCGCGCGAAGGCTTACAGCCGCAGAGCTTATCATACGGCTCGGGCCAGCGTTCCTGCGGTTTGCGCGCTGTTTCAGTGTGTGCGTGCGCCGATGGCGGGAGAGTGGTTTGTAAGAAAGGAAGAAAAGCACATCATCACGAAAGCCGGAGCGCACGAGTTGATGGAGATATTCATCATACACCTTATTCAGTCGGCTCGCGAGCCCGAGGGTTGTTTATCGCTTGATTTTTCCGGGAACTACATCTTTTCTTTGCGATGGATTTTTATGGCTCTTCACAGGGACACACACACACACAGAAGCTCAAAGCGTCCCACCGCAACGTATGTGATCAAACGAAACCGAAACGGGGCTACGGTGTCCTACGGGTATGCGCTTAATACTACACGTAGTAAACGCTGTGGCCGTACGGGCTGCGGCGGACGAAGCAGGGCAGCAGGGACTGGAGCGTGTTGCGGAACGCTTCCCGGAAGTCCCGGTTGAAGTAGGCGTAGATGAGCGGGTTGAGGGTCGAGTTGAAGTAGCCGATCCAGAACAGCACCGTGATGACGACGTCCGGGCACGGGCACGCCTCGTCCCCGCACAGCGACGTGATAACGTACCTGCGGACAGACGAGCAGAAGATAATGCTGTAGTGGGTGAAGCAGTACCACCCGGCACTAGTTCCGGGAAGTTATTGGTCGGTATTGTATCGTTCAATTCGAAATTGATCTCTAAATTGCTTGCGGCTTCGAGTGTCTAAAATGAAATGGAAGAACTCGTCATGGGGGAAAAAACTGTCGAAAATCTTATCAACCTACGCATCACAATGATCTTATCTCAGCATGAGTTGTTTTACTCATTCACTTACGCCTACTCAGGATTCATACTAATACAATATTGTCCCTAATGTTTTTTAAACTGATCATTGTTATTGTTACTATAATTGATATTGTTTTAAACAACTGAAAACCTGAATGTTCAAGAATCTTGTGTTTCTGAATGATTCTCGCTTTTCCAAACAATTTTTTCATTCCATTTCGATCCTTGACAAAATTCAAATTATGAATTTGATATTTTTAAAACATCTCCAAAAAGGTAATTTAGATGATATTGATGTTATTGCTCAAGCATTATGAGATGACATTTCCTTGTTACACACAATCATACGCACATCCGATTCTTTGAGTTCCTGTTCACAACGAAATGATCATATATGATATGGCTATGTGACTTTTAACAGTTTTTTTAAGTTAAACATATCTCCACCTCTATTCTGCATTCTCAAACCGTTTGAAGGAAGCGAAAGGTGAGTTGTCAAAGAGATCGGTCAAACGTACGAATTCTATACACGAATCTGTAGTCTATAAAAAGACCTCAAATTAAAGCAAGAATTGTATATCGATTTATGGTAATTTTTAAAGCACAGCGAATCGAATACTAGGCACAGTAGCATCATCATGACCGGAAACATTAATCCGACAATGTAAACGTATTCTTTTCAAAGAAAGAGAGAGAGATAGAGAGGGAAAGAGAGAGAGAGAGAGAGAGAGAGAGAAGAAAGTTGTTCAACCGTTTCGACCCATGCATCGTTCCAGTGGACAGTAAAAAAGACCATCCTCCCCCCTAAAACTCCAGCAAAACATAAACACTAACCCGGATTCATTATGAGACCCCACCGGGCAGCATTACGCCATTGCCGAGTCCAAACTCGTTTAAAGTTGGGCTTGCTTTTTATGTTTCAATTTGTCATGCCGGGCTCGGGTGGACCGGGACGGGACCCACTTTATATTCCGTTTGTTTTATCCGACTTTGGCGGTGTAATCCAAAAAATCGGTTTTCCATTCCAGCTGCAGCCCAAAGGAAGGGGAGCCGGAATGTTCGAGACGGTACGTCGCAATACCGGGGAAAACGACAGCACCAAGAACGGTGCTCGCAGCCTTCCGTCAGTTGAAACTCTCGTCACACCGGCCACGACGGCGAACAAAATTGACTTCCAGCAGCAGCCAGCTCATATTTCACGCGAGCACAATGCCGTTGACATGTGTTGACAGGCGTGCTCGAATCAGCCCGTGTACATCTCGCATGTTGCCCGGAGCCCGGAGCCATCCCGCCCCTCCCGTCGGCGTGCGTCACTCGTTCCCGCAGTAATTGTAGCGAAGACCTCGTCTCGGCTGCGGCATGCTGAATGATAAACAGCCGGATAATCCAAGCTCAGGCAGCGCTGTCAAGCAGCGTGTAAGCACTCTGTGACGCGGTGTTCTGGGTTATAACAAACGAAAAACAAAACCAAAACAAAAAAACACACCCGAAACGAACGGATCAGCGAAGCGAGTACCGAAAACAGCAGGCAGAAGAAGAAGAGCAGTGCGCACATACAAACAGAAGAAAAAAACCTGTCCGGCACATCTCCGATTACAGCCACTTTTCACTTTTGATTCGCGGCAATCATTCTTGCGGATAACGACCCGTTGAGTGGCTTGGCTCGGCTTGCGTCCCCATCCCCGGGCGGATTGGTGTTCCGTGTTTTGCGAGCGAAACTTTCGCCGTGACGCTTACGGGAGGGTAGAAAAAATATGCATCACCGTTTTTTTTTCTTCGGTTGTTCAACGTACGTATTGTTACGTCCATCTTTCACGGACTCGTTTGGCCAAAGTTTCAAATCGAATGATATAAACAACCCACACATTAATTGGGCGATTCCCGCGTGGGCGGGAATGCCCGGGAGGAGCCAGAAAATGGGTCGTGTTGCTTCGGTAAGCGGATACTGTGCCGTTCAATAAATGGACCCTACGCGTTGATTGTTTACTTCGAAATTTTGAGATGACAGAGTGTAGCGTTTAAGGAGAAAATGGGTGCATTAAGTAGCATATTCATTTCATTCTTGGACACACGGAATAGGGTACCAAATACAGAATATTCAACTCAATTTAAATGCCAAATCGAATCGAACGAATGAGGATATTTAGGCCTCAATTGTAATATTCTTTAAAAAATCTTTATGCATTTTCATATTTTCTGCTTTCTCCCTTGTTATTCTGCCTTCAAAAATTGTCATCAACTCTTGTGGAAGTCGTTTTTCGTTTGTGTCGTATTCTTATGTATCGATTTTTCAGCTTCATCTGCTGTATGAGGGTGGGTGAATCGATTTTTCGTAAAAAAGTGATCGTATCGTGCGCATTCTTCGAACGTGTTTTATGAGCCCATCACTAGTTTCATGGCCTACTAATCGTATGCTCGTACTGCTAGCGCCTTCTATCGTGTTTTTGGAACACTAAACGAAAGGTAGTGATGGTAAGCTTACATAAAATATTTTCCATCCATTTTTGAACAGCTCCCACAGTTAGAAAAAATCGTCCCACGCAATGTTGAAATCCTTCCACACATTCTTGCAATGGCATTTCCCAATCAGGGCTTCCCCACTGTGTTTAACATGTCAGGTTGAAAACTTCCAATGATCGCAATTGTATCGATTTGTTCGAAGCCAATCTTTGAACTACACATAATAACCACTTCAAGAATGGTTGGAAGGGTTTCAACATTGAGCGGGCGCGATTTCATCTAACGGTGGGAACTGTTGAAGAATGGATGAAAAATCCTGTAAATGAAGATTTAAAGCTGTCTCGATTAGAACATTATATGGATTACTGAACAAAGAACTTATAACATAAAATGACATATTTTAACGTTATTTTTCATCTAGGCCCGATGTTTTACAGCATTTGTTTTAAAATTTGATCGAATACTCATACAAATAAATGCAACAATGTGAAGTTTAATATTTTGTTACACTATTCCTATTACACTGCTGAAACAAACAGCATAGTTATCAATAAATTCATGTTTGATTTAGCTTCAAATACATATTAACGTAAACGTTGCTAATAAACAAAAGTTATTTCTACCAAATGAGTCCTACTCATGCAGAGTTTACAATTTTTTAAATAAATTAATTCGATTTATTCTCCACGACAAACTGACGATTTGAAGAACCCCAAGCATCGTTCAAAAATACGAAGAACATTGAACCAAACCGTTAACGCTTTAAGTGTTTAGGCTGAATCACATTACGTCAAATTATGAAACTGACAGCGTGTTTGCAACGTGTATAACGACACCATTAAGCGACAGTGTCCAGCTTGTTACAACAAACTGTCTCTTAACGATGCCTGGGTGCCCTTAACACTGCCCCCGCACACTTTCCACGCAAATTGAGTTTGTCTGGACCTATTTATTGCATCCCCGAATTTAATCCCATTCCACCAGCCGCCAACCGGTGTCCGAGGTGGAAGAAAAAGTAAATAAAAAGCTGCGAAAATCAGAATTTAATGATCTCGCGTAGCGAGTCGGTGGTGTTTTTTTTTTTTGAGAGTGTATGTAGAGCGCCGTAAATGAACGACCCTGGAAGATTACTTATTCGCCGTAATCGACTAATTCAATTCCGACATTATAGGCGGTGGATAAAGTCGCCTCCGCCGGTGACGACGATCTGGCTTCTGATGAATTCAATTTTACGCCTTTCCCGCTTAACCCATTCGAGCGAAGGGGGGGAAGCGTTCGACGGTCGATTGCCATGCTGCAAATGATAAACTCGATCAAATGGAAAATCGGTCAATCAATCAGCGCACGCTTTATACCGCGCATTGCACCGGAACGTGCTACAGTGGGACACGCGAACCGGTCCCGCGCGGAGTTTCGCACTGTTTGTGCACGGGAAACAAACGATACGTTTTGATTTGATTCATTTATGTTTGCCTTCATGTGCTTTTTTTTGTTCTCGCGGAGCAGTTACTCCGATGGCATGGATGGCAGTCCATTTTCCCCCCGTTCAGTTTTAATCCAATTTGCGTTAATTACAAAACTACCAGCACTCAGCCGGCTCTACCCGGATTGGAGTGAGAGCAAATGAGCTGAGAAGGAAAAAAAAAACACGTTCGATTCGCACATGATTGCTTCTATCAAATTAATACGCTTTGCGCTGAATGTGGCGCTAATTGTCATGGATCGGCGCGACGACCCAGGGGCAGCACCGGCATCGGTTTAAGTGCCGCATTAATTGCGACAAAATGGTTCGCACGCAGGAATTAGTGGACTCATTTCGCAAGCGATTTCTAACAAACAGACACTAATCTATTGCCAGGAATTGAATGGCAGCATAATTAACATATGAGGTGTGTGTCATTTTTTTTTTTAATTTAGCAGTGGGGGTATGCGTAATGAACCTTCATGAATAAACGTATCGAACAATGTTGTCCATAGGTGCACAAAAAAAGCAAGGCTCAAGTTACTCAGAAAACGCATAATGCCTCGATCGGATTAATATGCAAATACATGCTTCAACGAAACTGAAAATGTTTTCTGTTGTCATTTGTGATTTAATGCCCAAAAGTGTGTAGTGCAAGTTCCATACGTCGACTTGGTTGATGGCGGCGAGTTCAATTCACATTCACCCTCAACATAATACCGAAAATTCAGTGTCAAAATAGCCAAGTCGCCATATTTCACAAAACCGTCAAACATATGTAGAAATCAATCAGTCACCAATACATATTTAATACATTTTATTGATCATCGTCGAATACTAATCATACTAATCAATCATGTTGTGAAGTTAGTGAGTAGATGTGGCAGCCCAGTGCCCTATGTCGTTTATTACCAAGTTTCTATAAGTTATCTGTTTTTGCGAGTATGGTTGGCTCTATTTTGAGGTACTTGTCCGTCAGGATTACATCAAGAGGGACATATCCAGTTGAGTATTAAACCCTTTGAACCCGTCTTGTTGAAGGGCCATGCACTGGGCAATTCGAAATTCAATATCCACAACCTCTTGGCATTTGAGCTTGAGAATCTATTATTGACCGGGACAAAATTGGTCAATTAGTGGGAAATAATAATGGAGATCTGTTTTTGTGCACAAACATAAACCACAGGCTTAAAGTTTAAAGGGTGAATTAAACAGTGACACACGTTTCGTTTTTATGTTGAAGGCTTCAACCAACCAAAAAAACGACTACTCGTGGAATAAATCCAGCTTGTGATGCGGAATAGCGCTTCAAACATTCCAACGGAATTTAATTACCATTCCAATCCCCAGTAAATCAGCGCACGGTCAGCGTTTGTTGAGGTATTCTGATAACTTCAAATAAATAAACGCACCACAACCACCTTCCTTCGGGGGGAGGCGAAGGAAAAAATAACAAAAAAACAACTACAATTCCTGTAAATCCACGCTGATCCGCAAATTAAATCAATCAACACATTCGCGCCGTAACCACAACCACCGTCAGTCAATTGATTAATCATATTATCCGCTAAATGGTTATCCCGGTGTGCAGAAGCGATGCGTAGAGCAGGCAAAAAACACGAACAACTCGGACAGCCTGGCCCTTTTCCCGTGGGTGCGCTAAAATCAGCGAACATCGCTGAGTGAAAAGGGCACTTTCCACTGGAGAAATTATGTTTGAGGTTTTCTTCGTGCGCGTGAATGTGTTGTTTCTCTCTCGCTCTCTCTCTGTCCCTCTCCTGCAACTATTGGTCCATTTTCTTTTTCGGAAAAAGCAGCGTGATCGAAAGACGGACGGCTAGGCATCGCGGTAAGATACTCACCACAGGAAGAACGGAAGCCAGCAGAGCAGAAACACTCCCATGATGATTCCGAGCGTCCGGGCCGCCTTATGCTCCGCGCGCCAACCCTTCGACGGGCGCGTCGAGGTGCCGCCTGCAGCCCCGAGTTTAATTAGATTTCCGCCCGATCGAAGCGGCGGTCCGATGTGGCCCGCGATTTCGTTCCCACCGGTTCGTTCCGTCCGTCAGGATCGGTGCGTTGTTTGATGTTTAGACGAACCGGCGTCGTCGAATGGCAGGCAAACAGGAATCGATCCAGCGATGAGCACGTTGCAAGTACGCACACACACACACAGACACACATACAAAGTAACACACACACACACACACACACATCACATCACACACCCAGGTAGAAGAGACACAAAGAAGAGTTGGAAAAGAAAAGAACAGATCGAATGTTGGTAAGTGAGGGGCATAATTAAATCACGTATCGAGCTGGCCCGCCGAGAGCAACATCTCATCCCTTCCAGGATGGACCGTGGGCCGGAGCGTTGTCGGGTTGTTACTGCGATACATAAAGCACCGAAACCGAGCATTAGCATCCAATATCGGACTATATATCTCAACCAGGGGGCTACGTTCGGTTTTCTTAGAATTGGAGTATTCCTTTTTACGCGAAGGAAGCAGCATCGTTGCCCGGTGTCGATGTGGAAGTATGAGGTTAAGGTATTGAAAACTTGATTCTGGATGTAATTTTTGGACATTTTTCTAGGTAGCTATGGAGTTAAATATGTAGAACGTTAACTATCCTATGGAACGTCTAATTAATCACATTTCGAACAGTGTTCGTATAGACTAAACGTACTTTTCATACCATGATAACTAGTTAATAGCTTCGATTGACCTTCAATGATGTTGTTTCATTATTTTAACGATAGTAGCTTTAATAATAATCGACGCTTAGTGATTATTGTAAGATAACCGAATTATAATGGAAATTTTCATAAAGTTCTATACCCAAGTCAGAGATGCCAGACCGACATCCAACAATGCAAGCATTTAATGAACGTAAAATTGCAAACGACATCATAATTACACCCAATATCGACAGGCACTCCCTTCGTGGAAGGACACCGGTTTGCTGGCAGCACCGTCTGCTAGCAGAAAGGAAATTAATTGAATGTTACCGAGTGGAGAACATTGTAATGCATATTCAATGTGGATTGCACGCTGCGCTCCCATCTGTTGCCAAGTGTCGTTGAGAGTTGCCGTAATGTGATTGACGGTGTTTCATGGCTTTCACACAAACACACACGCAGGTGACATTAAATGATACAAAAATTAATTAACGCATTGATGCAATAACATTTGCCGACTATCATGCAAATAACGCTGTGGTGGTACAGTTGTGAACAGCAATCGTGAGGTGTATGTAATTAATTCAGTAATGACAAACGTCAATATCGTATACACCGGAACCGCAATTAACTTTATGCTTAACTCATCTCGTTTTGTTTGCAAGCGATGCTTTCATCTATCGTTCAACGTCAAAACGGAATCCTTTTTGTTATTTCTGAACTAGTCGAAATAAGTTTGTACGCTAGAACTGTTTATCTACGAGCTAGGAAGCACACTAACGGATCTCGTTAAAAATCCGAACCCATTTTTTTGCCCTTATTCTATTTTAAAAACCAACCCAACGTTTACCACTAACGAAAACCGCAGCAAATGGTCGTGGTTTTTGCGTGGAACGTACGGAGAGCACCGTGGAGAAAAAAGGGACGCAAAACGCAACCACTGCAAACGCTCGTCCGAACGGGGCAGAAGGCAAATACTGGCATTTTTATTCTCTGCCGCTGACAGAAAACGTTCCCGTCCGTGGCCGCTGGGCCCCTGCGGCGATCAGCGTGGTGCCATCGCTTTGATCGGGGATAATTTTTCCGCCACGGTAATAGGGAAACGATACGGCAAGCGGAACGCTGCAATAATTGTTGGTGGATTGCACCGTTTGCCCCTGCAGGCGACCGGAGCGGAGATGACGGGTTTGTAAGTGGCACAACTAGCGCCAAACGGTTTCCACGCTCCACGGCGCGCGGCTGGCGGCGGCGGCGGCGGCGTAAAGCGACCATCTTTTGACCACGCGCATTTTTCACCACGCCAAGGACAACGCCAGCCGATGTGGGTGTGCGCTGAGAAGGATGACGGTGCCGGCGATGCGATGCGGCTCGTTGCGCCGTTGGTGGAAATAAATTATTGCAACGCGAAGGACGTGATAATTTGCCTTGCCGGAATGAAGCATAACGATATCTGCTTAAACCTGTAGGAATGGTTGGCTATGGTTGGCTTTTTCTTTTACGAAGTGAATCTCTTCCAGTGGCAAAGAGATGCAGATGCTTTGTCTGTAATATCAACGTCAATACCCACGCTCAGGTCATAGACAATGATTCAAGTGCCATGGATTTACTAAATCCATACCAAAATCGTAATAGTTTTTGGAAAACTGCAGCCAAATGACAGGAAAATTCAACATTGAATTGAAAAAAATTGAAAATTAGAGAAAAATTATGTTTATTATGCTTCTCAAAACATGTGAAATCTCTAAATTACGTATTCTATTCTACTCTGATATAAAAAAAGGCTTAATAGTAATGATCACCCGAGCGTAAATTCTCGGTTGAATCAAAGCTTTTACGACCCAAAATCCTGTTTTGGCAGCTTCCGGAGTTCTATAAATATGTATTCCGTGTGCTGTGATCGATACAGCCCGCTTTAGTATCTATAATTTTGTTTCAAACACGTCTAGCATTGCATAAATTGTGTAAGCTCCTTCCTGGAAAGAGCATCCGAGCTGGAAGTAGCTGAAATGCACCGTTTATTCCCATCTCCGGACAGTAATATTCTACCGAAAGAATTTGCAATTTTAATATTAACACCCGGGGAAAGCAATCCGGATTGCATTTTCCAGCCAACCGCTTCGAAGCGGTGCGTGATTATCCGCAATGCATAATGCAACGCATCTCACACGAAAGCCATTAGGTGTGCATCGTAACCGTTCAATGTGCAGGGGTCGGCAACTCCTACTGAAAGTGCTCCATGATATTTGTATGGAGCTTTGGAAAAATAAAAAATGAATTAAAAATAGGAAAATACGGAACGAAAATTTTTGATTTAGTTTTCGCTTAAACATTTCATGTCTGTTGTTGTTGTTTATGTCCCTTTTTGTTTCTTCTCTGTACGCTATCTCGTCTACGAAGGTGTTTCTTGTCATGTTTGCAGATCCCTGGCTCAACGCATTCGATGGAACGCCAGCTTCCGATCAATTAATTACGCAACTAGGAGCTTTTATCGCCTTTGTTCCGTTCGCAGGCCTCATTACCAGAGGACAACTTTGGAGTTGTTTATTTTTCGCTCACTGTTAGTCTTGCCGCTTTCATCGACACCGTGCCAAACGACGTGCTAATGCTGATGGCTGCCCGCGGTGACGTGATGCCTGCGCACACTCTAATCGTTCTAATCCTAATGGCTAATGCGGGCACATTTAAAAATAGGCTAAGCTTGTGCTCTACGCTAACGGAACGGTGGCACGGTGTGAAACCGTTTCCGGGGGGGGAGGGGCGCTCGGAACTCGCGGCTTTGGGGGTGTGTGTGTGTGTGTGTGGCCACGCGGGTCAACGGAAGCAATTTACACCGAACGCGCTGAGGATGCGGTGGGCGCGGCGCCACCCCTTTTCGTGGCGCACACAACGGCGGTTAATCATGGAAGCGAGGTTTTTAAAACAATACACTACAAAGCTAACAATACACACACACATGGCGTGGGGTTGGATGCAAACAGTAAGCAGTGGGTGAGAAAGAGAGAAAGAGAGAGAGAGAGAGAGAGAGAGAGAGAGAGAGAGGGCTTTGTTCATGGGAAGTATAGGTGCGACGAGTTTCGTGCAGGGAAAACCGGGCAAAAGCGCAACAAAAGGCAGGCAAAGCAACGGAAGCAGGCAAAGCAGGCAACGAGCAGAAGCGCCGGAAAGTAGGCAATCGGCACTGACCTTCTCCGCAGCCGACGCTGGGGCAACGCGATTGCCGGCAGCCGGGCGGAACCGGGCTCGGCACGGTCAGCCGGCTGTCCGGGCCGGCGCCGGTGGAGACGGTGGGCGAGGGAGGACCGAAGTCGCACCCACCGCCGCACGACACGTGGACGGCGGGCGGCGTGCGCCGCAGCCCGTACCGCTTCAGGTGGTTCCACAGACACTTGATCTTGCGGAACTTGTGGTGGCGGCAGGACGCCGCCCCGGAGCCATCGTCCTGGTGGCCGGCCGCGTAGCAACAGCTCGGCTGGCTTGCGTACCGCGGC
Source organism: Anopheles dirus (assembly GCA_000349145.1). Taxonomy (NCBI): domain Eukaryota; kingdom Metazoa; phylum Arthropoda; class Insecta; order Diptera; family Culicidae; genus Anopheles; species Anopheles dirus. Next base: position 17,789,306 of record KB672868.1, on the reverse strand, counting down.
TGCTGCTGCTCTTGGTGGTGGTGGTGGTGGTGATGCTGCTGGTGCTGCTGGTGTTGGTACTGCTGGTCGCGACTTCCGGTACCGTCGCAGCCGGGCCCACACAAACCACCACCGGCACACTCGTCGTCAAGGTCCGTGTCGGTGTCGTTGGCGTGCACCACATTATCATTGTTGATCACAATGCAGATGGCGCCGCGCCGCTGGTGCTTCTGGCTTGAATCTGTACGGTTGTTCGTGTTTTGTTGCGGTAAGGGATTTTCAATCCGACCGTGAGGATTGTTTTACCGAGAGCAGGAAGTTTGGCGTTACCCGAGAGAAGAATCAGTGTCCAAACAAGAAGGTGAGAGCAAAGAGCAAACAAACGACACTCACACCATCGGTTAAAGATTGATTTTTTTGCAACCAGAGATAGAAAGAAGGCGACAGGGCGACAGGGCGACAGGGCAAAACAATAGTCATTATAGAGAGAGAGATAGAAGGAGAGAATGAGATAAAAAAGGACTAGAGTGATCAAGTTAAACAATGACAGGAGAGACGGACAAAACTGTATGAAGTGTGCAAACCAAAGTACACGCGTTACAGTCCCATTCGTCCAGGTATGTGTGTGTGTGTGGTCGTATTTTCGTACAATACAAACAAACTCCACCGTGGTGCGACCGAAATTCAGACCATTTAAATACCACGCAAACGCCAAGTGAGCAACCAAAAATCGATACGTGATTCTTTACGCTTCCGGATCGCTCACTAATGGGCTTCTCGTCTCGTAGGCAAATCAATTGAACCGAATGTGGGATGGGTGAACGGAAAAATGGCAACAACAACAAAAAAAACGCTTCCAAATAAAAATCTCATTTGCTTCTCCATTTTCTGGCGGAAGGCGAAGGCTGACAAGGCCGTAACGAAGAGACAGCACTCTTGCTGGTATCTCTTTTCAAATCCATTAAAAGCATCAGCAGGCTCCGAGCAGGATTACAATGAAGACGTTCGTCTCGTGCACCACCCGGTAGCGTGTCGGTCGATCATGATCGAAACGAATACAAATTGCTCCGTATCATGACGCACGGCTTTCCGTTCCGAATACACTGCCGAGAACACGTATGGTTGTGGGTTCACGAGAATCTTTCCACACATCATTCTATTAGGCGGAACTTATCAAACAGGGCAACCTGCTCTTTTCTGTGTGAAAAATAAGACCACATTATTCTACATGACCAGAGCATCCCATTTCAAAAGACGAATGTGCCTACTTTGAAAAAAGAAGTCGTTTGTGAAACCATCTCTTTTGCTGTTCGTTTACAACCCGGTTCGCTGTAAAACGTGTTTGCTAAAACTATACAGCGCCACTTGTGCCCACTCCACGGCAAATCTAGTGCATCCCTCCAGACAAACACGTGGTCGGGGCACTGGTATGTGTTTAACTTGCCATTCACGAAACCAAAACCGAAAAGCAGAGCAACAACAGACAGCGAAAAAAAAAAAGGTTGACAAAGTTGACGAGGGACCGACAGCACTTAGATGCATTGAAAGGCAACATCATAAATCCATTTTGTTCCGGCTAAAGGTTTCTCCGGCCTGGAAAGCGTCCATATTGACAGGCGGCACCGTAGCAAAGGTTGAGCACTTTATTTACTGTACCGTTTGCAGGGTGTGACGGCGTTGGGTTTTCCCGGCAAAGGTTTGTATGCCCCGTACGGTGCAAATCGTTCTTTGATACCGAATTCTAATTGCTCTAAGAAGGTACTGGGAAGGACGTGCTTGCGTGGATCCTAAGATAACAGCTCATTTAAAACAAATATTTCTGAGAGCATCGAGGTCGAAACGGGTGCATACTACAACTCAAACATAATCGCATTTAAACGCCCCTTAACCACATCAACCAGCCGAGTGAAGCGAAATCTGTGCAATATTCTTTTATGCCATTTAATCGTCCTGTTCCACTCTTCAGCCACGGTGTGCAGCCACTCCCGAGCTCAAGTAGGATAATATTAACGTGTAAGATTTAACTACACCAACAGGTACATCTTTTCATTTGCAAAAGTCCAACAAAAAAGAAGGAATGCTGAGGAACATAAAACACCTATGCAAAACCGTTCCGCCGGACGAACGAACGAGCGTGCGAGAGCGAATGGAAACCAAAGTGCGCCGAGTGTGGGCTCCTAAGGGGGGTGGGGTGGTGCGATCCCACGCCCAAGTACCGAGAAGCCAAGCTTCCTGCATAACGAACACTCATTAAATGACGGCGATGATTTAATCCCCCACCATGGAACAACTTTTTAATCAACTTTCTACAACTTCTGGGGGGGGGGGGGGGGGCGATGAGTGGAAGGTGCCGAGATTCTATTCTCTCGTGCGCGTATTTGAAGCGGCCGAGAAGAACAGCAACACACAACAACAAAAAATGCGGCCCAACATAAAAGTTCGCTCGTGTTGAACGAAAATCCGCTCATAGGAAACTCCTCCGTGCGTTCCGTGAGGGCCACGACGGTCACTTCAATTGGCTATTTATTATGATTTTTTTTTGCATTCAGTTTGCCATTTGGATAGGAGAGAGTAAAGCGAAAACAAAAACAGAGCTTTATAACACAACATATTTATCCTAAATTTAATGAGAACACTTCGACCGGTGCGATGGAGGCGCCTTGCTGCTCACACTTGTACTGATCGATGGAGACGCCTGGTGACCGATGCTTATGGGCATTAGCGCAAGCCAATCGAATTGTAAAATGAATATTGTGGCTATGATTACTCATGACACGACACTAAAATTTAGCACTTTAATATTTTAACTTTTATTTCCATTTTTCATTTTCATCAATTTTTTTAACAATTTTGTTTGAAAGAGAAATATTTCCATAACACGACGCCTCTTCAAAGTCGTCATTATTTCCCTTGATTGCCTTCATCAATTGTGTCGGCGTCGTGTCCCTGAACGGCAACGCACGCCAACATACAGCAATGTGTTTTCTTTTTGTTTGTTCAATTCACTCAAGCGACGACGAAGCTTTCGGATTTTCATGGCAACATTCATGAGCCACGCATAACGACGTGTAATTAAATTCTCCATTAGCTCCCGCGAAAGAGGATTTAATGATTTCAAGCATTCATTTCTTGTCTGGCTCGTCTACGACGCCGGTAGCGAGACATTTCGGGTGGGGGGAAAATGCGCTTACGCAGTATACTTCCACAGTACTGAGCCGTCTGCTGGCGGCAGTGTCTAGCAGAAGAAAGCGGAAGAATCTTCATGTCATAAGATAAGTGTTTTGTGTTGTTTTTCTTCGTTCTCCTTTCCGTCTTTCCAGCTGGAGGCGAAGATCTTTTCGCTACAAATTGACCAACTCCGTAATACCTCAAGGCGGGTACGTTTAAGAAGGAAATGAGAGCGAAAAAAGCCCCCTCTTGCCTGCTCCGTGGGTGTTTGGAGTCGCGGGTGACGGGAAAACAAACACCTGCGTTTATCTAAACAGAAACACCGAGAAATAAAAACACAAACACACAAACGCACACGCACGGCACACCGAGACACAACTAAGTCACACCAACGGGGAAGGGAAGACGAGATTTCAGTTTGCCAGCGGCACAAAATAAAAAGCATAACAATATCGAGGGAACACGGCAACGGCAACGTTCGTCCGGAGACACACACACTCATCCTACTGGGAGAAAAGGAACACAAATGAACACACGGAACAAAAACTCACATCCCTACGGGGTGCCCTGGGAAATGGTACAAGCAAGCGGAGAATAACACATAAATCGTCTCTCTCAAGCCGAGTCAAACGTAAACGAACGAAAACAGGTACGCGCCACCAACAAGGAGGGTCGGACACACGAACACGAACATATCAGCGGTAACGAGCTTTCACCGCAAACGGTGCGACTTTAAACGAACGGCCATGAACAATTCCTTTTGATGTGAACACATTCGTTACTGGTACAGTCCGGAGGCCTTTGTAGGATTCGCAAACTTAACGCTACCACAGTGAGGTTCATTATACACACAATCAATCATAACCGGCGGTTGGACGTTTAAGTATGTTAACACATTGAAATTAAAGTGAAACAACTGTGTGTTTCTCATTCACAGACACACATATACACACACTGAACCAATGGGACTGGCACGCCGAGAAGAGAAAGTGGATTTAGTTATCTAAAATGCAGCAAAACACATATACACATCACGCCGTTGCATCGGTACGGATTAGGCGTATGGATTACCGTGTGATTAAATGATTAAAGGCGTTAATTAATGTTCGCTATGAGAGTGGCATTGTTATTGTCCGATTAGTGGTGGCTTTTAATATAATGTGACATCATTAGGCTTGAAAGTTGTCATAATGAGATATCAAACATGAAATGCATACAGAGTAGTTCACTGAGTATTTAAACTTTTTAAAGTTTATCTGACGATACCTTGTACGAATAAGTTACGTTTGAAAATAAAAAAAAAATACCAAATTGATTTTTAATATAACAGTAAAACAATCAATAATATTACATTGAAAAAGAGAAATACGTAGAAAAGTTCCATTCTTTTAAATAAAAGATATAAATATTAAAAACCAACCTAATGTGGTGATCAATACTTGATCACTCTAAGCTAGTCTGAACGTGACATACCTATGAAATTACTTTTAAGATAAAAGATAAAATAAAAAGATAAAAGATAAGATTTAGGATTTAAGATAAAAAAGGCATATGTTTATCAATACAAACTGTCAGTAATAACTCAAAATAGTTTTTCTTACGTTTGCAACCCGTACGGTTCATCCAATGTTTTATACAGCTTTGAAACAACAGTCGTGCACGAGTATATGTGTGTTTTGGCACCGCATTCGAAATGAATGATCAATATCTATGTCTCTCGTACCACAAAATGGGAGGATCGAACACATCGAAAGGGAAGGGTGAAAGATCAGACCACACCGACAGGGAAAAGAGATCGCGCAAGGGTGTTTGCTTTGATTTTTACAATGACAGGTGCGTGAAAGTGCTGGCTCACTCATGAGTGAGCGAGTGAGTGTGCGAGCGGTGGTGGGTGGTGATTGTGCATAGGTATGAAAACGGGACCCGGTGGGATGCACGAAGCGAAACGGTTACTCACTTGTCGAGCTGTTGGAGCGACCGCCGGCCGTCGGCGGTCCGCCGTACCCGCCGTTGCTGCCGTTGCGATTGTTCAGCTGGTAGCTGGTGTCGTCGTCCGCGGTGTCCCCCGTCTGGAAGTTGATCACGTTGATGTTGTACGTCACGGTCGACGACTGCCGCTTCCGGCCGAGCCGGGGGTGCTGCGGCGACGGCGTCATGATGGAGGGTGCCCGCGACGGAGTGACGGTGCGCGACGTGGGCGAGACGGTCGCGCCCGTGTGGCTGTTGTCGATCACGATGTCCGGATTGTCGGCCAGCATCAGCATCTCGCTCGCGATGTCGATCGTGGTGACGGTGGCCGGTGCGGACGTCGGCACCTTCGGTAGCTTCTCCTTCGGGCTCGTCGCGACCAGATCGAGCGAGATGGTGGACGCCTCGCTCAGCTGGATGTTGACCGGGCTGCAGCGCGCGTTCAGCGACACGTTCAGCGCCATCGATAGTTGATTGTCTGCCGCCAGTGAGCGCGTCTCGCGAAGGGCCGCTTTCGGCGATCGCACCTCGTCCACGGGCCCGCCACCGATCGTGGACGAGATGAGATCGATCACTTTGGCGGGCTCCGGTGGCTCGGTGGACGATGGCGCACTGGCGGCCGGGGTCGTCACCTTCAGACTGGACGCTTTGATAACCGCACCCTCGTCCGCCACGAGGTCCTTCACCGTGGGGCTGCCAAGGGTAGGCCGTGACCCGGTGAAGCCGTGATCGAAACAACCGATCAGTATGTCCGGTGTGCCCATCGTGCCCCCGGTCGGTGCCTCTCCACCGTCTCCCCCACACACGACCCCACTGCCCGCTCCGCCCCCACCCAGCGGGGGTGGAACGCCCCCCTCCCCCACACCACTTCCCTCGCCGTTCAGCACGATCTTGAAGATGCCCTCCTTGCCCACCTCACTGCCAACGAGATTCTTCAGGCACCGCCTGGCGACCCCATCGTCCTGCTTCTGAAACGCGGTACTAAAGTCGGAATCGCTCAGCGCGTAGATCAGCTCCTTCTCGTCCTTGTTGCAGTTCTTCAGACTGTTCGTGTTCTTGCCCAGCTTCTGGCGCTGCTTCTCGATCATCGTGAGGAAGTCGGACTCGCTCGCCGCGATCTGGTGGCGCTTGTGCGTGTTCACCTCCTTCTCCGAGTCCTTGTTCAGCGTGGACGCGACGTTGATCAGATCGAGGATGTTGTTGTTCGAGCGGTTGTCGTTGTTCTTGTTGTTGCGCTCCGTGGACCGGCTCAAGACGCCGGTGTTGTTGAGGTTGCTCCCGGCGGTGGCCGTTCCACCGGTGCCGGTCGTGCCCGCTGGACCACCTCCTGTCGCCGCCGTGCCCTTCATGTACGTCTTCAGTAGACTGTTGCGCGAGAAAAAGGGCTGGAAGAAGTTGATCTGGCGGAAGCTGTCCTTGCGCGACGCCCGGCGCTGCTGCTGGTCGCTTTGCTGCTGCTCCTGTTGCTGCTGCTGCTGCTGCTGCTGTTGTGCGTCTTTTATGTGAATCGGTTCCGAGCCGGAGTAGCGCAGGTTGTTTTCGTAGTGCAGCGGAAAGATGGACGACACACTGTCGGAGCCTTTGATTTTGCTCTCGTTTTTGTACTCGAGATCGCGCAGGTCGATGCTGCTGCGGCTGAGACGGCGCGGCGGCGAGGACGGAACGAGAAAGTCGTCATCGGTGTTGGTAACGACCGTTGGCACTATTGGCACCTGTAACTGTGAATTGAAAGCGTTTGTAAACGAGAGATTGAATTTTCGAGGCTTTTTCTTATGTTGCGTGCGACATACTAGTTTTCATAGAATCGACATAAGATATGAAAATGAAAGCAACAGTAGATTACAAAATTTAAAAAAAATCCTAATCATGTTCTGTAGACAGTGCTGTAGAAATGCAGCACTGGTACGGGTACGGATCCGACGCCTCTCGTAGGATACTTAGGCTCTCCGTACCCTACTCCTACTCAAAACGTCCCCGACGTACAGAACGGTAACATGTCTTTCCGCATATCTGAG